>JAOWBP010004006.1:11331434-11374553 GCA_028571105.1 Tragopan temminckii
CTGCTGATCCTTGCCCCCGGCTCAACATACCACTGCTGTAGCAGTTGCCTACCATCAAAACGTACCCTTATCTCTCAGGCTGCAGTTTGTGCTCTTTCTCTTTATTGTCCTCAGGTAATCATCAGACATTTCTGGGTTTCATCATGATAAATACCAGACTGTTGAATCTCTAGGGCTGCCAAGAAATGCATCTCAGCATAGCACAAATAGAGCTGCTGCTTTTTTTTTTTTTTTTTTTAAATCGCTTCCTTTAGTTTAACATTTATTCCTGGTATTGTTGTCACTAAGAGAATAAATAGGGCTGCATCTTGCTAGCAAGTTACTCCAAATACGTTAGATGAAAGAATAAATAACATGATGTACCAAAGGCTATGAAGACTAACTATATTATATAGAGATAATCATGTAAAGGGTATAATAATGTGCTGTTATCATACAGGTGCACTGCAGATTTAAATTAGATTGACTCATCTGTTGGTCTTGCATCTTACACTGCTCAGAATTGACAGAGATTTTCCTCTGTACCATCAGTGCACTGAAATAGGAGCATGCCAATCACAGCCCTACATGCTGCATGGTAAAGATTTTATGATCACACTACACTGCATGATGTAAGGCATGAGAGATCCTGGTCATCACCACTTTGGTAAAACACCTGAAGATGTCTTTTCTATCTCCAACTTTCTAAATGCCATGGGCTTCTCTTTTCCATCTTCTCAAAGAAGATAGGAGATGTGCAATGTGCAGGAAGATAAGAAACACACGGCACGTGATAGACAGGTTGGTAAGTCAGGCATTACTCAAGTTATTTGCTCTAGATCATCATCTGAAGGAGCATTCAGCGATGCTGAGTGACTCTCTGAAGTGGGGATGCTTTGATAGACAAAACCAACTCCCACAGACAATTGCTGTTTGCCGCTGCAACAACTTGTACTGCAATTTCAGACAGCAGGGCAGACAGCGCTTAGTCAAGCTCAGTTTCCTCTTCTCCTCGATTCCAGTCCCCACTTTGCCAGCCCACAGTCAGCGTTTCCAAGCCACTTCTGCCACACAACCTAGCTGTAACAATTCCTGTGCTCCAGAGAACATGTTCCTCAGATACTTTTCACTCTTGTCTGCAGCTGAATTTATTGCCACCCACTCCAATTGTTATTTCCACTGAAAGGCTAGAAGCCTAATCTTGCATAATCATGCAGTCTAGAAGATCTGTAAGTGAATTTTAATGGTAAAGGAAAAAAAAAACAGTGCAGGTATATAAAGGAATTAGAAATAGCTCTTATACTTCATGTGGGGGGGGAAAAAAAAAGTGATAAATAATGCAGCAGAAACTCATCTATGCTTGTCTCTGTAGCACAGAGGCCGTGCCCAGGATCAGACCACGCTGTCCTTTGGCTGCTGGGGGAGCTTTGGGATGGCTCACCCCAGGAAAGGCTCCCAAGCCTATCTGGCTCTGGTGGCCCTTCCCTCCCCAGGTGTCAAATTGCTCCCCCTTATACATGTTACGACAGTTCAATATATGAACTTGAAAAGGAAAATCCAGTCAACCTCACGCAGCTTATGGTATCTCATGGTACCAGAGACAGAAAGACTTTGATTTTAGCACACCATTTCTTCCTCTGAGTTGCATTCATGCACACTGCAGTAAAGCAGGTAACAATAGTAAAGCAACAGTAAAGCAAAGGACAATCTAAGACCTGGATTCAGTTTTCTCATGAAAACCTGCACTTCCCTTCAAGAACATCCCTACAACCCAGAGGAGCAGGAAATGACCCTCTTTCCTGCCAGTATGTGTGAAATAAGTTATTATCCAGAGTCCAATCTCCTGTTCTTGAGCCATTTCCACGGGGCATGTTCAGCCACAACACCGAACGCCTCTGCAGCTAGTGACAATTCCTGTGCTGACCACACAGCCCTGCTATCCCAACCCAGCTACAGAGCCAAGACCATCCTGAGATTGTTTCTGTGAGGCTGTATTGAATGTTGCGGCACCTTTGATCTCCATTGCGAGTACCTTCCCAGAGCAGACCTATCCTTTCCTTCACAGGCAGAAGCTGTGGGTGACATACATCTCAACTTGTTTGACTGTTGTCAGCAAAAAGACAGAGGCATTGCTATAGGAGGATTCCATCTGGCATGAAACCTGTCTATGTCCTTAAATATAGGGATGGAGACACTCTTGAGCAGAGCTGGAGGGGGAAAACATCAATGTGTGGCAGAAAGCACTGGGTTTGATGACACCCCGATTTTCAGCTTTTGTCCCAGGACTTGGGATGATGATTCCTGGCCAGCGCTCATGGAGAAAGTTGGGAAGAAGGGATTGAGGTTGTTCAGGAGTAGCATAAGGAGTGCAAAATGAAAGGGTAGCAGAGGATGGCGGACAAGAAATGTTTGCCTTGATAATGGGGAACAAAGGCTGTGGGAAGGCATGCTGGGGAGGAGGAAGAGCACAGATGTTCCTTTCTTTTGGAAGGAACCAGAAAGATGCTCTGCAGAGACAGAAGCACAGAAGGAGGGGAGTGTTTGAGATACAGTTTTTTAGGTGGTAAGAGATAAAAATTGAGGGGGTATTCAATGAAATGAGAAAAATAAGGATTTTGCAGCTTGACAGATAATGAAACCAAAAGAGAAGAGGAATAAGCTGGCCTCCCCAGTTACTTCCTCACACCCAGGACACAGGCAACATAGGGACGTAATGACTCTTATGGTCTGGGAGACATGGTGCAGAATGCTACCAAAAACTGCTAGAATACTTCTCTTGCATTGTGAGGATTTAGACATTTTCCCTTTTTTCAATTTCCTCCAAACATTCTGAGTCTCATCTTTTCTCACATCTGCAAGAGTTTATATCTTCTGAAACCTTGCAGACAGCTACTACATCTTCCCTCGCATCATTTACTATGTAACTTCAGCAAGAAACAGTAAAATGACAAAAACCCAAAGAAGCAAAAAGGCAAAGAAGCAACATAGACGTTTCACTGCATTTGGCAGTAAATCAGTGACTCCTGTAGTTCAGACTGGTATCACTGTTGTGCATTTAAATTACACGCACTTTCCAGGCACACAATAAAATAAATGTCACAGCAGATAACTCAGACCTATGTGTATTCGGGGCTTTGGAGCATCCCAAACCATCAGCAGTGCAGGAAAGCAAAAGTTTCAGCCCCACAGCAAGGTGGTCCCAGTGCTGGTGGGAGCAAACTGCTCTATGGCACCAACGCTCCTGCAGAAGCGGAAGACCAGCTGCTTGCTGGTGTCAAACCTGTTGAAGCTCTGTGTCTCTGGAATCCCCTTTTTCCCCAATTAGGAGAAATTTATCAGGGAATTCAAAAGCTATGGAAGTGACCCCAAAGGCAGGCTGATGATGCAAATTGCTGAAGCTCTCGTTCCTTAGGAAATCAGCTTAAAACACTAATGACTGGAGAAACGGCTTCACAGCCCATTATTTGGTGGCCATTTACATTTCAAGGTCTCTATCTCCAGTGAGAGAGCATGTGTGAATCCTTCCTTTCTCGTAATTAAAGCTTATGAGCTGGAGACTCATTTTTAAAGTGCCTTGTTCTATTGATCTGTAATGCCACTTTAGAGGTGAAAACTAATTATATTAGATTTTAATCAACTCAGATTTGGTCATGGATAATGCTTTCAGCTGGAGGAATCAAGTTAACTGTCTCTTATATTTTCCTATTTACATTTTAACTGCACTGTGCAGGAATAATGTAGCATTTTCATTCCAGAGGAATTAATCACTTTCTGTATGTAGAAATCTTCAGCATGGAGTAATCTCACACATATTCAGCCAAACAGGTAAGCACATACTGAAGTCTACAATTAAAATCCTTAATTAAATCCCTAAATTAAGCACATACTTAAATGCTCTGCTAAAGAGCGATATAATCTCTAACATGCTTAAGATAAAGTGCATGTTTAAGTGTTTTATTGAACCAGTGCAACACAAAGTATGTTTGTGAAGTAATGCTGCTATAGCTGTCACCCCCACTGAAACACCTGCAACTTCTCTGTGAAAGCCTGCATGCCTTTAACAACACCAACTCCACGTGGCTTGCGCTGGCTGTTCCCACCTGCAGTTTGGGACCTATAAAAGCCTATGTGGCTGTGGCTGGGTTGGAGGAAGTTTGAGGGTTTGGCAGGTGGTCCCTGCAGAGCCAGAACCCTTCTCGGCATGACTGCCAGCATCCTTCCTTGCCTCCGGGAGGCTGACATGAAGCAAATCTTATCTCCTGTAATTGCTGCAGCACATGTGATTTCTCTGTCAGATCCCAGTGCTGCTCTGAGTGCAGAGGAGAGCATATTCCCACTTCCCACTTTACCAATGTAGCATGCTGGTAAACACATGAATTGTTTGGTTTTTTTTATCATGTGTTCATGGTATAAGCATTAGGTTTTGGAGGCGGGACTGCTGGAAACAAGCTGCAAAAGCCTGTTTGGGTACAGCTATGTGTGAAACTGGCCTTTAAAAATGTGCTTTACCCCTCAGCTGCTCAATGGGTTTACAATATCATTCATTCTGTTTACACTGCAACTACTTTGGTAGGCCCCCCCAACCTCTGTAATACAGTCCATGAAAGCATAGCAAAGGAACTACTAAAACAACATATTGACTTTGAGGAGCAGCATCGATGGAATGCAGTGAGGTTCCCACAGGTGCTGCCCTATGTATGCAGGAGGAACCGCAGCTGTAGGAAAGGCCAAGAAATTGGATGTTTCCTAAGAAATGCAATTCTATTGGGACTTAGGGGTCAGAAACTGAAGGAACTTTAGGACTGGGGCTGGCGGAAGCAGTAGGGAAGTCGGAGCAATGCTTTTAATTCCAGTGAGCAGTTTGCTGTGCAGCATTTTGTGGGTGTTTGTTGTGCTTGGCAGCACCTTAGCACATCCCATCCTGTGACTTCCCCTTGTGGGATGGCCTCTCCATGCCCACAGTGAGAGCCCAAGTCCAGCAGCCACATTGGCGCTGTTGGCCATAAATCACAGCAAATCTAAAACTCTGAGTCACCTTGACTGGAAACATCAAAATCTTGTGCCATCACTTTGGGCTGTGCTTCAGAAGCAGTGCTTGTCTGCGGCTGTCCACGAATCCAGGCAGCTGTCTTCTCGAAGAGGTGCCAGGTCTGACTTCTGAAGGTAGCTTCTCATTCCCTCGTCGACAGACCCAAGAACCTGGTGAGTGCTCATTGCCCACGGCACTGTACCCAGCTTTCTTCCGGCAGAAAGAGACACCTCACCTCATCATTCCCATCAATGTGAGGTGCTAATGAAAGAAATGGCAATTAAAAAAAATGTTTTCCAGGAGACAACAAAGACCAGCCAGCCTGCGCTGCAGGGAACCTCTGTGCCCTGAGCAGACCTGCCCCAGGAGGCAGATCCCTACTGCTTCCAGCTCCTGCCCAATTTTCCATTTTCAGTGCAGAAAGCCTCAGATTGGAGAAGTAAAAGCCATCCGAGCATTTTTTCCCATTTCTTCCCATCCTCTGTTGCACCCCTGTTTCCAGTGTGATTTATAGTAATTAATGTGAGCCCAATTAAACCAAAGGGCTGAAACCACGAGTGCGTGTGCGAGTGGCAGTAGGACAGTTACTGATTTATTTCTGAGGGCAGCAATTTGTTTAAAGAAACAATTTCTAATATTCAATAAATGGCAGTTTTAATTTCTTCTTCATACATGATCTTAAAATGAGATTTTAATTTTTTTTATTTATTCCATAAACAATATAACAAAACTCAGCAAGTTAACAATATGACATTTTCACCATACAGAGTCAGTCACAAATATTTAAAACCTTTGCAACAAGAACAACAAAACCAAAAATATTACAAGAATAATTTACAAGAGGATCTATAAAACAGCAAAGCGCTCACAAATTTTCCAGTTTCCTTTACACAATATCACTACACTCTTTCACAACATTTCTTTTTATTACAAAATTTCCAACAAAAGTTTAATTTTTTCTTTGTATTTTGGTTTTTAAAACCAGAAACTTTTAAGTATACATCCTTTTATTAACACCCGAAGGTGCAAAAAAAGGGAAACCTCACACATACAAACACTTCACAGCACTTTTCTAAGAAAAATATACACTTACAAAATATTTTACAAATTGGCACACTTAAAAATATACAAGATTTTGTAGGCGTCTTAGAGTGATCCTTAAGAATTATACTTCAATTGACTCTACAGAATATTTATAAAGCTTATTCTAAAAGAAAAAAGGCAAATAATTTCCAAACATGTTAAAATTGCAGTGTAAAATGTTAAACAGAAATGGATATGTTACATTCATAAAAAGGGCCATTTAATATTTCTTAAATGCTCAAGGGGGATAAAAGTTTTCTTTAGCACCATAAAACAGTAGCAACTTACTCGCGAGGTGCCTCTAGTTCTATGGAAGTTAACTCAAGGAGCAGTACATTCAAATCTCTGTAGGCAGCAGTCAGAACAGCCGCAGCCGGCGCTGTGGGATGTGAAACAGAGCATCTCCTTCAATTCCTACCCTGCTTCCCACGGGGAGTAAAAGACAAAAGGAGTTTAACCAGAATCCTTTTTTTTTTTTTTTTTTTTCTTTTTCTATTTTATTTTAAAGTCTTCCCTTTGTGCTTTTGAAACATACTTTATTTTCTTTCTTTTTTTCCTATCTATCGAAGGGTAGTGGTGAATACAAATTTTATTTCTTGTTTCCTTTTGCACCAAGTGTTCAAAGGCTCAGTAAACGTGTCTGGCAACCCAAGTATCCTGTGGGATGGAGGACATCCTCCTTTTCTAGATCTGAATTCCCTTAGATGGCTCTTACTCCACTGTCATTAGTGTCACTTGTTTACCTGAGAAACAGATTTGAAAAGCCTTGCTTCTACCACAGACATTGTACTTTGTTTATTCTACATATTCTTTTTTGCATTATTTTACACGCTGAAGAGATAAAGAGGCACATTCTCAAATAGATGTCAGCGCCTTGAACCATGCAACTGCCACCGGACTTTGGGAGCTGCACAGGCAGACTCCAACACACTCAGTTGAGAAAGTAAGACCAAGGGCCTGATCCTGCACTGACTGAAGTCCATACACCTGATCCTTTTCTCACTTACACTGACTTCAGTGGAGTTTTCTCTTGGCTCACACCAGAGCAGACTGCGGTCCAGGAAAGCACTCAGGTGAGCAGTGGCCATTTGCTGCAGGTGCTTCTTGCCCAAGTGCTTTGCTAGACTGGGACCTCACAGAAGAAATAACATGGTCCAACAGGCATGGGATAAAAACTCTTAGAATGTCGTGATTTTGGTTCCTGGCTCATTTGAGCTGTAATGCCAAAAACATAACAGTGATCTTGATTTTTTTAAAAAACCAGCTGCACGGCAACTGCTGCACAAATGACCGAACTTGGCTTTCCTCTCCATGCAGGGCTGGGCTCAGCAGGACAGAACTGTGTGGCATGGCTCACCTCCCTCCATCAGATACCTTGCTAAACCTGGTCTGTATAATTCACAACTCTCCGTTTTTCAAGAAAACCTCTTATGCTTAGAAATTAAAAACAAAAAGTGAGATGTAAACCTGTTGTTTTTTTTTTTGTTTGTTTTTTTAATGATTACTTGAATCCCCATTGTCGATATTTTTATATTTACAAAACCTCTATATGCAAGTACCTCCAGCAAAACTGTGCCTATCAAGGGTGAGCTGGCTGCTGTCAGCTTGCTGTAGGGTTTCTCGTGGAAGGACATTGTCCTTGCTATGTATTCCCCAAAGGAGAATGGCTGCTTTCTCTGTCCTGTGGGAGACACACGCTCTATTGAGGATCGTGTTAAACTGCCCCAGCTTGGTCTCAGTCCACTTTTACAGCCATTTTTTGTAAGCAGCCACTTTCTTTCTAATTTTGCTGCTGACTACAGTTTGCCCAGCTGCTGTGGTCCAGCACAGCACAGTTCAAGAGCAAAACATTACACATCAGGGTCCCTTCACACGATGCCTCTACAGCAAGGGTGGAACAAGATCAAATAGAATAGACATCCTAAGGGATGATGCAGAATAAACATCTTTGTGTAGCTTGAATTAATCACCCTGAACAGCCAGGAGCCTGACAAAAGATGGCTGGAAGTGCATGGGGGTCAGACAAGACAACAAGTTTTGGATGGGAAAGCCAAAGTGAATGTGGGGAGCCTGAGGGGTGCATGGAAAGAGGGTGGAGGAAAGATGGGACAAATATCCCATGGCTGCAAGCAGCACGTGGAGAAATGAAAATTGAACAGTCCTGACAAGGGCAAAGGAAAAAACTGAAGTTCTGTGACAAGGAATGAGGCAAAGGTGAGAGTGATTAAAATCTTGAGGTAGTGATAGGCAGGTGGAGATCAAAACCAAAAGGGAGAAGGACAAATGTTTGGCTCATGGCAATTGCCCAGATTTGGTAATTTTGGAGCACATTGACAGGGGTATAACTTTCAGACACAGAGAAGGCATCAAGGGTCTTGAAAATTTCCGTGGTCAGAGATGTGGAATGGCAACCAAAGATGGCAAAGATAAAAAGGAGTGAAGGGAGAGCAGCAAGGAAGGCAGCAGGCATTTGTAACTAACACTGTCCTGAAATGTCTGGCAGCTGTGTTATTCCTTGGTTTTCCGTATCTTGGAGCACCTCTCTTAAGAATAAATGCTGAGGCAGATGGGCTTGTTCACCTTGGAGAAGAGAAGCCTCTGGGGAGACCTCATTGTGGCCTTCCAGTACTTAAACAGAGCTTATAAACAGGAGGGAGACCAACTTTTTACACAGTCTGATAGCAACAGGACAACGGGGCATGGTTTTAAACTAAAAGAGGGGAAATTTAAATTACATGTGAGAAGGAAATTCTTTACTTGGAGGGTGGTTAGGCCCTGGCATTGCTACCAAGAGAGCTGTGGGTGCCCCATCCCTGGAGGTGCTCAAGGCCAGGTGGGATGGGGCCCTGGGCAGCCTGAGCTGGTGGAGGGCAGCCAACCCATGGCAGAGGGCTGTAGCTGGATCGACTCCGAGGTCCCTTCCAACCAAAGCTATTCTATGATATACAATAAAATAGCCGATATGTCTTATGACTCATATTCACGCCCTATTGCACAGTTCTCAAATGCAATAAATATTGCTACCTGTTCCGGTACAACTTGCTTTGTTATGGATCACATAGCTTAAACGTTCATCATGAAGAACACAGCGTGGGCCAGTGGCCAGTGCTCTCAAAGGATGGTTCTGGATCAAAAAGAAGGGACATGCCACTCCCTAACTCCAGGCCTGACCTGTCTCCACGGGAGCAGTGGCTGCAATATACCAAAGAATGGAGCCAGGAGCCCTTCGCCCTTCAGTGTGCAGGATGAACATGTTGAGGGCTTGGATCCTGAATGACTGTATGGATAGAAAAGACAGCTACAGGGGGATGCAGGAGAAAGCACCATGGCACAGGTAAGTCAAACACCCAGGGCTGGAGCCCTTGCACAGTGCTTGTCTCCAAGATTCCAAGCACCTTCCAAACTCCAGAGGCAGGGGGGGATCGACACTGACTCCTGCGTGCACCAGCTGTTATTTCATCAAATAAAATGTAATGTGATCGTTGTGCTGTGCTCTCTTGTTGAAGGTGACGTAACACGGGAAAAGGCTGTCCAGAGTGACTGTGGGGTCTCCTTATCTGGAGACATTCAAAACCCGCTTGGATGTGTTCCTGTGTGACCTGATCTAGGTGTTCCTGCTCCAGCAGGGGAATTGGACTGGATGATTTTTCAAGGTCCCTATTCCTGATATTCTGTGACTCTGTGATTCTGTGAATTGCTATACCTCGAGATCTGAGAACCCGCAACTACTGGAAACACTTTGATGCCAGTTTGACACTTTGCATCTCCAAGTGTTCAGTGAGAAACAGTCCATGCTTTCGCTAAATCAACCCAAATCTTGTGTTCAGCCACTCCTGATGCTTTGGCTTTCAGCATGGGCTTGTACAGAGAACCGAGTCTAGTCCTGTGATGTGTGCAACACCACCTCTATGCTTGTGAGCATGAGAGTGATCTGTCGGCTACATTAAGGCTCCATTTCCTCACCCCTTTCTATTGCGTAAGTGTGTCTGAGCCTCACACCCCTCTGCCTCCAACAGCTCTCAGCTAGCAGGTCTCTTGCATATCAAGGTTTCATAAGAAATCAGCAGCAAAATGCACAGGCTCTCAGTTGCACAAGGAAGAGATCATTTGTTTGTTTGCTTGTTTTTGTTATTTTCTTGGAGGGCGAGGGTGCAGTGAGTAGGGTTACAAATAAGGCCTTTCAATAATACATTTAGCATTCAATACTTAATGCTGTCTAACAAAGTCCAGTCACGTATGAACCGGCCCTGATCAGTGAGATCACCAATAGTTCTGATTTCCTCCCTACGTTATGAATTGAATCAAAGGAAAGGCTCAGAGCTGTGTTTAAACTAATGATTCTGATTTCAAAATTTCAAACTATACTGGCATTGCAAGGTTAGACATTTAGGAAACACCAAAGATATGAAATGAGAGCGCTTTTGACAGGCTCTGCATCAAAAATATTTAAGAAACTACTCAAAGTAAAAGTAAATAGCAATAAATGTATGAAACGTATTAGTTCCGTTTTTATAATTATTTTAGAATTTATCCCAGGTTATTATAAAATATATAAAACTGAGATACAAAGAATTAGCAATGTAACTTTGCATTTCAAATGCTCTTCAGCTACAGGTTTTGCTTTAAGAAAACAGACACTTGAAAAGCAGCTGTTTCGTAGTCTCTAGATGCAGACACTCGAGTTCCTGTCAAACTTACCTGGAGTGTTTTCTGAACTCCTTCACCATTTCAACTCTCTCCTATCATGAAACTCAACATTTCACCATTATGTTTTTTCTGCTCATGGTTTTAAAGAGAGGACATTACAATTTCCCAGCATCAGTTTCAAAGTTCCTTTTTTCTTTTTTTTTTCCTTTTTTTTTTCCTTTTTTTTTTTTTTTTTTTTCTTTATGAGCTTTAAACCACAGGGTGAATCCATGAAATGAGGTAAGTAAATTTGGCACACTTTTAGTTATGTCCATAAAACTTTTGGTAAGTTGTATAAGTGAACAATATTGTTTTCATTGTGAGTTACAGGTGCTTTCAAAGGGGGTGGTTAGTACTTAATAACTGGAATGTATCTAGTAAAATCAAAAGGCATAGCTGCAGAAAACACTCACAACCCAATGTTGATAGAGAAGTAAAAATATATACAATACAGTCACTTGTTCATAGTTTGGCACAATTTTTTGTTGTTGTGGGTAATAGTGCATAAACTACTGTACAACAGTATGACTTTTAAAACAGTCTTTCACAGAGAATACCAGATTAGGTTCGCTTTCAAATAATAAATTCCCACAATTTCAAACTCTTCGTTTCAGCACTTACATTTCAACATACCACAAGGCATATTTTGAAAGGAACGAACAAAAAAAAAAAAAACAAACGAAAAAAAGAAACATCAAACGTCTTTTTTCTAGAAAAGGGAGTCTCTTCTTCAAATACAGGAAAAACCAAAAATGTTGTTTCTGCTTTAAGAAGAATGGAGTCTGATTCCCTGCAGAAAAACCAAACATTTTATGCCATCTTAGTTAGCTTGTGTGGAGTCACCACGACAGGATCAAATGTGCTAAACTCTGACACAGGAGATGAAGCTTTATGATGCAGGTTAGGAGATAAACAGCAGAGGGGGCTAGAAAGCACTCAAAATTGCCACATGAAGCTCAATTATGAATGAGTTTTCATTTTCAAACTAAAGAGCCTTTAGTTTAGAGATCTTGGCTTTTGGATGCATAACCTCTTTTTTGTGTTTTGTTTTTTACAAAATGTTCAAAAAAAAGTCTTTCCTTTTCAAAATCATTAAAAAGATCGTGTAATCTTTTTTTCCCACCCCCCAATAAATAAGGAATTAAAAACTGAAGAAGCCAAACAGCAGAAAAGAGTAGCCTTGTTAGTGTTTTTTTTTTTTTTTTTTTTTTTTTTATAACCCCAGCCAAGCCAGAAAATTGGTCATTCTTTTAGGTAGCTTGCAAGTAATAAGTATTTTCATGCATTTAAAAAAAGAAAAAAAGAAAAAAAGAAAAAAAAAAGAAAAAAAAGAAAAAAAACAAAAACTGTAAAAGGGGAATGTCTTTTTCATGCAACTTTTGCTTTCAGGAAGGAAAAAATGAGGAACAGCGGGCTTAGCAGGTAGTAGGAAAGTTAAAGGGGCATTCCAGCCAGTTTGGTGCAGCATTACCTCAGTTTCTCAAAAGAAGCTGTCACAGGTGGGTCCTTATGGGTCTGTTCCCGGTCTGTTCGCTTTATCTTACAGTTCTCATCCCTCAGCGATTTAGAACTTGATTTATGACGGTACAGTTTTTTATGGGTAGGTCCGTTATTGCCTAAAGTGCTCAGGTTACTATAGTTTTTATCAAAAAAGGGAGAGTGAATGTCTGTATTGTACCCAGCTGAACAGTTGGGGCGACCAGGGTCGCAGGTGGCTGCTTTGCTGTTTTTACTCGAGCCCTTGTTGTTCGACTTATGGTTCTTTGCCACTCCTGGCGAGCTGCTGTTCGCCTTCTTCTTAGACTCTTGGGGCGTCCCTGCTAAAATTTTAAGGGTTTTTAGTTTCAGGCTGTTCGACTCGGGTGATCGGAATATGTCTGGCACGCTGTTGTGGTTGACAGGTCCCCACAGGGGCTCGATGGAGGCCATCATGAACCTCTGGACGTCTGCCATTCCCGAGGCGATGTTGGACAGGATGTTGGAGGGCTCCTCGAACTCCCTCTGGTCATCATCCAGCAGGCCCGTGGTGCTCCCAAGGCTTGTTTCTGACCAGGCTGTGCCACTGTCCTTCCCCAGTGCCCATTCTCCAGCCAGGCCGTTGTGCTTGCCCAGCTTGCCAGTGGCTGGGCTGCTGTGCTGAATGCCCTCAGCCAGCCCCTTGGGCGCCGAGGCTGGGCTGGCCAGCTGGCTGACAGCCCTGCTGCCACCCACTTGGGCCTTCTCGCTGCTGAGGCTCGCCGCATTCTTCCCCTTCCTGGTGGATTTGGGTGCCTGCCTAGAGTTCTTCCCTTGCGGCTTATCGGTGCCTTTGTTGGTTTTGGGAGATTTTTTCCTAGTGGTTTTCTGGGAAGAGCTTTGGTTTGTACCCGCATTCTTGCTGGATGAACTTTTCCTCTTAGATTTCGACACTTTGCTATTGGTGCTAATTTGACCAGATGGCTCATTAAATGTTGACAAGCATGGTCTTTTTTCAAGAAGGCTGACAGAATCTTCATCGTTGAACATATGGAACTGAAACTGGTGATTATTTAAAGTAAACCCATTATCTGCCTGCTCCTCGGTCTGCAGGACCCCGCAGTTCCACTTGACCTTCTCGGAGCTGCTCAGAGCAGCCTGGGCACTCTCCGGGAAGCCCTTAAGGGTGCCCAAGGGCTTGGTGTCAGAGCCAGCTATCTGTGGGGAAAGGTTGGGAGTGTCTGGAGGGGACATCTCCGAGAGCGATGACTGGCGGAACTTATCGGGCGTGAAGTTGGAAATGTCTAAAAGGTCCGTGGACTCCTTCAAAGGGGTTATTTCGTCTATGCTTTGCTGGATCACTAGCTTGGGACTGCAGTGGGCCAAGAAATCGTCATTAATATCATCATCGCCATCCTTTTCGCAGGACTTTAAAGAGCTGTAATTGCTAGAACTAACTGACAATGAACCCACTGAATCAAAGCTAATGAGTCTGCCATCATCTGTACTTAGTGTACCTCGCTGGAAATGAAAGCGCCCCTCTCCATTATTAAAATGACACGACTGATAAGAATCATCAGGCTGCACTTGCTGGCTATCCGGCATGTAATTTTTTTGGTAGAGCAACTTGCTGCTATTCAGATTGACTTGAGGGTAGCTAGAGGCCGGGAGGCCATCAGTGCCTGCTGCACCACCAAACTCGCCTGTCAGCGCTGCAGTATCCTGCAGCTCGCCAGCGAATTCCTGCCGGTTGCCCCCAGCAGCCTTGCTGGCCGGCCACACGCTGCCAAAGGTGCTCTGCTCCATCTCCAGGTGGCCAGGAGACTGCTGCAGCTCGGACTCGGATGGCGGGGACAGCACGCAGCTCTGCGATGGCTGCAGAGCAGTGAATGGTTTGTCTGCTGGGATGATGCTGGGGAGTGGGTGCTGCTGCTCGGAGGGATGCTGCGCGAAGTATGAGATGCCGGTGCTGCTCGACAAATCCGAAGCGTCTAACAGTGTCTGCAGATACCCTCCGGGGATCAGGGGTACATTGGTAGTGATATTAGCAGATGGCAGAGGCTTGTCTGAAGAGGAGGTGGATGGTAGGAAAGGAGAATTTTTAGCAATCTTATCCTCATGGCACTCTGGGAGATGGGAGCTGTCTGAAGCACAAGGAACGTTTTCATCCTTCAGATGCGCTGCAGAGTCCTGGTTTCCCAGAGCCGGGCAACCCTCCGCCACGCTGGCGGCAGCTTTGATTTTCTTACATTTCAACCTGGCTTCACTTTTGAATTTGATCCGGCGGAGCACTTTCCTCTCCGTCCCCTTGTATTCTCGTTCCTGCGATTTGCATTTCACAGCAGCGATGTCCGTGATGTCATTTACGTGTAATCCATTTGCACAGCTGGGGGTGGCAATGGCTAACGCCTGCAGCCCTTTCAGGCCTGCATCCTCCTTACTGCTGCAAGGCTGCTTGTGATCAGAGGAGCAAGAGCCCAGCTTGTTCACTGACTGCTCAATGGCTTTAATTCTTTGAATCCTGTGCCTGTTCGCTAGCTTGCATTTTCGCTTCCGTGGGTGAGGGAGGAACGAAGCATCTGAACCGTTAAGATAGAAATTCTGCTTGTGGTAGAGAGACGATCTGAGCAAATCCAGCCGGCTCTGCTGCCTCTCCTGCCAGAAGCCCTTCAGTGGGGCCAGCTTTTCATATTTACTGAGCAGCTCCTCGTTCAGGGTAACAGTTGTCTCGTTGGCATCCACTTTGCTGAGCTTCACCAGCATATGCTTCTCCCCTTTAAACCTGTTAATGATGATGTACTTGATGATAACAGGGGGCTCCTTGCGAGAGACTTTTCGCCGTTTCTTGGGGCACCACTCGTCGTCATCCTCCTCCTTGGGCCCGTCCGGCAGCCACTCCTTCTTGTCCAGGATCTTCTCGTTCTCAATGGAGTCCACGTCATACAGGTAGTCGTCACTGTATCGCACTTTCCTCTTTGCCCGCAGCCCATAGTTCTGCTGGATGAAGGAGCTGGAGTGGTCCCGGGACAGGTACCGGCTGCAGTCCTTTATATCCCGCAGCACATCATAGGAGGACTCTGTGCATGTGCTGTCATCGCTGAACTCCCCAGAGTCCTCCGTGGAATTCACAGAGTCCAAGAAGTGGCTCCTTTTGGGGCCCACGTACTGCACCACCTCCGTGCTGTTGCAAGATTTATTTAAGGCAGCTTTCTCCTCCTCCTCACCATCCTCTTCCTCGCCGTCCTCCTCCTCTTCCCCCCAGATGATGCCTTCTTCAGACTTGAATTGAGAAGGGTCGGTGGCACCACCGGGTCCCCTTTTCAGGGTGCTCCTGCTGTCCCTTTTGGTGCAGTTGCCGAAGACGCTGGGGAAGAAGTTGAACTGGGCATCCTCTTGTAGGGCGGTGGTCTTCTCCCGCACGTTGTCCTGGAACGACTCGTATCTGATCTTTAAGGAGCAGACGTCGCTTCCCAAGGTCGAATCATCATCATCAAACATGTAATTATCCACATCTTCCTCAGAAAACAGATTTACAGAAAGCTCATTTTTGGAGCATAGGTCAAGCAGCTCAATTTTACTTTCACTAATGAAAGATTCAAAATAGCCCCATTCCTGGTTGGGATTTGTTAGTAAGGGTTCCTCACCATTGCATTTGTCTAATAGTAATCCCTCGTAATAATTTTTCTGAGTGGGGTCCTCTGAATCACTGTCAGATTTTTCTGCATCTCTTTTGTCCGCTGCCCTCGATTTATGCATAGGGAAGCTTAAAAGCTGGTCTGAAAGCAGTTGATCCCCATATCTCATGGTTTCTCCTGTGCTCATGCAGTGAATCCCTATATCAGAGACTGAACAGGTGTCATAATCCCTATTTATATCCCCCACTTTCAAGCTTATTCCCGGCTCCGCATCAATGCCGTCCTTTGATTCAATGAAGCAGCCCAGGCAGGTCCTGCTCGGCTGCATCAGGCAGTCTCCGGTCAGGGCGGACATGCCTCCAGGCTCCATCATGCTGAAGGGAGCCTTCTCGCAGTCGCCCGGCAGAGACCAGGAGCTCATGCCCTTCGTCACGCAGGACGTGAGGGAGATGGCGTGTGCCGAGGAGTCGTCTGAGGTGTGCTCAGGGACATCGGTGAGCCGCAGTGGGGACGGCGGGCTCAACAAGCAGGGCTTCTTTGCAGGCAGGGCTGGCAGCACACGGTGGCACGCCTGGGTTTCCTTTGGGGCTGCCGTCAGGGCTGGGAAGGCGTCGGTGGTGTCGGCAGCGATGTATGGCCTCTCCTCGCCGTCCGAGGTTCGTAGCTCTGGAGCAGTGGGAGGAGAGGAAGGGAGAAAAAGGAGAGTTTACAGATCTTGCAGCCCCGCCACCCTGCTCTCCCTGGGTTCAGGGGTGACTGTTCCCCTCTGCAGGGTTGCAGGCTCCTTCCCACAAGATCACACTCTCAGAGCTAATTAATTTCATGATGTACAAAAACCAAAGAGGTAAACACTCTGCCCCCCACAGCCAGCTGGAAGAGGTACAAGATTATGTTTAAAAAACCGAAACCATCCGTTCTTTCCTCCTAATATACATACCGTTACCTGGATACTGCCTTTCAAATCTGACAAGGTTATTAAAAAACAAAACAACTCTAATAAAAATGTTCCCATTAACATTTACAAAATTAATAGAAAAATAAGATTCTTAAAGAAACAAAACATCCTCCTGGCAGTGCCTGCAGCTGAAACACACCTGAGCTGCTGCAGGGTCACAGAGTTAGGGCTGATTTAAACCTAGAAGCCTTCCTGCCACTGTCCGTGCGCAGGGAAAGCAGGCGGCGGCGTAGAGCTTAAAGCAATTATTAGCATTACTGCTGTTTTTGCAATTCTTTCCTTTTTACCTAATCTTTAAAATGTCTTTTGCATTATGTAAGGTTTTTTTTGTTTTTTTTTTTAGCTTAAGGAATTTTATTTTCTTTGCCTTATAGTAGATTTTTATGGCAAAGTAAAATTATTTATCTGGCTTCTGGCTCAGCAGATGGTATGACCCTTGAAATGGAAATGTCTTTTCATCCATGAACATGCTCTGATATCTCCATATTAAAAAAATACACAAATGTGTGATTCATAATAACCAGAGACCTCTGCTACCCTCAAGGTGACTCCCAGTGCTCACATCCCGGTACGTCTTACCTGTTTGGCCATTTCATGGAAAGCTGCGGGTTTGTGGGGCAAGGCCCTGCTCTTTGTGAGCAGAGGAGCACTGAAAAGAACGTGGAGGGGCATGGCCTGGCCCCACCAGGAAGATGGGGCAGCAGCCTCTCCAGCACAGCCGGGACTGAGATGCTCACACAGCGCTGGCAAACATGGGAAGAAGCACCCCACTACACAGTATGGAGCTGCTCTGCTGCACATGTTCCCCCAAATCCCACTGATCTGGCCCCAAAAGCTGCCACTAGTTCTGGGCTCCCGGTAGTCTCAGGAACGGAGCCATCATTGAAGACTTAAGTCAGGACAAGGAAGCTACAGAATAGGCTTGAACAACTTTAAAAATGCTAAACAAACCAAATCGGAAATGCAATGCAATGCCTGTATGCATCCTGAACAGACAGACTTGCTGGAAATTGATGCTGTTTCCCTCCCTCAAAAAGGGTTAAAAAGCAAAATAAGGCTCATTTTGGGTTCCTCCCACCATTTTTAGATTAGAAATGCAGAGGTGGTATCTTTTTCCTTAAGCAGCAAAACAAATTAACCCATACACTTCCACCTTACAAGTAAAAGAAAATGAGAATCAGATTGGAGCTGAGAGGAAGCATGGAAAATTTGAGGATAAAAGAAGACTATGAATGCTGCAGCACTTGAAGAAAGGGGGAGGTGGAGAGCTGAAATTCAGTCTTACACAGAGATGCTATAATATAAAATACACTGTCTGTAGGTGGTTTTTTTTTTTTTAAGGTTTATACTTGTAGAAGTGAACTTAGCTCTTGTGAAATACAAATACCAAAACTTGATTTTGTAGAGGTTTTATTGTTCTAAAATCAGGCATGCAATCAATGAAACTCCAAAGTAAATAACATTCCAAGAAGACTGCCATTAAAAAACACTGGAACACCAAAAAACCTTTTCGGGTTTAACTCAATAACTGCCCAAAATCAGACAGGCAGACTTAGCAGAGGAACGCTGATCATCCCACTATGAATCAGCTCCAAAAGGAGGCCCATCCCCAAGCGTGCATTACAGCAGCCTACGGGCTGCTCTGGATTAAGCCCGACCAGTGCAGTGAGCACCAACTTACAGCGAGGGTGAGATGATTCAAGAAGCAACACCCCTATGTCATCAACAGGGAGGTGGTGGCACTAGAGCGACTCGCTGCTTGGGATTCAGCAGCAACTCCTACATGACAATGTTTAATTAAGACCTGTTTAATTGAATTTCATAGAAGTGGTGTCAGGTTCTAGAAATCACCTCAGTCTTTGCTGAGGAGGTACTGTCTACCAGATGAGACGAGGGGAGTGTGGCTAGAAAACCTCCTTGTAGCTCCTGCGGGTGCCACAAGCTGTGGCTTTACAGCCTGCCTCCATGTGTGCATTTCTGAATGCGACGGGCTGGCGAAGACAGAGATCTTCAGAACTGCATCGTACAGGAAAGCGCCGGCGTACTCTTCACCTGCCACCAGCACATGCTGTGGGGACCTCAGGGCACCTGCGTGTCTGGAGTTGCTCCAGGTTTTCAGTAATGAATGAGAACAACATTTGCCTCTGTGCATTCTCACTAGAGTAAACCTCACGTTGACAAGACAGAAGGATTTGAACACACACGGCACAGGAGAACAGAGTACTAGATACCTTACAGGGACCGATTTACACACAGTGCAAGATTTGTAGGTCAATACAAATTCTGAAAAGCCGTGAAATTAACCATAAAAACACGAAGAACTGAAAACACTGAGCTCTGCTTCAACACCAGACTGCCGCTGCACTTACTGTGGCTAGTGACAGGAAGGCCAAATAAATGACACATGAAAATGCTCTGAGGAATTTTATTTCAATCAGTTTTTCAGGCAACACAGCGCCTGCTATTCCTACCTACCTAGTGTTTTTGAAAGCAAGTAAGGAACAGATTACGCCAACATTAGTCAGATACTTGGGGCAGGCCGCTAGAAGAAGCTGGTTCTTTCCAGCAGTGGTGCAGAGGCTCCCAGGATGGTGACCATGACCAGCAGTACGACTCCTGAACACAGGTGTTACAGGCCAAGCTGGCCAGCGATGGGCTGCAGAACAAAGGTAGCACTGAGCTCCCAGGTCTGACCTTCCCTGCCGGTCACAGCTAGCCCAGCTCTCTTACTTCTGCCCAAGCTCCAACTTGCCCTACATTTGTAGGAACTGCAAATCCTCCATCAAATCTGCCTGAGAGTGGCTTATGTAATTGTGAAGAGGGGGAAAGATTCCCAACAGAGGGGATACATAATCTCATAAGACTTTTTTTCCCTAGGAAACCAAACTAAAATCTGTAATTCAAACTGCGTGTGCACAAAAACATTTCCAACCATGCATATGCATGGGCAAAAGCAGTACTTGTTAAGACCTAAAAAGCTGTACATCCATAGCTGGAGTACAGAAAATATCCATTTACTCTACTGCTCCGCATTGTAGAGATACCTGCAAACCACTAAAATTAAATACATGAAAGGAATTAGAAAAATAAGTTGGCTTGTGAGTTGTCACTGCTCCCTCACGTGCTGTAATTAAGTTCCTTACCATTTTCTTTCACCCCATTAATCAGGATAGTTTCTTGGTCTTCTGAGGCACAATCCTGCTCTTGTTGGTCATCCATCAATTTAACCTCTTTCTGTTCATTCCATGCCCCACTGCATCTGGCCAACCTGCACATTTCCAGAAACATAACCACAGTCAGTACAATTCCCAAAATCAGCTCAAGGAACCGTGAATAAAAAATAACAACAATAAAAATAAACACACGACATTACATGCTGCCCTTGCCCTGCTTAAGAGGACAAATGCTATTTATTTAGGCTATCGTATTTTCACTTTTCCACTCCAAGAGCCAAGTCCAACACATTTCAGCAGGGTTAAAATGATAAATATCCCAATTTCCTTCCCCAAAGTCCCGCTTTAGAAGGTGGAGTGGTGTTCTACACTTCCAAAGCACCTTTCATGTCACCTGAAACTGCTTTGCAAAAGCAGGTAAGCGTTATTATCTGTGTTTGGCAGATGGGTTAGCAGACACACAGAGAGGAGGGGACTCGCCCCAGGTCTAACAACAGCAATTCTGTGGCAGAGTTGGAAGAAAGACTCAGATGTCCTGAGTAATAACAGCTCACGCAAGCTGCCAGATAGTACTCTGCTCATCCAGGCACTGCCAGGCACGAGAAACTTCACCTAAGGAGTTTTCTGGAATAAGTATCTCCAGCCTCATATTTCACTGAAAACACTTCTTCATCATCAGAACTCCTTCCTCAGAGAGCTGCTCTCGTTCCCATGCCACCTGCCAGCACTCCCAGTCCATACCATGTTAAAATTCATCCTGGTCCTATTTGCATCCATCATTTCTTGGAGGCATCAAACCCAGGATCCAGATCAGGGCCAGGTTCTCTCCATTCCTCTGCTGAAGATGTCCCAGCCCAAGGAGAGGAACATGGTGCAGTGGAGAAACACAGCTGAGTCCTGGCACAGGCAGCAGGGAACAACCAGACGAGCGGGACCACAGCTCTTCAACCAGAAAATAAAGACTGAATCTGCTTGTAACTTCTGGCAACCTGAACTCAACTTTCTCTCTCTCTCACAACAGGTAATAGATGGAAGCACTCTTTTTTTTTCTGTTTTTAAATCAACATTTGTCAATGCCTCGTCTTCCTACAGTACTCACTGCCCTGGGTTCAGCAGCCAAGCTTCATTCATATTCAGATTTGCAGTGAAGCCCTCTTAATTAATGTGAAATCTTTACAACCGTCTTAGTAAGCAAAACCTTCACCGAACTTAAAGATGTTGTGACACCAAGAGTAAGATAAGAATAACAAGCATCAGTAACCCAATTCCTCTGCATATTTAGAAGAATATTTAACTAACCCGCCGAGTTTTACTTCGATGCAAATCCATATTTCAAAGCTCACGACAAATCGCTGGCTCCAGTAAGCCTTCTCTCCCTCGCTGGCACCCCGGGCTGCCACCAACGCTGACAAAAGGCAGCTGAGCTCAGCTGAGGAGCTCCAAGCTCCAAACCACACACCAGGCTGGAGTACTTACGTGTAACTTGAAGTAGATTAACTTTTAAGTGTGAAAGCTGCTCAGTGTTTTTGAGGAACGGCCTATAACATCATCCCTCCTTAGTAACACCGGCCTGTTGAATGGGAGGCTGAAGCAATATGTGGGCCAGCGAGGCTTCTGGGAGTGGCTGTTAGCGGCATGGGAAAACTTTGTGAGAAGGAAAAGCTGAGTTATTATTTAAGGATATCCAACAGACTGTAATTTGCTCGATGGGTTTTGTGCATCTTCATGGTTTGCGAGGCGCGAGAGACCTTGCAGGTGAACTGATTGTAGGTGGGTCAGGCTGAAGTCCAGAGTACTTGGCTATGGATGCTCACACATCTCAACCTGCTGCTCACGGGTTCACTTCAAAGCACTCAAAGAGCATTCGTGGGTGATCAGACTGGCATCTTTACAACACAAACAGATCAGCATTCCTGTCTAGTCTGATCTCTGCTGTCTTTCTGAAGCACAGAGGTAATGCTCCAGGAGAGTCCCATCTGTGCCGGCTCATCTGGGGCATTCTTCCTTCCCCAAGGAGCAGGACACGGCACCCAGCAGGCACCCACTCTGATTGCAGTCCCTCTGCTGGGCGCCAGCTGTGGGGATGGCTGCACCGTGGCACGCTGATAATTCCGATCTTGGCTTTTCCTGATGGTCACCAGCAGATGCAAAGTGAAATGGAGAGGCCGTGCTGCAGCACTTCACTTGTGACACTCTGTACCTGAGGAGTTCCACACTTTAATTTTTTCATTTCCCAGATTATTTTCTACCTTACTGACATGCTGGCCTCCCCTGCACCTTGTGGTAATGCACGTGGTACCTTCTGTCCTGTGTAAAATAAACCGCCTTTTGCTCAGTTTCAGCCTGCTGTCCTCCAAAGGATGGGCACAGAAATGCAGCCTCAGTCCTAGACAGGACTCCGAGTATGACCATTATATAAATATTTAATAATAATAACATTCATAAAGAGAGCCACGGCAATATTTCATGTTATCCAAATACACAACGTAGATGAGGATACTACCAACCCTTTCTCATTGTTCACCGTTTAACCTATAGGAACCAGGCTGAAAGACAAGACATGATCCAGAACTTGCTGCAGAAAGATTAATTCTGCACATCAAGTTCTGCTTAGCAGCAAAACAAGATGAGGCCTATGGCCACATCTTCCATCTACCCACATCACTCAGAAGCACGAGCATCATCTCTGCACCGGTTTGCTGACCTGATTTTTTGCCAGGGTTTATCTGTTTATAGCAATTTGGTGTAAAATGCCACATGTGGCCTGTATTCAACTGGTAACATAATCATATTAAAATAAGAGTTTGCGATGAATAAAACATAATACAAAAGCAAAAACAATGATTCTCCAATAATGTGGATTTGTCATTTGCAGTGCACAAAAGATCTCCAGAGAGAAAACTAATGTGGACATAAAACACCAGCAGGCTTACAAAGAAGGATCCCAGGCATTATTAGGAAGGCATTGTCCTATTGCCATTGGGACTTCTTGAAGGAGACAGGAGCAAGGTCTTACGTGTGTGTTTGCAGACGCGTTCCTGCCTGCTGGCTTCTTGCTGCTGGGGTGTGACTGTGGTTCGTGCTGCCCTGGGGCTGCCTGCCAGCTGCGCGTGTTGGAAGCGAGATCTGCAACCAAGATGTGAGGGCAGCTTTGCTTTCTGCCCCTCATCATTCTCACCAGCGTGTTACAGGCAAATCTCACGGAGACAGCGGGACTCACTGGGCAAAAGCCAAGCTACCAGCAAGCAGGCAGTCAGACAGTCAGAGGCAGAAAGAGACAGCCTATAGGTGGGGAACCTGGGTGATTTTTCATCTCCTTTTGTTATTTTTTGGGATGCAAGTGCACAGGAGGGAGGGAAACGCAGAAGGAAAGTTTCTGGTGCACGTAATCCAAAGGCTGGAGAAGACAAAGAGGATGATGATATGCAAGAATGAAGGGGCTGTGCCTGCAGACAACTTCTTGCCTCGACTGAAGTACCTCGAGTGTGGAGCTGAGTTCTAGAAATGAGCTGGAAAGAACTGAAACAAATTCAGACAGGGGATCTTCAGATATGGCTGAAGAGAGATGAAGTGCAAATGAAACAGACAATTTAAGGTTTGCAGAGGACCTCTCCAGAGCAATGTGACCACAGAAGGTCAGCTCCCAAGGTGGACAGGGAGAAACACCACAACTATGAAATGAAGCTGACAAAGGCGCTTGACGCAATGCAGAACAAGAAGAAACTGAAGACTGGGAATAACAAAGTGGAGAAGAACAGCTGGGTCTCCGGGAAGAAAAGCTAAACCAACAGAGAGCTGGGGTATAAAGGTGATCAGCAGAGAATATAGTGGGTAGCAGGAGAGCTGAACAGAGCCATATGCAGACAGAAGAACAAAGGGGAGAGGCTTCGGCTTGCAGACAGCGTCCAGCCATTGAAGACACACATGACTGAGGTCACGCTATTATGAAGAAGCGGCAGGAGGAAATTCAGTCACCAGCTTGAAGTTTATGAACTTGACTGGAGCTGGAGTGGATGGAGGAAGATGATGGTGAAAGCCGTGGCGTCGGATGAACTCCAGGTCTCTGGAGGAGGAGAGCAGGAGCACAGCATGCCAGGCTGGGCTCCAAAGGCAGGCAGGGTGGTTCAGTCATAAGGAAGAATTTCTAAGGACAGCCTCGTCTCAACTGCACCATGTACTTTGGGATCTGCTAAGATCACAGCTGGCATAACTGAAAAATGTGCTGCCCATGAAAGGAGATGGAAAGGAAAGAGTTGCAGAAAGCAGGCACTGGAGCTAGAAAATAATCCAACTTGCTTTCAGCAAGAGATGGACAAATTAATGGGCAGAAGGACAGGAAACAATTGCCTGTGATAGTAGCACACAGAACACTGTGACCTGGAGAAATCCCTTTCAGTCATGCAGCTGATGTCAGCGGAAGGACTGCAAGTGCCTCAGAAAAAACTTCACCACCACAGCTGAGAAAATTCTCCCCTCCTCACGTCTCCTGTACATTTTCCCACTACTCATGATAACGGGGTTGTGCAAAAGCTGTTAGCAACAAGATCGTGTGCAGATGTCTGGCAGAACACCAACACAGCACTGAAAGTGGATCCTCCCATTTACCTCCTGTCACCTCGGGAGCAGGTCCATGGCCTTGGAGCATGTGTTCTTCAGCCCAGCTGGCCACGTAAACCAACAGTTTTTTGTGTTTTTCTTTAAAAATCCACCTGGTGATTGAGAAGCTTCATGGGCATTGCTACTGCTGGAGCATGTGTCTCAGAAGACAGACATGGTCAGAGCAATGCCCAAGCTGAGGCTCCGTGAGCTCTTTCTGCTCCTGGTGACATGGCAATAGCCCAAGGACACTCAATATGACACGTTTTGTCAGTTGGTTGGAGTAAAATGAATGTATTTCTTTTCCTATGAATTCAAGAGAGTATGTATGCAAAGCAACAACACCACGAACAACACTCCCTACAGGAAACAAAACTGAGGGGTGCCAATTATTTACCTACAACAGAGGAGGAAATGCTCAAATCACAAAGCTAAAACATCTGGGCATGTTTCCATGTTCAAGTCAAGTGAAGAACAGGCTTTATGTGCACTTAAAACAGACACATCTTTATACAGCCTGGATTTAAGCACTTTCTTACTGTATCCGTTTTACACAACTGCGAGGGAAAAATGCCTCCGCTCAAAGCTCGTCCTTTACAAAGACAGCACCAAGCTGCTTTGCTTCTTTCTCACCCCAAAAACACCCTTTTTCCCCAGCAGGGGAATCCTGAAGGCTGTCTGCACAGTGCACATGTGAGGGTCCACCCCACGCTGCTGCCGGAGGTGCTGTGGGGCGAGGACGTGCCCAGGGGCTGCCAATGGAGCAGCCCTGCAGAAAGCCTTCCTCCTGCCCTCGGGAGGCAGCGGGGTCTCCCTGCAGCAGCAATGGGCTCAGCAGTAGCCTGGAGGCACTCAGAGCTGGCCATGTCTGCCATGGAACCAGTGTCTGGCGGCGTGGATGATGCCCATGGTTGTGAGCATCTTCTCCTTCAGATGTCCCCAGCACCGGCATCATCCTGTTGGAGCTTAATTTACACCCGAGCAGAGAAAAAAAAATCCACCAGGTAAAAATAAACAGCCTACTAGACTGACTGAAAGCCCACCTACACAAATGGGAATTGTATTAGCCGGACTAGATTATGGGTTAATGATAGCTGTTCCATAATTAAAGTTGTGAGAGTGTTTCAGCTTGAAGCTGAATAAACAAAAGGTCACAAGCACCCAGACAAAGCCCAGCGTGCCAATTCCTATTTGCACACACCTTTTACAAACCAAGTGCTTTTATTTGTTGTAGATCATGAGGGTGGATGGAGAGGGAGTATCCACAGTGAAGGAAAATCTTTTTATGGAGAAGTGGGGGAAGAAGCGAAGCAGAAGATGTGGCTTTTTTCTGCAGAGTTGTGAATAAGCGCAGGTGTTGGAACGAGTTCTATATATGCAGTTATATCGTTCAGAAAAAGAGCTTTAGAGAAATTAATTACATGTCAGAGCCTCTGACAGGTCTTTTAAGAATTATGATACTTTTGAATGAAAACATTATATACTTAAAAAGAAATACCATGTAAATGTCTCTGAGATATTTACATTCAGTGGAGTAATAGTAGAAAAGAATTCAGCTCTCTCCGCAGTACAAATGGATGCAGAACATGCTGCGCTTTTCCTAACAACATCTTCTGCCCTTGGTGGACTTCATTAACTCTCAGGCAGAATTAAAAGATCGAGTTCAGGGCCATCTGCCACGAATCAGATGCAAACAGCAGTCATGCTCTTCCAGAGTGCTCCCCGGGCTGCAGCCCTGACCGCACTGCTCCTTCCCAAAGCAAGGCCACCGTGCTGCACGCTTCCTCTGTGCTCACCGGGGCAGCGAGGCCTGCAGAGAAAAATACCTTCTTGCTTTCTCTTTTCCCCATTCTTTTTGTCCCAATAAAACCTGTGCCATAAGATAGAGGAAAACAAAACAAAACAAAACCCAATACATGAGGTTTCTGGAACCAGTATGGTTTAAAAGGTGAAGTTCCAAAGGAAAGATACAGTGGGAAATGATCCTCTCACTCTGCTCATCATGGTGCCCATCATGACCACCATCCCCTGGCCATGGATGGATGCCAAATTTCAGGGTCCCAGTTTCAAAGCTAGAAAATTCTCATGAGGAAATCAATCTCCTTGTAGTTTTATGCACTTCTGTCCTATCAGTGATGATGACCATGGGAGAAAAAGCCGAGTGAAGGAGAAAGGCAAGACTGAGGTCGTAGAGAATTCATTCCAGAAGCAAGACATCTAAAGCCTGCAGAGGAGATAGGGTTCAACAGAACAAACGCTAGCTGCGAATAGGTTTGGCAGTCTAGATATAAATATGGATAAAAGCCTCCAATTAGGAAAAAATCGGGAAAAAATGAAGTTGATAAAAAAAGAGCTTGCAGAGAAAAATGGAGAACACAAAAATCATGAGAAGAAACAATTTAAGAACTCATGTGTTCCCAGAAGGTGTAAAGGATGGATGGCTTGTTAATATTCATAGCAAGCCTCCACTTTCTTCTCAGCTGAAAGCAGATGCAACAATTATCACAGAGCCCGAGCCCCAACTCCAGCAGACCCTGAGACACGATATTAAGAGCTGACTATTTTAGAGCAGATTCTGAAATAAATGGCAGTTTCTGACCTTACTCTGGGAGGACTTAAGGTGCAAGTGTTTCAAGACCTGTCACAAACAACTTTAAGGAAAAGGGAAGGAAGTGAACAAAATTATAGCCTTCCTGACACAGCACACATAAAATACAGAAGAAGCTTTCTCTGTAAATGTATTCTCACACATCATGAACAGCAGTATATCATAAAGGGAAAAAGGCAGCAATTAAAAGCCTCACGAAGCTGAAACGCATGAAGGAATGTCTGAAATACAGCGCGTTTCAGCTTAATGGTAGAGAAAGGATTGCTGCTAAACCCAGAAGTACCAGGAGATGAGAACGGGCTGAAAGGTTGGTACAATGTGGGTGTGCAAGGGGATGGGGAGAGGCTGAGGGGAACTGGGGAAAGCTGGGACCGTGTGGGTAGAAGAATATGCAAGCAGCAACGTGGAGACTAGAGAGGCTGAAAAAATGGGAGCAGCAAGGACAGCCTGCGCCCAGCAACAAACAGCAAGGAGCAAGGGGGGTGGGAAGGCAATCGAGAAGTGCGGACCCGGCCTCAGAGCAGGGCAGTGCTGTGGAAGAAGAGACCACTGACCCCAGCCCAGAGAATGCAAGTGAGCAGTGGGAAAGCTCATTATTTAGGTAAGGAGCAAAGTGTGAGGCTGAATGCATTCGCAAGAGGAGAACCCAGATCCCCTGCACCATGGTGCAGGCACACAGTTTAGAGCTTATTTACTCTGTAGCTCCATGAAGGTCACAAATAACCTGGGCTCATTATTTCCTAGCAGACCTGATTTTAGTAATTAGGAAATCAAAATGGAGCCAACAGCTCTGCACTACGCTGTCCTGTGCTACCACATCTCTGCAAAGATTGTCAGAAGTATCTAAGAGCAAATTGCTAAGAAATGGTTATGGGAGGCTGGCAGGGCCAGGACAAGAGGGACTGACTACACACAGCTTCAAACCGCAAACCGCAGCCGCCAGCACTGAGCCACAAAGCACAACATGGGCCAGAACAGGGGAAGTGAAGCACCCCTGCCTCACTGCCCGCATTCCCCTGCTTGTGCTCAGCCTGCTGGAGCCCTGGCCATCTCGGTATGGCCGCACACAGACCACAACACCACTCCCCTCCTTAAAAGCAACAGCATTCTGAGCATGTCGTTCTCAGTCAATCGCCGGATCTAAAGTTAAGATAAATCAGAAAAGTTAAGGGCCCGCATTTCTGAGAAAATGAGGCTAGAATGATTAAAAACTCCAGCTCCTGTAAACCTGCAGGGGTTGAGAATTCAGTGAGATGAGGGGGTGTTAACATTACAAAAACACAAGGACCTCTCCAAAGCTAATTATGTATCAGTCTAGCCTAAAACAACAAAAGCCATTAAGAAATAGTTCAGGGTGGAGATTTCTTGATGAGAAGAATTGCTTCATTTAAATAAAATTATTTTACCGAAATTCTCTTTCTACTGCAGTATTTACGTATAGGTCTACAAGACAGTATCATAAAAGCTTAGCAAAGCCTTCCTGTGAACCTAATCAGGAAATACGAGAGACCAAGGTCAAGTACATTAATATTACTGAAGCTTTCTAAGAAAAGAGATGCTTCACGGTTCCCTGCACACTGATATTATCAAATAACTCAGCTGAAGAACGGTGTGTAAAATGTTGTTTAAAGACGTGGATTAATACAGAGCCAGAATAGCATGAGGAAACGCGTTTCACAGAGGTACGCTGAAGAAAAGGCTCCGTTCTAAACGTCAAGATTTCTTGCTAGAAAAGTTTCTTCTCATTGCTGTTAACAATCTGGTTTAAAAAAAAAAAAAAAAAAAAGAGAGAGAGAGAAAAAAAATCTGTATGAATTTGTAATACATTGAAGTTTGGACTAAAGAGGGCAATTAAGCTGGTTGGTGTTGGAGGAGGATAGGAAAGCTCATCAGGACAGCTGCAGTAACCCTAGGGAGGTAAACGTCTCTTCCAATACTTTCAAATTAGAAATTTTATAGTGAAAAAGAAATCTTAGAAAAGCTCATTTTTCACTTATTAGCAATTAACACACATGGATGTGGGATAAATAAAAAGTGCTTGTTTATAAAGTCCACAGAATTTTCTTAAAAGCACGGGTAGAAGGACCACAAAACTGAGTGCCTGGATGAGACAGGGGAAGGAACAGAGCTGCCACGAGGAGTGGAAGAGTTCCTATGGTCACACCAGGACCATTCGGTGCACATGGGAGCCCTTTTCTGTGTGGCTGCTGTGCCCAGATGTTCCCAAATGCATCCAGCTGTGCCCAGCTGTGCCCGGTGGGAGGATTCACAGCACCACCCAGGCTGCAGGGCTGCGGGTCACAGCAGCCCTCAAGAATCCAGGAGAGCCAGGCTGCTAGGGAACAGGCAAAGATGACAGTGACCCCCAGAATGGCTTTACTTCCCTCCTTCACATGGAACCCCTCAGCCATTAAAGCCGATTTTTTAGCCAGTCCTACTGGGTCCCCCAGACGAGGTGAATGCAGGAGGGACGTGCACACAGCCCTATGCAGCACCCACTGACCTGAGCGTGTTTCATGGCAGAGCAAGTGGGCTCAGCCAGCTTGCACAGCTGGAGCACCGCGTCCTACAGGGAAAACAGCTTCAAAGTCTCATCCCGTGATGTGCATCTGAAGGAGCTAATGCTTCTGACTAAAAAGGGAATAGGGGTAGGTAGGAAAAGCAAATGATCAAAACACTTATCGCACAGCGAAAAGAAGTTATCAGGCCTGATAAGGTGTCTGAATTGATGATGATGATAAGATACCATCCATTTTTAGCTAATAATTCAGAAAAAGGATGAATTATTTGAGGAATAATATGTGATCATTTATTTAAAGACTTATTATAATGTATATGTTCTAGGAAGCAGAGTTAGGGCTCCATGAACACATTAACACTTGCTTGTCTGGACTGCTGTATGTTTAACCAAAGGCAGAGATTTCATAGCCCTGTATGAGGCTTTAAAACCAAGCGGCTGGTTTAGTTTATAGGGCTCCTGCATTTATAAAACAGCAAGTGATTTTACAAGGCTGTTTTATACACACTCTGGTTTTCCTCCACTTCTCTATTCACATTCAATAAATGTGCCAACATTTGCCTTTGAGAACTGGTTCATTTATTTAAAATTCCCAAACAACCCCATCCACAACTCCGCATGCCTTAGCGGTTCACCCAATTAGTCGAAAGTGTCAATTAAATATGAAGATACGTCTCTTAATTTTCACTCAGAAAGATGTTGGGTTCAGCCCAGCACTGGGGGCGATTTCTGAAGGCAAAATCCGGCCTTGGGAGGGCCTGCAGCTCCTAAGATATCGGTCCAAACCTCCGCCTGTATCCAGGTAACAATTCGGAATGCTGATATTTAAGAGGAGAACTATCTGGACAGCTGCCCCAACTCCCTAGGAAGCAATGTTTAGTTAAAGTCTTGGATATCACTGAAAGAATATGTGGAGATGTCACACTGTGGCTGAAGCATTTTTTCAAGTGCTGAATTATTCACCCGTGAATCTCTGATGTGAAATCCAAATGCTCCGGTACTGCCCTGGCTTTAGACAATGTCTAATTCCTTTCTGTGTCACGGCGGGGTCCCTTCATCAGCCTTCTTTCATCTCTAATCACAGTGAGGTCATGGATTATTACTCATATTCACTGCACAGCTCGGAGTCGCTGAGCCCGGGACTCTCGGTGCTCCGCCTGCACCAGCCCAGCACCACCAGCAGCGCGCAGCATCCCGTCCGGCCACCCTTCTGCAGCCAGGAGGATGTCAATATGTTTCCCTGCTCTTTCCCTGTGAAAGCATAGTGGGAGGAAAAATCATAAACAAAGGCATTTATCAGCTTTTGCTGGAGGTGTTGCTCTGCATATCGGGTTGAGCGGCTGCGATTGTTTCATTAGGAGGAGCTGGGTTACGTCTGCAACGTTAACGAGTCTTGGAGAACAGAGGGAAAGAGTACTACAGGCATTGCCACAGCAAAGATAAATAGGTAAACATCCTGTGCCTGACACTAGTTAATACATCACAGCTTTATTCACTTAAGGCAGCCACGAAATCAATTCTTCAGTAAAAATATAAAATTTGTATCCAAATCTGTGCTCACTGTATTAGCGAGGCACGAAGCGATGGAACAGGAGGAAATCCACATTTGTGCAGCAAGCTTTAGGTCTGTCGGTTTGCCTTTGCCTCACGCAAAGCCCCACTAAGTACTTTCTTTTCCACAAACCATCACCTTTTTTCTTCATTTTTCCTCAAAACGAAATAATTCATCTTTGTTCAGGTTCCTCACCAGCCCCACCGCCACATTCTCAGCCCCTTGAGGACAGTGCCCACTGTGGTTGCGAAAGGATCTCGGGCCAACCAGCAGCACTGATACAAACCACAGGAACTACTACAAGTAAAAAACCCTTCTCTTTGAAAATGCTAAAAAAAAATTAACAGAACGCATTCTAAACCAGTCAAAATCCCAGCTTCATTCTGGATAAAATTCTGAGCCTTGCATCAAGAGAGTGAGACAAGGACAAAGCCAAAAAACAACAGCCAGTTCAAACGTAACCCCGAGGGTGAAGTCACGGCCCCTTTCAGGCTGAGTTTCTTATTCTCCAAACTGTAGTTAAAAGATTGAAAGGAGATCTTGGGGATCCCATGCTTTGTGCAAACAACTTGAATCCCGTTTCAGATTTTCCAAACTATGTAGTGCTTTTTGGACAGCAGCCGTCAATTACATGGGAGCTTTCATCTATTTTGAGCTAAAATTGATTAGCAATTTTTGAAGAACGCACTGCAAATTGCTTTGCTAATCACAGCAACTCAAGCCATGCAACTGTATTAAAATAACATCAGTGCTAAGCCAGAAGCCAAAGACAGCAAAGAAATGCTGAGTTCAAGTTTCCTGCTCTGGGTTCTTCATCTTGCCCACTTGTATCTGCATGCTGTCGTCTCCGTGGCTTTTTCCTGGTGATATTTCGAGATTCCAGATGGCTGCTCACCGATTCAGTGCTAACACCACTTTGTGTTTCAATGATGCTTTAGTTCCCTAAGCATTGGGGCACGCTTTCAGAGGATGGCCTTGTTTGGAGCACTGAGTACTGACCTCCCCGGGCTGCCGGCACGTGGCACTTACCAATAAGGATCTGCAGCCACACAGTTTTACAGCGCAAGCATCAGCTGCACCTGGAAAAGACTTAGCTGAAAAATAACATATCCCTTCGAGGAAACATTGACATGCAGAATAAGGAGAAGATATTAAATTCTTTCCATGCTAAGTTGCCTTTTAATGGAGACCAGGAGAGACGGAGACACCGCAGGCACACGGGTGGTTTGCTCCTGGGTGATGATGTCTGCTCTGTCTCCCTCCCAGCACTCCAGCCCTGAACTCCAAGAGCACTACAGAGATGAACAATCGAAGCACCCAGGCTACAGTGTGCTCTAAAAGCACCTTCTTCCTTCCCTGTGTATTATTTTCCAGCTATGCAGTTAAGAGGAGAAAGAAATCCAGGTGCAGAGCTTCATCCAGACAAAGCAAACATCTTCCAGATGTGAACCCAAAGCTGGTTCTGGTCATGTCATGCATCCCCATCACTGGGTACCCCATCACTGAGCATCCCTATCACTGGGCATGCCCATCACCAACTGTCCCTATCACCGAACCAATCACTGCCTGTCCCCATCACCGAGTGCCCTCACCAGCAGGCAAGGACAGGGGAACAATTCCCTTGGTGACAAACACAAAGGTGGAGAAAGGAAGGAATAATCACCCAGCACTCCCCTTCCGTGCATTTCACTTACGCTGGTGGAAAAGTCTCCACAATGGATTAAATCAAAGTCCGTCGCCAAGTTCAAGAACACGTTTAATGCAGATCTATTCATTTCAAGGAGGGTCTGCACAATGGATAGCTTTCCCCTTCAAAAATTATTCAGACCTGCACGCTTCCTTTTCATTCTTCTGTATCTTAACATTTAAAAGAGAAATACAGCATATTTGTAACTGGAGAAACATTGCACAAATCATAGCTTGCTGTAAAAGTGTATTTCACAAAGACTTTACATGGTAAAGGGACAAGGACCACTTGTTGATAAATTACTTTCACTCAGAGAGGAATGACATATTTGTGTGCACTGTAAGTGGTGCCATTGTGGAGCAATTTGATGGAAGTCCAGTAAAACGTGGTGTGCAGGTTCCATTTAAGCTCACCTACATCAAATTAATGGACAGGGATGGTGTTGGTGGACAAAGCAGAGCGCTGTGTATGCAGGCACCAAAGCACCCAAACACCCAAACACCCATCCTGAACCATCCCCTATCGCTCCCCTCGTCCCTTTGGACCTGCCCACAGAATGAGGAAGCAAGCAGCTGCATACTGGGGACAAAGTGACGGCCCACAGGGGAAACTTATCAACCAGCAACACAGAAATTAAGTATTAAAGTGGTGCCTGAGCTGTGTCCACAGCTCTCATTTAAGGCAATGCTAGCACAGCATCCTAAAGTCCCTGAGGGGATTCCTGTCCGTTACCACAGAGAGTTGATGCTGTGAACGACGCAGCAGCAGTGCCTGATTTTTTACCCTGGATCTTAAAAATGGGGATTGGCACGTCGAAGTCCATCCAAAGGACGGAGAAAGGCTGCTTTCACAGCAGGACAAGGCTTGCAGCAATTTAAAGTGATGGCTTTTGGCATGCCACGTTTGAGAGGTTAATGGAGAAGGTATTGGATGGCATGTCTCAGCCAGTTTGCTAAACCTACATGATGTCCTGGTGAACGCTAAAAATCTCTGAGCAGGAACTGGTAAATGGGCTGCAGCAAGCTCCAGGCTGCAGTGCTGAAAGCAGACCCAAAGAGATGTGAGATGTTTCAGAAAGAGCCAATTTACCCCAGGCACAGCAAGGTGGAGCTGGCAGCACCAGGTGCAGCAGCAACTGCAGCCAGTCAGCCCCGTGCATGGGGACACGCAGAGCTCTGAAGGGCTCGGGTCAGGTTATCCAGGCTTGTTGATATTTCAGATCAGGTATGAACTGCCTGAGAAAACAGAATGGTTTCAACGGCAAGCAGAGTGTGACTTCCACCCCACGAGTGACAGCTGGGCTCACCTCCAGTTTGATATGCTTCCATAGGACTCTATGGGATGGCAAGTTCAGGGGGGAGGGTCAGGTTCACCCCTACCTGAAAAACACAGCAGTCCTGACACAGGAGTGGCTTATTATAGCAAAAACTGATCATTAAGGAAAAGAAATAAATAAACCACTTGGTGAATAATCTACAACACATCCTCGTTGCCATTTGGCTGGGAATAACCTTCTGGAAATGACAGAGCACCCCAATGCACAACAGGTTCAGGAAGCTCCAGAAATCCCAGATGGCAGCATGATGGCTCTACAAAGCCCAGGGCTCCCACGCGTCTGCATCGACTCTGCGGCTGTAAATCCTGCTCCACAGGAAAGGGTGTGGGGAAGAAGAGTGCAAGAAAGATCCCTAAATGATGGAAACCTGCATTAAGAAGCAGATGCAGCCCAAATGCAGATAGGCAGAGGGCTTTGGCTGAGTGGTGCTTTTGCAGAGGGACATGCAGCATCAGTGAAGGAAGCCCACCCCAAGCAAGCACAGAACCACAGCTGGAGGCTGAAGCTAACTGAAGGCATCTCCAAAATCTGACAGCACAAAACACAGCCTGGTGTTTTGGTGTGCACCAAGGACGTGCCCTGCCAGGACAAAGCGGCTCTCCTATAGGGTCAGGCACAGGGCCCAGGTGCTGTGGGCTCGGTGCTGCGTCCATCTGCCAGCTGACAAATGCCCACAGCTCCCAGCCACATCAAGCTGCACCGAGAGCCCATCAGAAATCAAGCCTCTTCAGCCTGAGGGAAATGACGCATGTTTTGTTGCACAATCTCCATTCCCATTATGCCCATTTCTGAACGCAGGTGTCACTGCTGGTCACCTCCACCCGCTGATGGGCTGCGGTCCTCCCTGCTCTCAGCAAGCAGCACTTCTATGAATAGCGAGCAGATCTCTGGGTTGAATGCTGCCAGCAGGTCAGGTCACCGCTGCAACTCCTCTGTCTGCAGCACGCTGTTGCTTTTCCTGGTGTTGATTCGCCAATATTTCACTAATACATCCCTGATATGGGTTCTTTGTATAGCTCAGGAAGAAATGACACAGTTACTTTCTCTCTTTAGATCCGATTGTATGCGGGAGGTGAAGTGCCACTGAATTTATTCTAAGATTTTAAAGGATGCTATCAATTTGAAACTCACAAAGTACTTCAATTTTTTTCACCTCAGTTAACAATCTCGCAGCACCGCAGAAGTGAAGGGTTTCAAACCATCTAAATTTAGTGCTTCTCTCTCCCTGGCATCACCATCTTCGCCTGCCTGGTGCTCTGCCAGTGCTTACGCTCCTGAAGCTGGCAACAACGTGACAGCATCACCTGCAATGCAACACTGTGCCCATCCTGCCCAGCCGCAAAGAAGCACTTAAAACGTGTCCCAGATATGGCCTGGAGGCTCAGACAGCAAAGTCACATAAACGGAATAAAGATTTGCGGTCTTTCAAATGATGCAATTTAAGCCAGTCCTACAAGTGCTGCACACGGAGGGATTAGCCCCATTCCTCCTGCAGCTCTCTGCCAGCCTGGCTGCGCATCACCCCAGCTCGTCCTCCCGTGGGTGGCTGTGCTGAACACCGCTGATCTGCTCGGGATGCACAGCTGCAGGGCACCAAATGATTCCCCCTTCTTACAGAGCTCCAAATGACACTAAAAGTATTTTAGATGGCAAATGGATTAAGACAGAACAGTGTGCAAACAGGGTCCCTGACCTGTGCCGGTGCATGTCATCGTGCCACAAGATACAGGAAAGCTGAAGGAGTGCAAGATTTTCTTTGGAAGTCTTGAAAATCTTACAACATGCAGATGCGCATCACCCATAAAAATATTCCAGAGCAAGTTAAAATCTATCTTATAAAAACACAGCTCTAAAATGCTTCAATGGATGGAAACCATTTTTAGTTTTCTTTTTTTTTTTTCTTAAATTGCATCTGGGCTGACAGCTTGAACACTGAGCTGCAGCCCGTGAGACAGAAATACCAACTCCATGCTAACAGTAGTGCTGCTCCCATCGCTGTGATGATCTTAATCAAAGCGTATTGTGATAAAAAAGGGATTCTGGTTTGACTGCCTTCAGCACGCTCTAGCTATCTGAGTGTCCAGATTCCATGTAACTCAGGGAAGCTGCCTCAAAGGTTTCCCAGGAACGGCAGCGACAGCTTTTCAAGGTGCCAGTGGTATATCACGGTGCCGGGTGAAGAACAGCCCCTGTGCAGATCCTTGCTGTGTGCGGTCCCCAAGGCACACAGGCAGCACCCAGCCCTGTGGCAACTGGAGCCCAAAGTAACAGCACAAACCATCCCTGCTGCGAACACGCTGTGCTCTAATTTGTGGCAAAACGCAACAGGTGCTACAACACAGGCGGGGGAATGTGAGGAGGAGGAGAGCAGCGCAAATGGGAACAAGCGCCTGGAAAATGAGACGTACCCAGGGAGATGCTCTATTTAAGTGCTATGCCAGCTAAAAGTTAAGCAAACAAGCTGATGAAACAAATAATGCATTGCTACCTCCCACCTGCTGCTAGATTCCAAGGCAGAAGTGGGTCACACAAGTGCAGGTACTGATAGCAGGTAATGAAATACTCTGTGCCACGCACAGCTCTGTGAGGCGTTCCCTCTGCCAGACTGCCAAGGAACAGGCTGGTTTGGGGCCAGAACACCACATCTGGGTATTCAGGTTGGATATGAGGAAAAATTTCTTCTCAGAAAGAGTGGTGCTGCATTGGCTCAGGCTGCCTGTGGTGGGGGGGTGATACTGTCTCTGGAGGTGTGCAGAACCGTACAGGTGCAGCACTGAGGGATGTGGTTAATGATATGGTAGTGATGGGTTGACAGCTGGACTTGGTGATCTTAGATGTCTTTTCCAACCTTGATGATTCTATGATTCTATCTCACGGGCTCCAGACACGAAGCAGCACTGCAATGCCAGTGAGGTGCAGTTGGAAGGCACCGTGCATGCGGCTATCCAGGCGTCCCCCCGGGCCGAGGGCTGCACGCCCCACTTCCACACTGACCCGCTCTCTTCTCACAGAACTGGTCTGCACTGGAGGGAGCCCAACTGTGAAAGTGGTTTGGCTCCATGATGGCATTTCCAGCATCCTGCTGTACAGCCGACTATGAAAAATAGGAGAAATTACAGAAATTCAGTTCCCTTCATGCTGTCTCTAAGCACTGATTAATTACCATGGTTTAGATAATAGCAACAGCTCCTGTGCAGAGACAGGAAGAAAGGTATTTATGGGCAGCCCTGAGACACGGCTGGGCCATTACATTACAGCTGCAACCTGTGGCAGCTCTCCTCCCTTTGCAAGGCTCAAACTCTATCCTTTCCTGATTTGCACACCAATCTACCTCCATGAATGAAGCTGACATTTATTTCACTGTATCACCAAAGGACCTAACAGGGTTCCGTTAGCTGAGTGTGCAGGCACTAAAACAACTCTGAAGATTGCTGGTTGCAGACAACCTGAAACAAAACTTACATTAGATTGCTGTGAACTGGTACAAAAAAAAAAAAGAAAGGAAGTAATTATGCTACTGCCTGGTAAGCTGTGATTCTGCACTGTCTGGGCACGATCTTAGGATTTATTGTTAGACATATGAGACCAAAGCAGAGAGCAGCAAAGGTGTGGAGGTGGGGTGGTCCACCTTTCAAGCCTCCATGTGAAAAGCAGGTTTCCTTAGAATTTGACAGCCTTGCAGACACAACCAGAGAGATTCAGGAGACATTCCTGCCCTTTCCCAGCAGCTTATGTATTATTCCTTAAAAATAAAATAAAATAAAAAAGGAGAAGAAAAAAAAAAAATCAGAGAAATGCAGTGCCTTTATTCCCTTGTGTTGCTTAAAGCTTTTCTCATGGCACCACACAATGAGCTTTCTTCAGGAAGTAGAGCAGAAGCCTTGCCTAACTGCAGCGATGCAGTTCCAGCTTCAGTGCTTTGAGAAGGTGCTGGGTAAAAAAAAGAAAAAAAGGAGAAGGAAAAGAAACCAAAAGAGAGAAAATGAATGAGAGCACAATAGGGAACATGAATTGCTGAGGGAGAGGGGAAAAAAAAAAGAATCAAGTGTAGGTATAATTGCAAAGCACCAGCACGCTTCTGGCGCTGGGGAAAAAAGGAATTGCGGGTGATTCAGGAGTATGACAAAGAATCCCTTCAACAAGTTGTCTTTTATCACAACTTTGCTGCTATACGGCTGCACTGCAACAGGGAGAAATTGCATCATGTCAACAGCAAGTTTATAGAGATAAACTGACTGAAGACAGTAGCAATACGCTGGCAGTTACTTTGTGTTTTGCTTATCGCGTCGCAATAAATTCACTGAGAACAGCATAAACAGGAGATTAGAAACAAAAATACGTCGTGCTCAGGAAAGCCAGCTCCTCCACAGCCTCCACTGCTGCCCAGCCATGAATGTGGGCTGCCCCCGGGCTTCCGAACTCCAGGCCTGATGGAGCGTGGTGAGCACCCCTGGCCCCACTGGCGCAGGCTGGGGCTGCAAAGGAGCCCCCACTGCTCCAGCCCCTGGGCTGCAGCTCCGCACTGCTGGGGCTTCTCCAGCACGGCTCCTGGTCCTTCTGGTCTGGACACAAATAGTGAGCATGCAGTCATCAGATTCTTTTTTTTGCATTCTGAAAGCTGAGACTTCTAAGTTTATCTCAGAAGGACATTGGAAAGATGAATAGAGAGAAATTATGCAGAGAAAGAGAAAATATTCAAAGAGTAGAATTATGTATGCATAATTGCCTGGCTCCCTGGGGTGCATGGGCGAGTACACCAAGTCACTTTGTGAAATCATTCCCCACAACTCCTGTATCCTAATTATTGTGCTGCAAGTGGGGAGAAGCTAATTTTTCAACAGTCCTGATGGGGTAACTGGAAGAGCCAAGAGGACGCAGTTAACCCCTCGCCTACTGCAGGCCTGCAAGCAGAGGCGCAAACACAGAGGAAAGAAGCATGCAGGAAGCCCGCACCCCGGGGCAGTGGGATGCTGTCAGCGCTCGGTTCAGCACTCCTGGAGCCCAGCCAGGCAGCCTGCACGACCAACCGAATCCTGGTGCCAGTTAGGGGCAGCAATGCAACCACGACGGCACGTCCGACAGCTCGGCACCAGCCATGCGGCAGCTCTCACAATCCCTGGCTGGGATCCCATACCTCTTCTGTAGGAGGGGCCCTGTGCCCCAGGACGGCCCAGCCCAGCCCAGCCACTGCTGGGGCTGAGCCAGCGTGGAAACCAGCCGGCTGCTGGCACTGCTTAATGCGCACTGCAGGTTTACGCTCACTGAAAACACTCCTGGAAGTCCCTAAACTCCCCTATTTTGACTAAAGCTGTCACTACTATTTTGACCACAATCCCTCTAAATTTCTTGTGCTTGTTCTCATTTACTACAAATCCCTCAGAAGGTTGCAGTTAGGATTGTTTTTCCTTATCGGAACAGATGCAGGTACATAATATTAAGAAGAAGAAAGATGCAACTGCACTCCATCTACCCATCTTGAGAAGGCAAGGACTGCTTTTCCTTGGCCAGCCTGAACACAGTACCACCAAAAGCACGGCAACATCACGTCCAGCTTCCTTGCCAGGGCTGTCAGGGATAAGGCGGCAGGCTGGGTGACCACTCAATCCCTAGGAAAGCTGTCTCCAAACATTACACAGATATTCACAGGATTTAAGACCAGAAGGGACCACCAGCTCATTTAGGACCTCCTACCATAATAGACAATTGCATTTTGTCCGGTCACCTCCTCGTCGAGGCCAATTATTCATTTAGAGGATAATTTTCACAGAGACAGGTTTGACTTCAAGCACTGATCTCAGCACATGAAGAACTCTTAGTGCAGCCTTACAAGTGACGAACTCTCTGCCAAGCCCATATTAATGTCTAACCCTTAAGTTCCAAAAATTTAATATTTGAGCCAAATTGAAGAGTTTTGTCTTTTTCCCCCCCAAAATAATAGACACAATTACTTAATCCTCTAGCACTGTCTCAAGCTCCTTCAAATTACTGCCATCTGAATGTGATCTGAGCTCCCCTGTGTTTAACAAACCTTTGAGACCGAGGGTGGCCAAACATCCCAAATTCTTAAATACTGAAATCCTTGTCTGGCCAAGAGCCAGGAAGGAGCAGCTCTAGGCGTGCAAGGGGTGGAAAGCAGAAAGGAGCAGACCTGGGTCCTGGGAGGGTGGTTTGGCCCCACATCCCCACCAGGCACTATAATGTAGGGAAATGAATGACTACATTGTACTGAAAAAACTAAAATCAATGCAGACTGGAAGAGATTTTTATCCTCTTGGATATTTTCTCTGTTTCTTTGGAAAGATCTGCTCACTCTGGAGAAAAACCTCATTAGATATGTGGAGTACCAGATCTGCAAAGGACAGCAATGGTCACTGGACTTCTTCAAATGAGGAGGTTCTGGTTCAGGGCCTTTCTTGGGGTGATGTGGGCTTCACGCTCTCCCCAAGTGATGCTGCCTTTGTTAACCTCAATGAGAAGTGCTCCACCTGCCCACACAGGCAAGCACCTCGTGTCATCCACCCTCATGTCCTCCCCAGCAAGGGGAGGGCAACATGACCATGTAAATGACATCACCACATACACTGAGCAGATTGGAGATGGCATCTAGCTGCAGCACACAAGGTCAGGGCTGCAAAGTACAGATGCACAATACTGTCTGCACAAATGTACGTCTCTTGCCCTTGGGAGAACTCCCAGGATAAGAGCATTTAAAAAACAGCTGCAAAAAAGAATCAAAAGATGAGAAGTAGGGCTGGAACCACAACAGGGTAACAGGAGCAGCTCACCTCTCGCTCAGATTTGAGCCCAAAACAGCAGCAAAGCAGGAATTTCCCGACAGATGGTTTATTGCTGAGCACGTTTCTGAGCCTGCCGTAAACATCAGCAGCACGATAGCCTCCTGCTTGATGGCACAACATAAATGACAACACCTAAAAGAAGACTTGAACTGCTGTCTGCACTGAAAAGTGGTCCTGTCTGAACCAAGACTTGTAACTCAATTGGTACAAGTTTATTTAGGTTCTCTGGGTGAGCTTCAGCAGTGTCAATACAGGACTCATCAACCAGGCTAACTTCCTATCTCTATTATTTGTCAAAGGCCCAAATATGTTCTCAAACTAAAGCACGTACAGATGTCACAATGATGTACTCTATATTCAGTTTGCTGCAGAGCTATCAGCAGACAATTCGGAGGTTGGCTGGGCAGAGTGGTTACAAAGGTGAGGCCACAGACCTCCACAATGCCAAGCATGTGCACTTCTTGCTGATAAAGGGAAGAGGTTTTAGGGAAGAGCTGTAGGTTTGGGAGACATTCCCACAGGAATCTGCTCAAACACTTCTAGCATAACACAGGAATGGGTGTGCAAATGTTGGTAGGACACAGACAGGGTATTCACCAGGACACGTATCACTGTATGATGGAAAATGAAAAATGGGCAAAGAGGCTGTAACTGTAGGATGCAGAGAGCATTGGGCAAGGGTAACAAAGAGGAACCCTGGTAGTGCACTGCAGGACCTCAGTGATACAAGACACATTTAAAAATAAAAGCCCTAACAGAAAATCAAATTCAGGCGAATGCCCCCACGCATTGCCAGCTGGCCATGAGGATGTCAGAGCATTGAGAACAAAACCACTCCATTTGCTGAGCCAGGCCCTTGGCACCTCCTGGGGACAGACCATGTGGAACGGGGCTTTACACAGGGATGCTCTGAGATGGTCATCCTGTAAAATGTGCTTCAGCTATGGCACATCCTCAGCCATAAGCACAGGGCAGGCCCGCAGGAAGGGAGGACCGCATCACTCCTGAATACTTGGTGTTCTAGTTAGGCACGGATGATGTTCTGACAAAAATCAATGGATCCAGATATAGCAGCACTTGAGGTAAATGTCGCTTCAGAAGGGCTCTTGTGTTGGTATCTGGAGCGATGAGGAGTTTTTTGGGGGGGAAAAAAATGAGAAACAAAGGAACATCAAGAAGTGTTGGAAGTGCTGTACCAGCGTTTGTATAATAAAATGTTTCTCAAGGTGAGACTCAATACTATCTGGAAAGTTATTCACTTCTTCCAAATCTTCTTCCCACGGCACTTGCAAAGCCCTTTTCCTATCTGTGCAGAAAACTGCTGTGGATGCGTACAAGGACAGTCCCTGTGTATCTCACTCATGGGCTCCACAGTGCCTTTAACTTCTGCAGTCCCATCTGTGGAGGGGAGTGATGTGGCCATGGCCCTCCACCAAAAGCCTCATGTTCTTAAGAGGGATGTACTCCCAAATGCCACCACACACTGCTGCCAGCCTCCCCTGGGACACTGCTGTGGTTATGCACCTGTGCTCCCCGACACTGCCAACAGACCTGAAAGGTGCATCTCTGGAACACCTCTGGTAAAGCACAACCACGTCACCAGGAAAACAGCCCTCCCAGGACAGAACTGCTGGGAAGGCAAAGCCATTGGTGAGCACTACATACAGCGACAGGAAACCCAAACCGCAGCACAGCAGCAGAGCTGGTGAGGAGCCGAGCTCAGCGTTTGGGCCAGGTGCACAGTCTGGGACACAGATTGTACACAGCAGCACACAAAGATCCAGGCCCCATCTGGAGTACTGCGTCCAAGTGTGGAGCCCCCAGTACAAGAAAGACAGGGAGCTGTTGGAAAGAGTCCAGAGGAGGGCCACCAAGATGATCAGGGGGCTGAAGCACCTCCCCTACGAAGACAGGCTGAGGGAGCTGGGCTTGTTCAGCCTGGAGAAGAGAAGGCTTCGGGGTGACCTAATTGCAGCCTTTCAATACCTAAAAGGAGCCTACGTAGAGGAGGGGAACCATCTCTTTGAAAG
>JAOWBP010004006.1:11379781-11402603 GCA_028571105.1 Tragopan temminckii
GTTAGGCTAAACAGGTTATCACACTAAAGAAGAATGGATGGAAAGCTTACCCTTGTCCTAGGCTCACTGAGAAGACTCCAAGAGGAGCAATCTCCAAAAGAGATCCTTCCCCACTGCTAGTCAGCTCTTAAATGGGATCTAGGAGAGGTGCAGCCAGGCTCCACCCCTTCTTGTAGCACAGGTGAATTACCTTCACCTGTGCTTCCAGGGCTGACTCAGTGCTCGCCTCAGGTGGTCAATCAGAGGTTCAGGCCATGATTCAGCAGTTCCCATACAGCCTCCCAGACAGCGGGCAGATGTGGGACAAAGGAAGGGCAAGGGAAGCAAGTTCTGGAACTGGTCTGACACCCGCGGCCTGGCACCTAGGTGTGCAGATGACCACCTCCCACTGGGACCCTGTTGCAGCCCCTGGGGCTCTGCCCAGTGTGGTTCTCCTGCTTTGCCTTCACTGAATATTTCATTCGTACTTCCTACCACAGCAAAAGGCATCACTGCTGTTTTCCACTCTGTTGCTATCCTGCCTTTAGATGCTCAATTAAAAAAGAAGCTTAAAAAGCAGCTGCAAGCATCAGCAAGCATCAGTGCTCGCAGGCACTCCTGTCTTGTCCAGGGGGTGTTACCGCAGCAAATAGAAATTGCAAGCAGAGGCTGCACAGCCATGAGTCAGGAAGGCAGAAAGGCGTGAAAGCAAAATGAATGGAAAGGCAACAAACCCGCAATATTTCAGTGCCGGCCCCAAGATCCTGGCCAGCCTCCATCTATCAGCGCCACCAGTGCCAGGGAGCTACTGGGGCTGTCATTACTGCATGCCAGGGGCAGAGCCAGGCTGTGGCCACGTGGCACTGCTGGGGCCACCATGAGTGACAGCAAGGGCGAGGGAAACCCACCTTCCTTGAGATCTCTGCACACCTGTGGGAGTGGCCGACTCCCCTCAGCATCGTGAGGTGCTCAGCAGCCAGTGGGGAAAGGGCTTTTTAAAGAGATGTAAAAAGAGGATTTGGTATTGAAACACACGCCACAGATGGTGTAGCAGACGAGGATTAATTCATGAATCATATTTCTTAAGTGATACAATCTCTCTTTTCACTTCCATGCTTTCCCTTTTTGACTCAGAAGCGGGGATCTAAGATGCCCTGCCCAGATATGAATTTTGCATGAACAAACATCGCAGGAAAAAAAAAATAAAAAAAAAAAAGCAGCAATAAAACAGAAAACCCAGATGTGGAAAGCGAAGTTTTCAGATCCAAGCAAATGCATATCCTGTCTGTCTAGGGAAGAAGGTGAGTGGAAATGCAATACACGCAGGGTACGCACCGAGTGCGCTGCTGGCACCGCACGGAGCACAGGGCATCAGCCACACTGCATGGTGCAGACGTCCACCATTCCCAGCTCACTCAGCTCTGCCCACATTCTCACCTGCAGAAGGTGCTGCTACCCCTGGCTTTCATCACCAATTCAGCTTTTTCAGTTCGACAGAGCAGCTCTGTATATGCTTAACAGCTTTGTTACGCCGCCTCACACTTACTGGTACAACTTTACCCTGAGCACAAAGCTTTAAGTCAGAATAAGGGTGAAAAATTACTTACCCTTAAATTACTTCAACCTTTCTCTGCTTTGTGTGTGATGTGGGCTTCTCTTTTGGTTACTATTTCCAGATTTGGTCTTTGGGTAGGTGAATGGAGGAGGAGAATGAAAGGAGTTGTATTTGATGACGATGGAGACTGCAAAATAAAGAGAAGCACTTTAGTGCGGAACAGGCCTCTCCGTACATACGCATCAGATTAAATTAAATTAGCGACACCTACATAAATGCTTCCTGGTGTTTTTATGCATAAGTACAAACATCACAACCGCCACAAAGCTGCACTTCCCAAACCACACGGACACTGCGCTTGGTCGTGGAAAGAACCGGGCCGGGGCTTCCAGATTGGGACACAGAACCACGCGCAAACGCTGCAGGAGTACCAACATAACACCCAACAGTGCTTCCCATGAGCAGTGCGGCGTTCAGCCCCTGCCCACCGGCCTCGGCCAACCCTAAGTGTGCTAACAAAGGCAGGAAGCTTTGCCATTCTGTTTAGCAGAGCGGGAAAGGGAAAGCACAAATGAACAGAGCTGCTTGAGGCACAGAGGACAGCGCAGAAACAAGAAGCCGGGCTTGCTAACCCAGCGCCTCCACCTTGCCACGCTGCTACGGAACGCTGCTGGGAGCACCCAGCAATGCACTTGTTATCGTGTCTTCTAGTGCTACAAAACGTAGCGCCTGGTGACAGGTTTGTCTGGAAACGCAGCTAATGCAAATTACTCATGGGCAGCAGAAACCCAAAATGACCATTTCCCGTGTGTGTTTAAGGTGTGCAGCAAGTATGTGAGTAACACTGGGAAGCAGAGGAACCTGGCACTAGAGGAGACATGGCATGTGGGATCTCTGCAGTGGGACTCCACCAAACACACAGCTCGTGTAGGAATAACTCCCCTGGTTCAGGCCGGCAGGTGGGCCCGGTGAGGGCACGGCCACAGGGCAGCACCCTGGAGACTGGGGCTGCTGGGGGCCGCTCAGTGCAGCCAGGAGAGCACGTAGAGGGAGACCCACAGGCAGGAGGATGCTCAGCCAGAGACCAGGGATTCATACAGGGAACAGCAAGCAGAGGCAGACATCGGCATGCAAGACCACGTCTGTGTACAGCACCCAGTTTGTCACCAAACCCAAGTGTAGGGAGAATGCAGAGGGCGTTTGACTTCCATACACACTGCTGCTTAGTGAGACAACTGCATGACCTCAGGTGGCCTTGGGCTGCCTTGGACAAAATACGATGGGTGGAGGCAAGCAGGGAGAAGATATAGCTTCTCCTTTTTCATCATTGGAAGAGTTTCTGTATAACCAGCCTTTTACAGGCTGTTATTTCAGATTGATCTTTAGAGTTTGTGATGGGGACAAGGAAGATGGAGGAGGATTTCGGCAGGCTCAAAGCCACAGGCACACTGCAATGTCCCCTGGCAAACTTCAGCTGCTGGCCCAGGCAGGTAGGAGTGCAGCAGCATGCACCATCCCCGCTGTCACTGCAGGTCTGTGCTGCCCAGAACGAGCGGCAACAGAGAGAGATCTGGATTTGGGATTTGAGTATAAATTACAGAGCAACATAAGAGAACTGAAGAGGCAGCTCCACTCTTTCCTGCATCATCTCTTTCACATTTATAAGCCCATTCCATCCCTTCCCATTTAGCTGCTTCATTTTAGCTCCTCACTGCACCAAATTGTTCCACGTTCACAAAGCAATGAAACCGAATAAATAATCACAAACTCACATGCAAGAACTCTGAGAGCTGCAAGGGAAAGAAGAGAGGGTATCAGCAGATAGAGACAACTCGGAGGCAACCTGAGGTTTGGTATTCTGTGTCAGCCTGACACACAGGGGAAATAACCCTTTAATCCAGTGCAGTGTATTTCATTTACTGTAGTGTTATCCAGTTCGAAGATGTTATGAAAGGAATCCCCAGAGAGACTTAAGACTTCAAAACCAGCCTGAGTTTGAACTTAATTCCACCGTTGCAAAGGCTGCAGTCGGGGAAGATGACCTTTTCTGTACCTTGCATGCCAGGAGCCATTCTGCCTCATAATGTCACGCCAAATTAGAATATTCTCTTTTTGTTTTATGCGGGATTTTGTTTTGTCTTTTCTTTTTAATTAATAGCATCTGTCACTATTAATGAAACAGCAAAAAAAAAAAAAAAGAAAAAGAGAGAGAGAGAGAGAGAGCGAATCAATAACCCAAGCAGGCAGCAGGTGGTGGGGCCGGGAGGTGGTGGGGTGGTGCTGGCGGTCCTCCTGCCTGGGGAAGGACAAAGACACACTGAAGTGTGGGTCTCCAAGCTGCTGAGCTCTTACCGGCCTCACCTGCAGAGAAAGCTGAGATGCATTTTCAAGATGATCTTAATTTTGGGACGGCAGAACAGAACGTGAGGAGGGGTTGTGCCCTGGGCTCTCCTGCAGCCCCTCAGTGTCGGGGCCCTGCAGCAGTGCTGAGCCTTCCCCATGCACTGGGAACATGCCTAAAGCTGTTCTCTTGCATCCACCACATCCATGGGCCTTCCTACTGCGAGGTGAAAGGCCAGCATGCACTCACTGCGGCTCAGCATTCAGATTTAGTGTGTAATTAAATGTAAATGTGTGTTTTTCAAAATCTGCTCTCACGCAGAACAGTAAATTAATTACAAAAAGTCTTCATAATGTGAAATTATTTAGCCCGCTATATGCAGTACAAATAGCTTTATTATATCATTAATAATTAGAAGTGTTCAGTTAGCACAGTTGAAAAAAATGTAAACGAAATATGTCAAGGATACGTTGCTTTCTATTCTTCCTGGTTTCTAATGCCTTATTTCATGGTAGATAAGTGAAAAATCTCTTTACCTGACTTAGTGAGAAGCTCATTTACTCATGCAAATTTAAAACTGAGTGTCATAATACAATGAAATTATAAAAACATATCAAGAAGAAGTTAGCAAGTCACTAAATTTAGCTCCTAGTGGAGCTCAGCTTGTCTTGCACTGCAGATTAGGGACCAGCTACCATGTGCTCCAGAGCCCTGTGCAAGGGCAGGGATGGCACTGGGCAGGTGTGCAGCCTTCCCCTGCCGTGTGGCACTCCATGCTTCACCCCAGGACTGGAATACACCGAGCAAAACGCATTATGAAGCACCACAGTGCTGCCCACGAACAGCCCGCAGCCCAGGCAGGACCGCTGGCTGTGCTGCGTTACCTGCAGGCAGAGCAGGGACACCGCAGCCCCTGGCCAGGTTCCATCTCTGGGACCTGGAGGAGCCCAGCAGGGGGCTGAAGGCTGGGACCCCACCACTGCCCCCACAGCGTGTTGGGAAGAGGAGATCGCCACGCTCCTGAGCCAGCAGAGAAACGTGAAAATAAGACACTGTATTGAGAAGCAGAACGAGAACGAATGGAAAAACATCAAGTTCCATTAAATCTGTGTTAAAGGTTTGTAACAGTCTCCAGACAAGCCCGCTGATATTCCCGAACCTTTATTGATCCACAGGTCAAACCAGAAACAAAAATATCTATTTTAGAAAACAGTGCTTGGAGCTTTTCGTGCATCTGCACCATGAAAGCATCCTTCCCTTCCTTGCTCTGGCACAGCAGCCCTTCCCCACACCTCGCTGTCACCGCCCTGTCCTCCTCCCACAAAGCACAGCCCCATAGGAGGGAGGGAGGCATCCTGCACAAGGGCTGCAATTGAGGTGGTGTATTCTGCGCCCGTGCGGGGTGCGTGACACGGTGCTCGCTGCATTTTGCTCTCTTAGATTGCCACAGTTGTCAATTTTATTTTTATCCTGAGTTAGATATGAATCAGGAATTGCAAAAGACAAAACAACACACTGCAATCATCCAGCGTGCCAATTAAGCTAAAAGATACCCGGGAAATCAAAATTAAATGCCATATCTATGAAAAGAAACAGACAGCTTCCTCAGAAACAAAAAAACCATACTCCAGGAACGCATTTGTGGCAGCCCAAAAATGGATCCGAAGCAGTTCTGCAACTTACTGTCATCCCTCACATCTGCATACTGTAGATCTTCATCAAATTGTGTATGTTTTTGCACATTTATCATCAAGATTTATTGAAGTTGATTCCATAAATTTCATTTAGTTGTTCAGTGCTGCTATTTGTTTCCAAGGCAACAAACGCACTTTGCCCAAGCCGCACAGTACATCACGGCTGTTTGGGATTTGGGGGTCTCTGCCCCTCATGGCACCCACCGTCATCAGGGATGGGTCTGCATCCACACGCTACTCCCAAGCAAAGGCAGCACCCAGCTGACAAAAGCCATGGGCTCTGCCAGCCGGGAGGCGGTTTGCTTGGCACATACAGGGCCACCCTGAGGAGGAAAGCTCAGTGCTGCTCCCAGTGTGCTGGGGGACGTGAAACAACCTCATGCTGTCCCCTGCAGCTGCACAGTGACAAGGAACACGCTTACTGCTGGCCTGGGATGCAATGAGCAACCTACTTCAGCTGTATGAACCCACTGCTCTTATTACTATTCTTGGGCATGCAAGTGTTACGCTGCACACATGGCATCCCTTGCACAGACAGGGGTTTCACTACAACTACAATAGCCACCAGGTCTGGGGGCCCAGGCTGGTAGGCTTATCGCTTTGCTCATGGCCACAGATTCTAATGTTTGCAAAGGAGCATGGAAAGCAGCCTGTCCCAGCATTAGCTTACATGAGCACCAGTGAAAGGCACAGTGAAGATGTCACAGTGCACAGCACTGGAGATGCACGGTCCTGCAATTGTCAGCCGGGGGATATCCTATCCTCTACCCAGCAGCAGGCAGAAGATATAACCAGCCACAGGTAACACCTGTGTATTATAAAAGCTTTGCAAGCACTGCTGTGCTTCTCATAGAGCTCCCAGCAAGGCCACAGGGACCAGAGTGGGGTGCCCTGGGCAGCAGCACACAGGGCCAGGGTGCAGCGTGTTCTCCCCAGCAGGAGCCAGGGAGCTGTGCTTGCTGCGTGCTGCTCCCTCTCTCCTCACAATAAACACTGCCTGTACTCTGAAGCACTGCTCGCGAGCTGCCAGCCAGGCAAAGCCACGTGAGTGACACAGCATAGGGGTATCTCGCTGCCCCTCGCACCGTTCTGCTCATCGGTTCCGTTCCTATGAACTAGCAGAGGATAAAGATGCTGAGAAAAAGGAATTCCCTCTGTGGCTATTTACTGGGGTGGCTGCAGCAAGGGCAGGCTGCTACCTATGTAGTGGCAGCCCCAGCCCTGCCTGCAGCCCAGCTCCATCATATTCAGCACTTACCCTGCCCCAGAATGTTCTGCTGGAGGAAGACTTCTGCTTCTCTCTCAGATGAAGGTGTCCTGGCGTCCATCTGGACCTTAGTCATGGCCAGCGGGGTGGCCAAGTAGTGAGGTCACCTCCAACACAATGCCATGTGGGTTCTGGCCCTACTGCCTCTCTGGGGGCCATGGGACAAGGCCCAGCAGCAAGCTGTAGCCATAGCATGCAGATGGCAGCTCCCAGCCTTGCCAGCCTTGCTCCCCTCAGCTCCATGCCAGGCCCAGCTCTGCACGGCACGGGGTCACCTGGCGGTCTAAGAGCTTGTGCTGCACCCACCTGCACCCACCCGTGTTTGTGGGAGAATGAAGGAGCTAATTCAGGGCTTTTGGTGAGATGAAAGAAAAAGCCTTAATTAAAATCAGTTTTAAAACGCATCAAGATTTTTTTTCCATCTTGTTCAGATTAGCAGCCATCCTAAGAGTACGCTGTGAATTGAAATGCGCTGCTTCTCCTCAGACATTGTGGGCTTTGCACACAAAGCCCTTACGACACGAAACCCAGGTCAAGCTAACAAGATATATGTGGGAGGAGAGTACACCTCACAGTAACCGCAATGATTCAGGCTTCCTCTAAAACACAAGTAGTGCCCTCTTTTGTCCAAACTTCATCTCTGTTAACCCAGCTCTGAGCAAGTCCTCCTGGAAGTGAGTCACCGCTACTGTGGGGCAGAAGCAGCAGTTTTCCTTGCACAAGAAAGCCAATGGTGAGGTCTGACGACATTCTGCACCAACATTCTGCAGGGCAGAAGACACCGAAAGGAGCAACTTTACTGAGAGGCCCCATGCTGGGCTCCGGGCCTTTGTCCCATCTCAGTGCAGGAGGGCTGGGAAAAGCACACGTTTCCACAGCGGGCTGACTTTTAAAGAAAACGAATTCCCAAACGAGAGTCACTGAAGCTCTCTGAGCATTTGTAGCACTCACGTGAATCTCAACAGAGATGAAATAATGAGAGATCAACAGTGCATGATAAATGCAATTTATCATCCCGGTCCCACAACCCATTGCTCAGCTCTCCCAAATGCCGCACGCCCACTGCCACCTTCTGCAGCGAGGTTTTGGGACAACAGCTGAGGAGCTGTGGCCATGGCCTCACACCAGCATGTCCTGCAGTGAACAGCAAGCACGGAGAGGAGGAGACTCCATAATCTCAACTACAAAAATCACATCGCTCTGGCAAAAGCCCTTCCTGCTTGGTTTGTCCAGCAGCTCCCGTCCTTGCTGTCTGCATATCACCTGTACCATCAGTCTGATATCGAGCTTTCTTTAAGAAAAAGAAGAACAAAATCAATTTCTTGGGAGGATAAACTTGCAGCTAAAGGGAAAAACTACAATTACACTTTCCAGCCATGAAAAGTAAATCAGATGGCACTGAAATCCCAGCAGAAAACACAGATTAATTAAAGTCTGCACTTTCTAAATCTGTTATTCAACTAAACACAGCTGTTAAAAAAATGATGCCTTTGCTGTAATTTTCACATACATTCAAACCACTGAAATCCAGTGAAAAACACTATTAAGTGCATTTGCTTAGCTGTTGAAGTTGCATGGGCAGAGAAATTGCAGTGTGGCAAGGACCCGCTGATGAATTGGCCTGCTCCATGCCAGACTTCTTTTGCACATGCCCCATAAGAGGACGCGGGGATTAGAGATGGAAACAATGACTGACCCTAATGAGCTCCACATGGCCAGTTCAGATCCTGCTTCCCATTGCAGATTTCCAGCAGTGGGGTAGGCTGAAGGACGGTGACCACCTGAAACACTGTGGCCACTGCAGCAGGCCCACACCAGCAGCCAAAAGGACCCACAGTTGTTGCCCTAGAGAGCTGCTGTGACAGCCCATGCAGTTCCGAGCACTTTGGCCACCTGCCTGCTGCAGCCTGTGGTGCAGGCAGGGCACAGCTGACGCCGACATGCCACTGTGTGCAAAGAAACACGACAAGCCTGAAACAAAAGCTTCGCCTCTCTGTTTTCCGCCTCTCCAAGTCAACATCAACAACCAAAGTGGAGAGCTCCTTGCTCTGTCACTGAGAGAAGTGAAATTGCCCTGATTTGAATGCAACCTAAAATGCACTCTGCAATTCAACTCAATCATTATGAACTTATTTCACAGCCCTGGCACAGCTGTTCCTCCCCTCTGGAAGAGAAAATAATACTTGAACCTTGCTTCCTTTTAAAGAGGGAGAAGGCCTGGGAGAGCCCTCATTTCCTCTCCATGTTTCTGAAATCACTGTAGCTTAAAATACCATTAGCGTGCTCTAATACAGTAATATATTAATATTGGCAATAATTCCTCGCCTTTATCAGTCTGTAAAGCCTCTCCTCATCTGGACTCATGGTGGCTGCAGCAAATGGTATCTGATGATGAGCACTGGGTACAGCTGAATGCAGCACTGTGCTGCATGGGACACTGCCAGCACGGGGATCCACACCAGGACATTCTGTTGGAAGCGGAGGATGCGGACCCAACACCTTCCCACAGAGAGGGGCTGCCAGGCTCGTGCCAGCTGCAGGGCTGTGGCCATGGAATCACAGTGCTTCTGTGATATTTCTACCACAAAGGCAATGGCAGACACGTGGCCATCACCCAGTGCCCAAGGACATCCAGCAGGCACCAAGCAGCAGCACCTGGGACAGCGGTTTCAACTCCAAGGGGTAGGAGCGCTGACCAGCAGTTAGCCAGCAAGATGAAAACCTCTGCTTTTTCAGGTCAAAAAAAAAAAAAAAAAAAGAAAGAAAGAAAAAAAAAGGAGGAGAAAACAAAGCTTGATGGGGAAAAAGCCCTGCAAATTCAGGGGAAAATGTCCAAGGATCAAGGAACTCCCAACCTGTACATGGCAGTGGACAGTCAGCTGTGTGTCACGCATCTGCACAAACCAGAGCATGATGCTCTGAAACATCATGGGATGACACCAAGAACGTCTCACCAGGCTTTATTGTAGCTGGCTTCTGAACAAGACATCTCACCTCACCTGCTGCTATTGCTGCTCCACTTCATCCACCTACTGCCTACCTTCCTACCACAAGTTCCTGAAACATGAGAAGCTACAAGAAAAAACAATTAAACCCAGGCATGCACCAGTAAAAAAAAGAACTATTATTTTGCCAGGAATGAGCAAGATGCACTGGTAGCAAAGTACTTCCTATAATCTTCTATTACAGGGCGAAGGTTTTAATAAAAAGAAATAAAAAGAGCTCACATTTTGATCTTTTCCCAGAGCTAGACATGGTTTAATTAGTTTGATCTCATTATGTAAACTGGAGAGGAAGAAAGAACGCCATTAAAGCAATATCCCACTGGTGAATGAGACAACCTTGACACCAACCAAGATGTTTTCCTGGAGAAGCTTCCCCTGCTGTGATGGAGATCCCACACCTCTCCCAGTCCCAAGGCCTCCCCAAGTCCACTCATGCTCCGCTCCCTCCCAGCTGGCACTCCAACAAGCAGCACTCCCAGTGAGATGGGTGTCATTGACTCGGTTGTATTCAGCCCCAGATCATTCAGTGTATTCCTCGGAAAAGATCAACTGGAACTAAACACTGCCATAATATACCCCATCTGTTAAAGTAGATACTTCTGTAATAACTCATTTAGAATTCAATAAGAAAAGAGAATTACAAACAAGGTGTCCATAATGAGCCTCAATATAATTATTAAACCAGATAAAGTAGGCCTGGTTTTCAATACAAGAAAGTTATTTGTACCTTAATGATAATGAAATGTAAAAAGCATCTGTAATTTCCGCTGAAATGTATTGCAGAAAGTCAACTTAGTGCACGTCACTTTGTTAAGACTATTCTTATTATTGTGCTTGCAATGACAGCAAAATGCTTCTTAGTTCCAACTCCTGGGATGTATAAAAATATGATTAGAGAGCTATAACAATACAACAATGGATTAATTTGCCCAACCATTGCATTTCAGATCTGACAGAATTTTATGATTTATTTTACCAACTGAAAGGTGGTTATTTTGGGATCCTGGCTCATAACAAAGCAGTACAGTGCAGCTTTCTGAAATCGTCTTTCTGCTCCAGCACCGTCGCAAGGTGACAGCGATGCCAGGCACCCAGCACTCCATGCCAGTGCCACGGCATGCCACAGCCAGGACACGGCCTGGACTGCCTGCTGCTCGCTCTCAGGGCACACGTGGCAGTGGTTCTTTGCCATACCTGGAGTAAATGGAGCTGATTTGGGGCATGCTGAACGATATTACCTAGGTGAGGAAAGGAGAGCATAAAGAACTAATCAGTGTCAGACAGTACCGCTAACAATGTAGACCAAAAAGTGTTGAGAAATCTGGCATGAAGGGCAGGCGATATAAAGGAAAATAATTAATAACTCATCTGCTGAATGTCAATGGGATCCAGCCTCTACAACTGCAAGATTAGCAGAGAATAATCAGAGATTATTAGCAAATTCATGTGCTCACTCTTCAGTTAAATTGATGCAGTTTAAAAGCAGGTAGAAGTTGCCATTTTGGCCTAAGATGTGGACCAGAACGGAGTTTTCTAACACAAAAAAAAGCCCCTAGGACCTCAATCACAGCGCTATTGAAAAGGAAGCGAGCCTGTGCTGTGGGGAGGAGGGGGAGGAACAGCCCAGCGCGCAGAAATCCCGAGGAAGCCAGCACCGCCCACAGCAGTGCGTGCTGCAGGCAGAATGGGAGCAGGGCTCGCTCTCGTGCATTTCCTTCGCTGCTTCCTTTCAGGTGCGCCTGCCCTGCTCCAGGCACCTCTCCCATTCATTCCCGAGTGGAAGAAGGGAATGTGGAAGAAGGCTCCTTTATTTGCACTCCAGCGGATGTGCCATGCTCCCACCTCTTTGGCAGCCCTTCCCGCAGCATGAGCGCTATGCTGCAGTTGTGCAAGCATGGTAAGCCTGCATTAAATCTGTGCTGCCGTGCACAGAGGAACAAATACTTCCTTCACCATATAAAAACAGTTGGCAGGTTCGGGTTTAATGCTGTGCTATAGGAAAAGTGTTCCAGCAGGGCTTTGGAGACCAACCATGCTTTTTGGGAACTCCACCCAGAACCACATGTCCAAAGCCAACCCTGCACATGCTGCACATCCCCATCCGATGGCACTGCTGGGGCTAAGGAGGAGCAAAACACTCCCGTTAATCACAGTGGCAAGGCACAGAAAGGTAAGAGCAAAAGGATCCTTCCCCTGCCCAGGCCTGCTGCCTCCAGCCAACGCACAACACTGCAGCTCGGGGGCACACCACGCTGACACTGCAAGGAATGAATGCAACATAGGCCTTCTGCAGACTTATGCCATCACAAGCAAATAAAACTACTACTTCATTTCGGGATCATTGTTTCTCTAATATCCTCAGCTTTTAAGCAATGAGACTTATTATGGAGCAAATTGCCCAAATCTTGCAACAGACATTCTTTTTCCTAAAGGAGATTTTTAAGGAGTAAGAAGATTATTCTCTCTTGATATTCCCACACAATTCTATTTATTTTGCAATTAACTTTTATGCTTAATATAAGGTTTTGGAAAAGTGAACTTGGCCAAGTATAAGCACCAGATGCCCTCTTCACTTGAAAGCTGAAATAAACAGTCCAGAATATTCCAGGTAGAGAGGAAAAACGATGGGGTCAGGCTCAGCAGCTGCCAAGACATGATGATCATTGTGGTCCTTTCCAACCTAGGCCATTCTAAGTTTTCTGAAGTATCTCAAGCACCAAGCTGTACAAAAATACCCGACAACAAAGAAACAAAGAAAAAACTGTAGAATGATCAAGTTCAAGATTTTGTTCCCCAGAGAGTTTGGGGCAGGGGAGCTGTTACTGGGAGAGGCTTCCAAGCAAGATATGCAATCTGCATCTCAAAATGGGCACCAGGCAAGAAGGATGGGTCTAAAATCATCTGATCTTTGGGGACACTTTGCAGCTCAGATCCATTTCTGGTATTTCAGAAGAGTTTTGGCCATCCCCATCCTGAAGATATACAAGCTAGATAGAGGGATGCCATGCATTTCAGAAAGGAAGAGGAGAATAGAGAAGTGCACGCATGCATCTTCTTAAAACTCTTTGCTGTGCTTCCCACATGAAATCATATGAGCTTCCATTCATTACTAGCAGAGTTCTTGCTGGATTTGGATGATTGCCCAATTGCTACTGGTGCCAGAAACCCAAAACATCAGAGGGGTGATTCATCTTGTGCCGTGACAGCTCTGGAACTGGGCTAAGGGGAGGGGAAAAACAACACACAAAACCCCCAAATACAGTGATTGAGTCCTCGGTGTGCTTACCAACCACCTCAGCAATGAGGAAGCAAAGGGGAAGGCAGCACACAGCCCCCCAGTGCACTCCAGCACTGCCTGCCTTACCAGAGGGAGCTTCTCGCAGCAGCAGCAGCAAATACAGCTTCACCTGTGTTTTCTTTGTGTGCCCCACAGCAGCTAATCACCGTAACAGAGCAAAACTGGATGTCCGTGCTGGCCCAAGGTCTTCCACATAGATGCCATTTAAGTCTTGTTTATACGGTGCTCACTCATCCAAACAGTTAGCAACAAGAGAACAAGAGGGGCTTTGTACCTCCATGCTCTGCTATGTTAAAAATTGATTTAGCATAATGGTTTCAAAGAGATTAAAATCCAATTTTGTAAATCAAAGCAAGAACTGTACTGAGTCACTTCTACAGAGGCAGAGAAGAACCTGCTGAATTCTAAAAACGACAGTCGCAGCCCTGATCCTCTATTAACGCGGGGAAAGTAATTAACCAATCTAAGCCGCAGTTTAATAAGCTGTATTTTACTGTATGCATCTGCTCTTTATCCTCACACCAATAACAAGATGTGATTTCTATCTGAGGTGTAGAAGACAGTCTGGAGAAGGAGAAAAGCAGCGCCTGGGTTAGCCACAACTGCACTGGTAGTGTCATTACGAGACCAACAGGAGCTGCTTGCTCCTCAGAATATGTGCTAGCATTTGGGATGAAGGTTTGAATACTTCTGGTTCTGTGAACAGCTTCAGCATCAAACTTCATTAAAAAAAAGCCAACAACAATAACAACAAACAAATGGGTAAAACAGGACAAAATGAGATGAAATAAATGGGCTGTGCAGATGTCCTAAGAAGAACTCCAACATAGGAACTACCTCCTTCAAGGAAAACACATTTCCTTTAATACACTGGATGTGCAGATCTAGCTGTGGAGAAAAAAACCCACACATTCAGAATCATTTATAGCAAGTATCTTTGATGGTTATGGCATCTTTTGAAGAGAAATGTAGAAATACTTAACAGGGCCTGATGTGCACCACGCAGCACGGAGATGCTGTGTGATGCAGACAGCCCAGGACTCATTAGATCCTTTAAACAAATTTTGCAGCATTTCTCACAAGCAGTACAGACATCGTATCAGTAATTCACATAGAAAAATGCAATCTGAGCTTTAAAGAACCTGAAGCTTTACAGAGAAATGTAAGAAATCACAGACATTCAAGCTCATGTATTTAAAACAGACAAGGTGGAGTTTGTGGTTTTATCATTTTGTTTTCTTTTAGTGGGACAATAATGGCATTTTTCCTGGGTTGCTTTTAATGCAGAAGTTAGCTTTATCTGTTATGCATTTCTTACCTAAATCAAGAACCCTGTGCTACTAGGTGGAAACGTTTTGCATCTATCAGCATTCATTCTCCAGTTCTACAAAATCCCAGTGGAAAGACAAGAACTTGTCCCAGGCACAAATATAGGGATGCCTGGGAGGCATAGAAATGGGCAGGAGGGAGAAAGCCATCTCCTCCAGACATTACCCCGCTGGATTTTGAGCAGGAAGCTCTGAAGAGCAAGTTTTTGAAGTTTTCCATGAGAACAGAGAGATGAAGGAAATTCCAATAGCAAGCAAGGCATTGAGCCCCTGGGGCAGCCAGCTAGCACAGCACCAAGGGCCCCGGCCAAGGGGATCTGCTAACGTGGTGATAACTGGCAGTAACCAGGAAGAATGGCCAACTCCAGCACCTAAGGAACATGCACAGTCACATCATGCAGCCAGCAGAAGGACTCTGCCCTCCTCCTTCTCCTACAAGACTGTGAGAAACACCTTGGGAATGCTGCCTCAACGTGCATCAGTCCCACACTCTTGTTCTTGTCTTCCTCATCAAGAGCCTTCAGCATACAGAGGCAGCTCTGGTATTAGTTTGAGGAGAAAATGCTCTTGCTGTGCGAATGGCTTGCAGGAGGGGTCCCCTTGGGGAGCTGCTGGCTGTCATGCACCAGGGATATCCCGGACTGTGACCCACCATCACTAGCACAGGAACGTATGGTGCTGAGAGGGGACCCAAAAGAGAGCCAGTATGCAAATGAGAAAAATGAATATTTAAATAAAGCATCCATTAAGAACAGATTAACTCTGTCAATCACTGTTCATTTTTGTTTTCTTGTGCACATGTTAGAGAGGTTGCACAATTACCAGTTTTGGTTCTCCCGAGGTGTATCTAGTCCTGCATTTCCAAGTACAGCTTCCCAAATTGTTGGGTTCTTTTAAATGAAGTGCATTTACCTATGTAAAGGAGAACAAATTGCTACTTAAACTTTCTTCTATTGTCTATCTGCCGCAATTTACAGCCTTTTTGTGCCTGCCCTGTTCAGTTTTTCCTTCAGCATTCCCTTCATTTCCCTGCAAAGATCTGGCCACCTCCTGCTGCAGGGCTGGATACCACACAGGAGTGCGGGGACCCGCTCAGCCCGTGGTTTTCAGTGCCTGGCAGGGCAAGGAGCCGAGATTTGAAGGTAATTGGTAGCATGACACAGAAGACCATTCAAAATGACTGACAACTCACAGATACCTGCAGATAACCAAGAGCTGCACCTACACTGCTCTTTGGGATGCGGTGGTGCAGGAAGTGACCCGGCCGCCTGCCCATGCCCAGGGCCTGCCAGGCAGGCTGAGGGGAGTGGAGAGCAGGGGAGCTGGATGTGCTCTGTGCCTCTGCTGGTGTGAATGACCATGGCTGGGAGGAAACACCGTGGCGCTTTGTGACAAGTGCTATGCTACCCACCTGGCCTCTTCTGAATGTCTGCGTTCCGTGTCCTGCACCCCTACAGGGGCACAAGGCTGCCTGCCCTCCAGCACCCCAAAGCTCCTGGAGCTGCCATGTTTTACTGCGCCTTGCCCTTTCAAAGGGTGCTCTGGTGCAGCTTCTGCCATAATAACGTTGTGATTTATCCCAGTGCTTTGCAGAACCAACTACTGTGCCTTGCCAACTTCCCAGCCCGCCAGTGCCGGAGCCAGGCTCCGCTCGCACACCACGATGAGGGCATGCTGCAAAGTGTGATTCCCAAAGGCAAGCAGCCTGTCACCCCGCAGATCAGGCGCTCACTTTCACCACTGCTCCCATTTTGTTGGCAGAGGTAAGTGCAGCCAGTTCTCCCCTAACCTCCCGCTCGCTCACTCCAAGCACTCGTCGTGCTCCCAAACCGCACCAGCTGTTTGCGCTGCTCCCCAGGCAGGACAATCTGCCCATTTCCCTTTGCCTTTAATGAGAAAAAAAAGAAAGCGAGGATGCAAGCGGGGGAAAAAAAAACAAAGGCAGTCAGGAATTGGCATCTCCATCAAACGCACTGTCATGAGTAACATAAAACCAAACCAACACAAAGACTCTCGGCTGTGTAAACATGTGTTTCCCAGAGTTTTGGAGGGCTGCTCAGGGGCACGCTGCTGGCAGGAGCTGCCCAGCCCAGGGCTCCCTCCTCCCACAGACAGCAGCACGAAGCCCCCAGCCCTGCCTCGGAAATTCAGAGAGCCCAGATCTGATTCTCATCTACTTTGTTAAATTTCTGCTAATTGCTTTTAACGCACTTCCTCCGCCAGAGTGTTTATAGCTTAATTCCTCATGGGCATTCTTTCTGGAGTTTTACTAAGTACAGAAGGAAAATGAAATCTAACCAACATGCCGGTGATGTAATTGCTAATGGCCTCTGTAACAAATGCACGCAGGGTTGTGTGTGTGTGTGTGTGTGTTTTTTTTTTCCTTTGCCACCAACTGCCTTCAGCACATTTTGTAAGATCATGAAAACGAAGCCAAGGAAGCTGCAGTCCTATAAATACTATGGAGCAGTGAGGCTCAATATGATGTAATGCAGTCCACTATCTTATAATTAGCACGCTGGAAAGTACACTGAAAAGGCACAGGACTGAAATACTGAAGCTCGAGCTTTAATAAAACACACATCTTCCCATCTAAGACTAAGATATATTGTCACCACAAGCTACGGAACTTCAGATCATCTCCAGTCTTCAGCAAGCCCCAGCTAAGAGGAGTTAATGCATTTATGCATCTCAGACAACAAGGGTGTAAGATCTATAACCCTAAAACAATATTATGCATAGAACATACCTTTCATCATTACACATTAATAGATTTGAGAGGGAAAGTTGGAGGGGTGGCGTTACGTGTCAAAATTAATTATAATACCAATAAGCTGAAATTCAACAGGGAAGATCGGGTTGTCTGAATTATGGTGTCATCAGCACTGAAAAAAACATCAACTGGAAGAGGCTGCAGCCTTTTGCTGCAAATCAAATTAAAAACATCCCAGACCAACTCACTGCAGAGAGTTTCAAGTGACGAAGGACGGTTCCAAGGCAGCCTGAACGTGTCTAGGATGCAATTCGGTGCTCCAACTGTTAGAGGCTTCACTTAGGTCTTGCTTTCTATCACGGGCTCGCTAAAATTTGGGACCAGTGCCACAAACTAGGCCAAGTCAAGAATACTAGGTTGTTTGCTTCCCTTGTAAGTAAAGCCAAAAAGGAAACACAAGCTCCATTTCCATAGGATGTCTTCAGTATCTCTCCAAACCTGGCACCCCCAGACCAGCCCATAAAGCCAGAAAAAGGAACTCCACCAATTCCCCCTGTGCTGACAATGTGCCATGTGGTAAACAGGGAAGAATATCACAATTTATGCAAAGCTATTCCAACAAACCAGAAGAAAACAACAACAACCTCCACTGTGAACCTCCCCCAAACCCAAAGCGTTCAGTATGTGCATGTGAGAGCTGGGGTACTAGCAACGGTACTGGGAGCAGAGATGAGAACAAACAAGTACTGCCTGGACATTTAATTCTCAGAGTCAATTAAATGCTAAAAACAAAATTCCGCATGAGTTAATGCTAGACAAAAGGATTAAGGAATGAAGGACTTATTTATAAACATACAGACGAAAACCTGGTTAAGAAGGAGTAGGCGAATTAATAAAAGAAAAAAATAAAAAGAATAATTCAAATGTGGCTAAGAAAGGGAATTCCTTTATTAAATTTGTCTTCAAAAGTAAATTAAGAAAAGATGCCTGTGCTATCAGAGAGCGATGGCGAGTTTGTAAAAATAGCCACCACTAAAGGGGAGAAAAAGGGAGTATGTGGAAAACGCAGACATCTGCCAAACCACTCAATCTGTGCAATTAACCAAAGGAATCAAGTGTTGTTAGTTGTGAAGAATTACTTTTTAAAGGGAAATTTAGCAAATTCCTTCAAAACATAAACGTAATACCTAAGTCTGAAAATTACTTCAACGAATGGATGCAATTAACTTTCGCTTCTAGTAAAAGAAAGGAAAAATATTAAGAAAAAAACCTCTCTGTTGCGGGTAGCAGCTCAGCAAGCTACAAGAAGTGCAAATTTGCTGAGAACACCTCGTTATGCACATTTGGTTTGTTAGAGCAAATAATTTATTTAATGAAAAGAAGAAAGGAAATGCCACATGGATTACGGCAGCGTTTCTGAGACTTGGTCCCGAAATTAAAAGGAAGAATCACGCAAAATGTGAGCATCCTCGAGTCTCCCTGCTGTAGGAGGAACTGGGATTTGGTGCCTTTAAGAACTGAAGCCAACTGACGGCGATTTTTGGTCCAAAGGGCAGAGTTCACAGAGAACCATAGCCCAGGGACACTTTTCCACTGGCACCTGAAAGCACTGCTTTGATTGACTGGGACATCTTTGATAAGGAAGGTGCCCACTTTCTCTCAGGACCGCCCTTATCAACATCACTCCTTGTCCTCTCCAGGAGGAGCTTCCAAGTCTGTCAGATTTGAAAGAAGACAGAAAAAGATAATAGAATATATTATTATATAGAGAGATATTTCTGTTTGGAAGAGTAAACCTAATATTGAAGAGGATGCTGCCCAAAGTACACAGGCACGCAGAGATGGAGATGCTGGGACTGCAGCAATGCAGGCAGGGAGGTGCAGAGGCAGAGGGCAGGAGGCCCGAGATGAAATGGCAGAAAGACGTGGCAGCTAAAAAGACAGCTTGATTTCAGAGGCAGAAAACACAGGAACAGGGATCACATAGCAGGACGTTGCAGTCTCCTCTCTCCACAGATGTAATTAATCCATAAATGGAATAATGTATTCACTTCTGGACACCTCATTACCAGAAAGTCATTGACAAATTGAACAGCGTACAAAGAAAACAAAAAAAAAAAGTCTAAGGGTTCGAAGGGAAAAATTTCTAAGGAAAGATGAAAAGATCTGAATACGTCTGGCTGCAAGCAAGAACCCAGCATAGCAGGATAAGATATGTATCTGCATGCTTCAAGAGTGTAAACATCAAGCAGAAGAAACCAGCATGGGGGGCTGTTAGGAGGAAAAACGGAATGAAATTACTAATAAAGAAAGCTTCAGATGGAGATCTCCTTGCCCTGTTAGGATGCACAGTTAGCTCTCAGAGGATGCAGCACATGTGCCAGTGCAAGAGAACCAGGCTGGGCCAGACAACATCTGAACAAAGGTGCAGTGCAGAGAGCTGTGCACCGACCAGGACTGAGCTGGGAACTTCTATATCTGGTTTCTGACATCAGCTTCTCTTATTTTATAGAGTGATACAAAATCTATTAATGGATTTTCACTTAAGTACCTTAATGTGAAAGCAGGGTCAGGACTGCCAATTGAAATGAAAGGCAAGGCACATACTCATGGCTCCCCAGAATTGACCCAAACTAAAGGATTTACTTCCATCCTCACTCGCTCTCCCAAAGCTCCAGCTCACTGCTCATGGCAAAGCATGCTGCAAAGGCAAGCAAAGGGAAAAACAACGTTAGCCATGTTCAGGGTGAGGTAATGAAAGTTGATGCATCACAGCCATTTGTCACCACATCCAACGGATGCTGCTTTAAATAACCCAAACTGCTTCTGCCCGTGCCACCAGCCCCGCCAAGGAAACAAGCCTGCCTATCAATCCCATTTGCCTGTGGAGATCCTGCTGGCTCACACTGAGCCCTTAAATCTGGAAGCATTTGATCCCAGCACATGGCTCCTCTTCTGCTTACTGAGCATACCAAGTAACTTCAGCCAGCATTATATCAAAAGAAGATAATTTAAATTAGATTGAGCCAGACCTAAGCCTACAGCATCTTCTAAGGACTGTTGTCAATAAACCAGCCCCGTGCCCACCTTCTGCAGCACAAACACAGCCCACAGTAAGGACAGCAACTTGTTAAGCAACTCCCCTTTGAAAATGCTACTAGGAGGAATGGTAAACTTTCGTGATGTGAAAATACCAATGTTTGTTGCTTGCAAAGACCAGATTTACAGCGAGCCTCAGCCAAGCAGTTTGTTTCACACCTTCAAACTTAAGGGGAACAGTGTTTTCCACTGGAAAAGACGGCCCAGAAGTTGCAATAAAGCAGACACAGAAACGTCAATCAGCGCCGACGTGGAGCTGTGAAAGCTTCCTGAAGGAAAGCACAGCAATCCTGCAAAACCACCACCCAGTGTAAGGACAGCCAAGTGAGAAACAAGCGCTGTGCTTAAGAGGACGAGGCAGGAGGCCTGGGGAGGGCACCTTCCTCCACCTGTCCCTGGGGTAACATTAAATGCAAGGAGAGCAGGACTGTGCCGCCATGTGATGCTGCATGAGGTGACTGCAGTGGTTGCTGCTGGCAGCCCCCCATGACAAGGCTCTCCTGGTTGCTAACAAGCCTCCTTCTGCTTTTGTTTCGGTTGTTAAATATTCCGTGCAGCACAACCAAGTTTCTCCATATGAATTGTAGGCTCCAGAAAACAAGATGTTGCAATGACTTGGATGACACAAAGAATATCTTGCTGTGTCCTTAGGGAAAGAAAAGAGGAGAGAAAAAACACAGGAAAATGTACCAGTTCCTGTATAAACCTACTCAACACTGCAGGCAAATTTATTTTTCCTACAATCCCGTGTGCGGTGCAGCAGGAGGAAGGCAGCGGCAGTGAGGGCTGCTCTCCTCCTCCAGGAGGAGCCAACATGAAAATCGGGTAATTTTTCATTATTTCACACTATTAAATGGCTTGGGACCAGGAAGGGAGAAGCAGCCTAAGAAAAGAAAGAAGAGACAAAGCATAAAAAATATGAAAGAAGGAGTGGGAATTTTCATTCGATCCAAAATTTTTTTCGAAGTATCTGAGCATTTTCCTTCTGAGTTCTTAATTTTTTGTCTAAATTTCTCATGGAGCTTCAGCAGCAGCTTACAGCAGCTCATGTCACCCCATCAGGAAAAGACAGCAGGCTCGGATTAATTTTTGAGGAAAGCTGCTTTCATGCCAATGCACTTGGCAATGCAGAACACAAGAAGAGCTATCCCAAAAACGCAGTATTTATGAGAGGAGTGGTTTCTAAAATTGTTTTCACTATGGATACCAAGAAGCAGCACCTGACTCCTCTCTTGTACACAGGTTTTCAGCTGATTACCTTCAAAGGTGACTGGAGCAGCTATCTCCCAGAGCCCTGTGCAGAGCGGTCCCAGCCGGACACTCGCTGTAACTGCTTTCCAAAAGCCATGGAGATGTGTCGCACATGAAAAACACACTTTTATGCCTCCAGGAAAAAATAAAATGTTGCCCGCAGAAATGGAGAGATTCTCTCGGTGTGATCGTGGTTCTAAGATTTAATTATCTCAGCACAGAACTGCAGGTATCAATGCTTCGGAGACAAAGAACAAACAAGGCAATTATTCCCAGAAGTCCTCCTTTTTCCCTCTAATAATCATGAGGGTTACAAACATGCCGAGGTCAAAGAATGTGTAATAAAGAAATTTATTTCCAATTGGGATGCATGGAAACCTTGCACTAAAATGGTGGAAGGGCAGCAGTGTGAACCTCGGCGGAGCTGAGATTAACGCATGGCTAAGGATCACACAGACCATCACAGAGCCACGTCTGAAATGACAAGGTACGGAACTAACAAGCGTCCTTCCAACCAACCCAAACCCTTTGCCTCTCCGGCTTCCCACTGAGCTGTGCCATGCACACCCACCTCCAGCCTTGCCAGCAAGCAGGGTCCTGCTGCAAGCACCAGGACATCCCAGCTCTGGGTCTCTCTGGGGAACCTCTCTGGGGTCTGCCCTGTCCAATGGCAATGGATTGGACTTCTCCTTTGGTGACTTGCATGGTCCTAAGACACCCTGTGAAATACTGACTTGCAGGGCCCCAGCCCTACAGTACCAGTTTGATGCACGCACAACATGAAGTGAGGGGAAGCTGCAGGCAGCAGCTGAAACCCTCAGCCCTCATCTATCCAGGCAGCGTGGGGCAGTTTCTGTGCTGCAGACACCAACAGCCACAGCAGCTTCTTTAACCCTCATCTCCTTGAAGTGATAAGGCTACCCATTACTTAAAAAAAGGGGAAAAAAAAAGAAAGGCAGCCAAACTACACACAACCACGCAGCACTGTGGCTTACTCTGAGACTAAAAATACTCATGCCCTACCTCCTGTACAGTAAGTCTCCATTGGCTTATTTTTCTGCAAAACCAAGCCAAAATATTTTAAGACACAAAGGCAGAAAAAGTGTAATTCTATCCAACAAGATAGGGAATCACCCCACATATTCCCATGGCCTCAATTCTAGTGGAATGTCTCCGAGAAGCAGCACGTTGCTCTCTGCTCCGGAGTCACCAACATCTCATCCAAGCACCAAAGACACTCTTAAGTAAAGATGTGAACAATGTAAACAGTTGGAAGTTTTATACTTCTGACA
>JAOWBP010004006.1:11402703-11463523 GCA_028571105.1 Tragopan temminckii
TCTCATCCAAGCACCAAAGACACTCTTAAGTAAAGATGTGAACAATGTAAACAGTTGGAAGTTTTATACTTCTGACATTCTGAAAGTTTTGGAAAAATCTTTTTTTTTTCTTTTAAACAGATTTATGTTTCCCTGCTATTCAATTTACAAGGAGAACATTTCACTCAAGCATTCAGGACTGCCACCTTCTCAATGAGGAGCCCACCACATATGCAGAAAGTTACTTGGAAAGCTCATGAACGCAGCAACATAGATAGTAAAATGAACACTTGATTCATCCTGTGCAATTTTATGCAAAGTGTGCATTTTCACAACGATGGACATCAAATCATAGAATCATTTGAATTCAAAAGGACCACTAAAGTTCATCTGGTCCAACCCTCCTGCAATGAGCAGGGACACCTATAGCACCATCAGGTGCTCAGAGCCCCGTCCAGCCTGACCTTGAGTGTCTCCAGAGATGGGGCACAGCCACCTCTCTGGGCAAACTGATCCAGGTTGTCACATGCACCTTGCACACACCATATACCATACTGTGCCACAGCCCTGTTTGGGTATGATCCTGTCCATGCAGTCCCAGCATGTTCACTCACCTTTACTACAGAGAGTGTTGGGCTGGCTCTGTGTGGCTGGCTGCATGTAAGTGATAGGAAAAAGGAGGGTGGGATCACTTGGATTTGGCTGTGTGCATTACAACTCGCTCTGTGACACATGCACATTCCTAAAGCTGTGTTCTCAAGTTGTTGGTTTTTTTTTAATTTAAAAGTCTGAATTTTTCTGAATTTCTTACAAAAAATTCCACCCATTGACTACTCTCTGCTTGGCAGAGAATGCAAAAGGAATAAATAGAGGATTCTGGTGGGGGAAAAATAAATATTATATTGGATCCAAACCCTCCATGCCATGATTCCACTGGAATAGCACTGCAGAGCAAGGACAGCGGCAGCTCAACAACAGCCAGAGCTGACCTGGGTGGCCACAAGTAGCAGCACGTGTCCAGCACTTGCACAGCACTCACCAGCTTCTTGGTGTGCCACAAGGAAATTTCAGCAAAGAAAACAAGTTCTGAGCCACGAGGAAAACAGAAAACACTGCAGCATGGGGGAGATGTGCAAAGCTCCTACTACCAGTCTCTGTGCTCCACTGATTTGCTGGTGCACGCTACAACCCCACAATAGCAGAAGCAAGCTGGCAGCAGGCAGCAAACCTCAGCCAGGAGGCACAAGGATCTGTTTGGAGTTTAATCCCATTCCCTGGGAAAATAACTGGGCTCTGACAGAGGACAATGTGGGCTGGCACAGGTAGGGCTGCTGGGGGGACCAGCAAGAGCAGCAACATGTGGGCATCTCCCAAGATCGGCCCCTGTGGCCACGTGCTTTCATAGCACTGCAGTCTATGGCCATGCTCCACCTCCATGAGGAGCTGGGGAGTCCTGGTGCCTTCACACGCAGCCAGGAAAGGGACCAACACAGTCTGGGATGTGTCACATCCAATGGGCACGAGGTGCCAACAGCAGAGCCCACCCCACGCAGATCTCACCACGTCCTGTCCCACGGAGCATGGAGGATAGGTGAGGCGAGGGGGAGGACTACTAGGGACATGGTGGAGTCAGGAAAAGCCTCTGGCAGTGCTATGCAGAGCAGGTGGCCACCACGGCCATGGTTCAGCACAGTCACACTGCGTACAGGAGTGTGATGCTGCTGTGAATCCTGTCTGAGCAGCTCCCGGCCATGCAGTGCTGCACACCTCAAGGAGGGAGGCTCCAGCTCTGCCCTTCCTTCGGATCTGCTCTCATAGTACAGAGCTGCCACTGCCACAATCCGAAGTGGGGAGTGCTGCACCAGAGCTTGGTTGAGAGTGAGAGCCCAACAGCACTGCTTTCTGTTGCTGCCTGCCCCTGCTCCTGGGTTTCCCAGGGAGAGCTACTTACTCCAAACTGAGCCTCTCTTATTATGAGGACAATTCTCCACTTCTCCCTGGGGACCAGCCGCACAGAGCAAGCTTTCTCTGTTGTAGTTGTTGCAGCTGCTGTTAAACTGTGCTTGCCTATCGATCTGTGCCTGGAAAAACTTGAGGACGCATGCTGTTGGCCCAGCCCCTCCAGAAGGGACCATCAGCCACAGCTGCCGAAGGACAGATACTCCAGCACCTGTGTGGGGCTGCAGAGCAGCACCTCGGGAGGTGAGAACCCACCCAGCTTCCCCCACATCGCTCCTGGAGCAGAGGCGACTTTGGGTGAGATGCTCAGGCCATGCACAACACCAGGCACTTCTCATGATCCAAGAGTCATATGTTTTTCACTTCTAATATTTGTCTTTACAAGTACAAAAAGAGAGATCAACACTGAGGGCACCAATTTCCAGACCCCAGCTCGCTATGGAGGTTTTAAGCAGCACAGTTCCCAGCACAAACCAGAGGGCATGCATCACCATTCCCATGCTCCCAAAGCACAGTCACTGCCAGCAGCAAACAGACGCAAGTCCTGCAGCTTGCTCTGCAGCCTGGCACAGCTCGTCCCAGCCCAGCACTGCCCAGCAGCAGGGAGCGAGCAGTTCTCCCCGCACTCAGGGGGTGAGCACTCAGTCTGTGCTGCCAAACTGTGAGGGGAGGGGGTGAAATACCATGGCAAATGGATCTGTCCATCATGAATCATACCGGATGTGAGCTGTGCTCAGCTTCATTGAGAGGGTGCACACCTAATTTGACACAGAAAAGCAGCTGCACGTGCATGAGGGAAGAACCATGCCTGGTGCAGATGGCCACATCTCTAGGGTGGCCCCGATGGCCAACGAGTTCTGCATCGCACTGCAGCAGTTTCCTTGAGAAAGAGCAAATAATGCACGGAAATCAAGTGCGCCGGTTTACAACTCAAAGCAATTTCATCATAAGATAAAGATTTCATATTGACTAGGAGGCTGCTTCAGATTTCCTGTCAGCAGGCAGATTTTCCTACATTAACAAGGACAGACAGGCCGCGATGCAACAAGCAGTGCAGCTCTGGCACCATGGATGTGCCCCAAGCCCCCAGCCCCTGCAGCACAATAGCGGTGTTCCCAGCAGTTCACATAGCCCATGAAGTCAATGGGTGCAAATTGGGGTCTGGCTGAGAGCTGCTCACTGCAGCAGAGCCCCACCAGCCTGGGGCTGCCCCTATGCTTCTGGGTTATTCCTTCCTGGGAGGATCGATCCCCCCATCACACGCCCCGACAGCCCCCAAGCACACAAAGGAAGAGCAGAGCTGCTGGGCTCTGAACCAGCAGCAGCTGACCAAGGGAGAGCCACGACGGGTTAAAAAATTTGGAAAATAAATGTATTTGCTAATTCATTTTCATTCTGCATGAAAATGCAAATTGGGTGCAAAAATAAAACAAACAGAAGAGGCCTAATTATTTATACAGGCATTTTAATCAAACAATGAATAGCACGCAGCAACCTTCTACATCAATTAATAAAGCTGGCTTCTGCGAAACAAAAGAGTTACACCACGCGGCCTAATTGCAAAACCCAGCCTGGAGCAGCCTTCCTCCCCCGCCCCATACACCTGGCCCAGCACAGCCCCGCTGCGTTCCTGCGTCGGGGCCACTCGCAGCCCCGCTCCCCGTTTACAAATTCATTACAGCACCACGTTTGCTAATGCCTCTGACGGAGGAGTGGCCGTAATGCAGCACTGGGAGGCACGACGCAGCTAATTCAGCACGGGGCTGGGGCCGGCTCTCGCTCTGCGCAGGAGGCAGCTGCTTCCACTTAAGCTTAGCACATTTCGGGAGATGAGGATAAAATAGGAGCTATTAGATGTTTGCATTAGATGCCAGGGAGCCACCTCTCTGTTTTGTATTAACAAAGCATGCTTTACAACCTATTTCTTCATGTCTTACCTTGAGCTTCACTTGATCAAACATCACTCACCGCCGTAACATATGTGACCGAACTGGCTAATGATGAGCTGTCACCTTTCTGACGAAGCGGTGCCTATGCCTGCTGCAAGCAGATCTATCAGAAGCAGCCCAGTGCCCTGCAGCTCCCGGCACAAGGTTTGCCATCGCGAGGCTGCAGACAGGGGACTCGGCAGCATCCCTGTGCAGGCAGGTCGTGCCAAAAGCCTCGGCATCAGTCGTGCTGCTCCCCGCACTTGGTAGCTTTTGGGGTGCGGGGATGCTGCTGGGTTATTTTTAAAGCAGCAGCAAGAAGCAATGCATACACTGTCAACCACCCCTTCCCCCCAAGGCATTAACTGTGAGCTCTGCTGGGGGAAGTGGATGCTTTAGGAATCCGTCGCTCTGCCAGTGCACAGATCCAAACCCACAGCTCTCAGCCTGGCTCCTGGCCTGGCACCACGTGGCACAGACAGGTCAGGGCACACAGCATCCTGTGCAGTGCCACAGAACAGCTAGATGTGATGCTGTTAGGTGAGTCCTTCTCCCCCTCCCAAAAAAAGAGGAAAAAAAATCTCTCTGAAATAAAACTCAATGCTACCGACACATTCCCTTTTGTCTCTTTTAGCACTGCCAGGCAAGGGATTGATAAATTAATTTCAGAAATCCCATGCTGGATAAATCCTATTCATTTAATAAATTTGCTCTAAATATTAACCTAGAGACAGTTCTCTGTCCTATAGGAGTTTGGGGAAGGTTCCTTCCAAACCTGAGGCCTATGTTTACCATCAACACTGCTCTTCTCAACAGCTGGGGCAGGCTGGGAGCAAGTGCACATGGCAGGTGGTTTGCTGAGACCTCCTGCATTTATCCGTGTTTGGAACTCTTTCACCCAGAAGCCAGGCACTGAAGGGCCAAATCCATACATGGCACATATAAAAACGCTACTGAAATTCAACTCTGTAAGAACAATTGATTTCTGAAGCTTATATCAAATGTAATCAGATGCAACTGAAGCTCAATCATTCATTCTTTGTTATGTTTAAAAATTTTTGTTAATATGTATTTGATTCTTCTAGAGAATATCATTCATTTATAAAGCTCTCCGCATTTCAGAACTGATGCTTATGTGTAGTCAGAGAAGATGCTGAAAAATGCACTTGACAGCTCACACTGCGTAACAGACCATGCTTCAAGGAAACGTGTGTTGCACACCTTGTGCAAACTACAGTACGAACTGTGTCTGGGGGCTGATTGCACAGAGGTGCTTTCTGCCCTAAATCTGAGTTTAAACTATAGTCTTCAGCTGCATTTCCAATGACAACAAAGACCAAAGTCAAACACCACTGGAACATGTGTGATCCTGCGTGACGAGGGCCAGGAAGCAGAAAATGTCCACTTCTCCCTCCTATCCTGACATTGCAATTGTGGGAAATGATGGAAATGCAAAAAAACACTGATGAGTGTTTCCCAATGCTGGACATGCAGCATGGGCCAATCAGTGCCACCAACTGCATCCCCACGCCCTCAGGCCTTCCTCCACAACCCTGGACAACATCCATGCTAGAGACAGGTCCTACAGTCAGACCAACACGACACCAACTGCCTCCCCTCCTATAGATCCTGTAAAGATTTTTCTGCCCGTAACATTTATTAGAGTCCTTTAACAACTCCAGTAATGATTCTCTAAAAAATAAATAAAAGTAGTAAATCATTTTTATTGCAATTCCCTGCCTCTTTAGAAAGATACAGCATACTGACAAATAAAATCTACCTACCGAGCAACGAGACCTGAGATGAGACCTGGTGAGCAGTGAAATAACAGCTGGAGAATAGATGTCTTCCAGAACCAAATATCCCCAGGGACCTTACATGTTAAAAGCAACAACACTTGCAATTTTGGATATACATGTTAGAAATGTCCTTCCAGCTACACCACAAATTTCACAGGTAAGAAAAACATAACAACTATGCGCTAACCAGCAATGCGATTCACAGATGCTACAAACAGGGCTGCTTTCTCAGCTACCAGCATGACTTCTCCTCTCTGTGATTTACAGGTACTTAAAAACAAGTAGGTTAATGAAGCAACAATACACTGACTGCAGAGCGCTGATTAATACAAACTTCCCAGCATAGCGAGCCAAGAGCCAACTCTGTATCAAGGCAGTGTCCAAGTGGTTTGCCTGGGTTTGTTAAACAACCAAAAAAAAAGGAATCCAGGGATGTCTGTACCAATGCACTCAGCTTGTGAGCATCCTGAAGCACTGCTCAGAACCACCTGGTTGGAAAGAGATGGGACTACAAGAAAACAAGCAATCCGAGTTGCACGATGGCTGTTCAGCAGTCAACAACGCACTACCAGAGGTCTCAGCCCTGTTCCTGGTGAGCAAACTGTTGTACAAAAATAGCCATTATCTAAGATAACTGCTTGCATCTCAGGGTAAAAGAACACTGGACTGGAACCTGCAGCATTAATCCCTTGCGACTGCAGCCCACCACAATGCCTGATTTACAGTGGGAAAAAAAGTCACAACTTGGTGACCAAAAAGAAAATACACCAAGAATTAACTGTAATTTAACTCCCCACTGCATACTCCGTACAGTCAGACCAAGGGCTACTGGGCATCAGGGCACTGCTGCAAGCTGGCTCTTTGTCACCACTGAGCCCAGGACAGAAGGGGAAGCAGGGACCAACCGTATGGTTGTTCACGTGCAGCACAGGAAACCCTTCCCTGTTCTGTCTGCTCTGCCTTCGTTACCAGCACACAGTGCAACAAGCAGGACTGCAAAAGCTCCTCAGCCACTGAAGTCATCTGCTCCAGCAATCCACACGCTGAGCTTGTCACCGCAGACCCCAACTGGCTGGGGAAGAAAGTCACCAACAACATAGCAAGAAACAAAGCAAAATGAAGTTGGTTTTGATTTGATTCCAACCGTCCCCACTATTTGGAGACGTCTTCCCTTTTTAAAATGCATGCCTATCATCACTTAATGAAAAGGCACACGCTAGTGGGAAACAATGGGCAGCCTCAAATAAGAAACCATGTGTTTCACCTAGCCTGCTGCAGCTCCTGGCATTCACACGACAACTCATCAAATTTATGACAACAAAAACCTGCGCTTTCCATTCTCACAGTGGGGTGGTTTGGGTGCGCCGGGATGGAAAGAGAGGGCTGCAAACCCATCCTCAAGAAAGTACAGGAGGATGGAAGGGCACCTGAGACAGGTGAGCATTTATTTGTTGTGACTCTAATATTATTAACAGTAGCAGTAGATTAGCACTGGGCTAGCATCAAACACAGCAGCTCATTTACAGTGACTAACAGGGCAAACAGGGACAGGAGTTTTAATGATGCAGAGAAGTCTGCAGCTGAAGCTGAATTCTAAAACAGATAGCAGAAAGAGCGAAGCTGTAGAAGAAAGAGAGAACTACTGTTCTGTACCTAAGGAAAAATGTTCCTGAGCAATGCTGGCACTGGGCCCTCTGCCCTCAGTGCACCACGCTGCTGTGGCTCCTTGCAGCTCAGAGCATTTCTCTTCCAACATATAAACCAAGCTTTTGCAGATGATGGATGAAGGGAGGGGAACAAAACAGTAAAAAAAAAAATAATTAAAAAATAATAATCAGTGAACCAATTTCTTAGGGTTCACAGAGAATTGTTCAGGCACAGCCCATAGGACAGGGTCCCCCTGCAAGCATCAATCTGCAGGTGGCAGCTGCGCTCTGTTGTCATTGCATCCTACTACATTTTTTTGAGATGCACTCTCCTATGCTCCCTGCATATCACTGAGTATTTAGGGAAGCGCTGGCAAAGGTTACCCTAGAAGTTTACCTCTGAATGAATACTGCTAGGAACGAAGAGCAAGCAGATGTTGGATGACTAACTCAAATCCGCTTGAACAGGATTTTGGAACAGTCAAAAAAGAAAATGTCCCCGGGGGATTCATCTAGATGTTATGTTCAGCGCAGTGCATATTCATTAAAAGCACCATTGCTGGTGTAGGTATGCGCTAGCATAATATTGTTTTAACACGTACCAAGAGCAGGTCTGATGTATCTCTAGATGCTCCAGAACCAGGGCTGTCCTGGTGAAGCTTTCAGAAAGTCTTCAAGACAGCATCTTATTGCCAACGTTTTAAATTGTATTTTGCTGCTTCTGCTCTGTTTTCATAAATAGATACCTGATGTTTCTCTTAAGCAGGTCTCACAGCTACAAGAGGATGAAGGAAATGATTTGATTCTCATCGTCCAGCTGGAAAGAGTAGGCTGGAATGGAGTGCACTTGCGATTTCCAATGCCTGAAGAGTGCTAACTAAAAGCAATGAGGAAACGGAGATGAAAAGAGTGGCTGATATGCATTTTGTCTCCAAAGTGGTGGTAAATGCTGGGTTTAGCCTCGCTGCAGTTGAAATGCCTGTTGCAGAGAAGCCAGCCCTGCTATGCTGAGCCTGTGCTGCACAGCCTGCAGACAGAAGTGGGGCTAGAGCCGTCTCAGAGGGCGACAGCCGAGCCAGGTGACACTGGAGGGTGAGAGCTGTGCCCCCAGCTCTCCACCACTGCTGCCCTGCACAGAGATCGCATTGCCGGTTGTTTAAGTGTCAGGACCAGCACAGGTACAGACCTGCCGTATGAAGAGCTCAAGAAGTCACTAATGAACACGAGGAGCTCTGCACGCCCCGGCTTACTGCTCCCATTTTCAGGCAGGTGATGTGCCATCCAGACAGAAAGCTGAGGAGGACCTTTGGTGTTCTCCATGCTGCAGAGCCCGTGGTCTTCACTGCACCATTTCCCCCCAGGAGTGACAAACAGCACTTGGTTGCTATCCCTGAGTACATGCTTTCCTCCTCTGCTGCCAACGCTTTCTGACCCCTCAGGAACTTCAGTGGAGAAGCAGACACGTTTAGCCCCACGACAACGCTTTGCAAAAGAGTGCATTTAATCAGCTCTGCCTTGATTTATGTCTGCTTCTTATGAGGCCCAATTTCCGACGCTGAAATTCTGATTTGCTATCACAACCTTTAGACCTACAGCCAAAGAATGTCATTTTTAATGCTGGTCATTTGGCAAACCACAAAGAGAGCTCACAAATCCAATAAAAGAGGTCTAAAAAAAAATCCACACAACAGTTCTGGCCTGCTGCATAGCAATGGGGAAAAGCACATAGTAAATCACCCATTTGATCATTGGGCAAGGGCCAGCATTCACTGAGAACCTGGCTGCCGACAGCACTTTCTCAGATTCCTCACAATGGGCTGCTTCAATTTGGTTTTTTAACTACGCAGAGGCCTGACATCAGCTTTGCTGGCAAAACTGTCTCCAAAAAGTGACCGAGTACCTGGTGTGCTGCAGCTGTGTAAGTACACACAAAGGTTCGAATTCAGCAGAGTCTCTAGGATCCAGATTTGTGATAATGAATCGCGTTACAAATTAGCTGTAAGCAAAAAAGACCCAGAGCTATCTTGAAACAAGAAAGCAAGGATGAAGCAGTAAAGCCTTTGGTAAGACTTGTGCTATCCCACTCTGCTTTGCGCCTTCCTATCCTGCTTTTTTTCACCCCTTTCACTCACTGAGTCTCCCTTTGGATTGGGGACCACCATCCAGCATGCGTATCCCAGCCCCAGGACCCCGTGCTCAGAAGGCAATCCCATCGCCACGTCTGCCCAGCTCGCAGCTACCCAGGAGCAGGTGCTCAGTGCTCATCTGCATGGCCTCAGGTATTGTTCTGGTACAACAGAGCCCTATACAAAACAAGCTCATGGATACCCATAAGGAGCAGAAACAAGATGGAGAAGAGGCAGCTGCACTGCTTACACACACAGTAATACATCTGATCTGCATTTTATATGTATGTAAAATGAATCGAACAGCAGAAGGCCAAACAAGCTCCATCTTCATGTGACTGTATGTTTGTAGCACCTAGGTGTGACTTGCCAAACACTACCTGCACGGAATTCATGGCTACAGAGAAGATCAGCACAAGGTTCGTGTTGCTGCTCCCTCCTGGGGAAACAGGGCATGCAACCCTCCCAGTCCACCTCAGCAGAAAGCACAAGAGGAAAGAGCTTGCAGATGAGCTGAAAAGCAAACACTGGGAAGCACGAGTAGACTTCATGCTATGGAGCTGCTGAGCACCATTTGTTCCCAAAACGTACCCTGGCAACACTTCTTGCCTATCTTCAGTGCAAAAGGGGCAGGGGACACACTGGGTTGCAGGTTACGCTTGGACAAAGGGCTACGCTAGTTGCTAATTCAGCTCCTGTACTCTTATACAAATACTGACAAGTCTTTAGGAGAAGTAGTCTCGTAAGTGATTAAAAAAGGTCAACCCCCTGCATGCAGCCACTTGGGTGGCTGTGTATTTCAGCTCTGATTCTCTCCCCTCCATGCCCAAATGCAGCTGTTTGCTCCCGCCTCCGTAACACCAGCACCCAGCGTAATTCCTCACTCTTATCCTCCATGTCACCCCCAAAGCCTGATCTGGTTTCCTGTGTGTCAAGATGAAAATTATATTAAACTGCAGGGAAAAAAAAAAACCACTACCAGCCACGCTACACGCAGGATTTGCATCTCATCCCAAATCTCCCTTGCACCCAGAGCGTACACTTTACAGATTTCTACCCTGGCATGACTTTCATCCCTCCCTCCGCACAGCACCTACTTGTCTTGTGGTGTGAGATTGAAGTAGACAAGTGTGAAAGAATCATATAGGGCTCAACATCATTAGGCTCATCCGGAAAGCACAGGAGTTGACAGGTCTGAGGAAGCAACTCCCTATTTCCCCCTGGGGCTCAGATTTGGGGGCTTGGAGGTTGGGAAGAGAAAGGAAGATCTCTGCAAAACAAAACCAGGCAGGCTGCTGTGTCTCTTTTTCTTTATAATCTTAGGGCAGTTGTAAGGCTACCAGGCAGCAAAAATTGTAAAGAAAGCCTCGAGTTAAACATAAACCCAAACTGCGAAAACACAATGAAAGTTCAGCCTGTTAGAAATAATGTGCTGGGCAAAACATTAACACATTTACACATGGAAGTTGTGAAAGAGTCAGAATCATCTTGTTGAAAATGTATCAGTCAGATGAGATCTGATTTTGGGGCAGAGTCCTGCAGATACAGAAAATAAAAGTTCTTGGAAAGGCATCATCACACAAATTTCCATGTATTCTCTGCCAAACAAGATGAATATCCTCTCTCCACAAAACTGTGCTCTCTGGCAAAGTGCCCAGGTTCAACTTGCTCACAGAGAATGAGGTCAAAAATCAAATGCCCCAAAATGCTTTGCTTATTAAGCAGGCTCGGTTGCACGCTTCAGGGCATCTGGGCTTAATGCAGGCTGCTGCATTTCTACAAAACAGACAAATAAATAAATGAAAATCAATAAAATACCCTCAATCTTAAAGCCTATAGCAGATCAGCTTTGCCCGAAATGCCAACTAGACATTTTCTGATGGGATCCATCCCAAGGTCAGGACCGCACCCCTGGACAAGAGCGATGTTTAGTGCCTGTGACCATTAGCGTGTAACCACAGCTCAGCCCTGTCTTCCTCAGCATCTTGTCCAAAGATAACCAGCATCTCTAAAATGGGAGCAGCAGCTTAAGGCATGTGTTGTTGCTGGGTTGTTTTTTTTTTTTTCTTCTGCTTTTTAATTTATATGTGGAAATAAGTGTGAACTGCTGAAGATCAAGTCAAATCCATTCCCTGCAGCTGTTGCCATCCAGCAAGCAGGCAGCTCCATTCTGCACCCGTTGTAACTTCCCCCCGGCCTTTCAGCTCAGCCTTGCTCAGACAACTTTGCAGTAACTCAATTGAGACAACACCAAGGCTCAGAGCGGAGGAGAAGGGCTCAGACTGGAAAGGTCAGTGATACGTAACCAGATTAAATGAAGCATGGCTTGGACGCACCAACACCATCCATCTGCCTGAGACCCAAAGTGCCACCCTCCAAAAGTACACCTTTAAAGTTCCACGGCCTGTTTGTCTGCTGGCTTGGGAAAGCTGCTGCATGGTTGGCTGCATTCATCTGCTGGAAGCAGCCGGAGCAGAGCAACCAGTGCTGCAGTGCTGCCCTGCTTCTGAGGCTGCTGCCCAGGCAGCGCTGCGCACAGCAGCCCTTGCATTTTGCTCTCACAGCTGTCCTGTGGGGCTCCGAAGCTGCATCCGGTGGGGACTGGGATTGCTTGGGACAGAAAGAGTTGTGTTAGCTGAGAGCATCCTTGGGGCTCTGGGGTGCACTAGCAAAAGCACGGCAGGATGCTGCTGTACCCTGCTCAGCTCAGCAGCAGTGGGGGCTCCTGTGATTTCACAGCAAGTTCTGTAGTATTTGTCCCAACACTTCTGCTCACAAATTCCTTAGGACGTATTAAAAAGCAACTCTTTTTTCCTAAATGATGTTTCTGACTCTCGTAGCTGCAAATAAGATTGGAAACACTACCAATGTGCTTCCCAACAGCTCACAAACCAGGTGAAAAATAAAAAGCAAGTGCAGTTTATTGTGCTTTAAAACAAAACAAAACAACAACAACAAAAACACAAAACAACAAAAAAAGAAAAACAACAACAAAAAAACCACCTGGTTTGGGGGAGGCTACTTCATGATTTTTTAAATATCCACACCTGGCATACTGGTTACAATGGGAGTATATACTGACTAATTTTCTGCCCAGTGTCAGCTTTCTAGATAATCCCAAAACAATGACTGTAACAAAATACAAGCATTCCAGATCATCGTTGTGCCTCAGGTATTAAACAGCACCCGTGAATAAAAGGCAGAATGAATATTTTAAGGGGCTACAGGCAGCGAAAGCAATAGGTGGGGATTAGAATTCAGCCGTCCCTGACCCGGGCTGCACAACACAAAGCAGGAGCCCAGCCGACTTGAAGGCCCCAAAAGGAGCTGTGCCCATCGTGCTCCCCTCTCCCACCAGAGCTATCCCAGCTGTGCAGCTCCCACTCAATGCATAGGAGGTCTCCTCCCTGTCATTCATTGATCTCTGATGCACCCCAAACCTGATTTTTAGAAGCCTTGTTAAAACTAGACAGCAAGAAACTCTTCTTGCTATTAAGGTGCTCGCCAGAAAATTCAACCGCTAATACATCTGCGCAGCACAGAAAGCCTCTCCTGAAACCTTTCATGTGTCTTTCTACACGTCAAGCTCCCTTTCTTCTTCCTTTTATCTTCTTATTTAGATAATTCTCACTAAAAGCAAGGTGGCCGTCCCTATGAAATTACCATAGCGTCTCTTGATGGACTTTTAAGATATCTCTTGTTTGTTATACAGCGCTTGGGATGTGTTTTGCCAGGAAGCGAGATGTTGTTTATTCCTGTATTAGGAAGACAAAGTGTTTCCCACTTAAGGGCTCCGTCTCACAACGCTGCGGCACAAAGTGAGTGGCATAACTGAAGGGAAGAGGCTCCTCACAGCAATTGCATTTCAGTTTCATTGATTAGCAGTATTGCAAGTGTAAGGAGATTTAATGCCTAGCCCAGTGTAAATTGGATTCCAATTGCTATCTCTGCGTAAAAGGGGGTCTCACATAAGGGATTAAATGCAGGCCAAGGTTTCACAATGAACCCACTGGCTCATTCACAATCAGCTTTGTGTACTCATTAGAAAAGGGAGCTAATCACCCCAGTTTGTGCTGGTTTCAAAGCTGTGAGCACAAAAGGCTGTGACCTCCCACTGCGAGTCAAAGACAAAATATCCCGCGCTCTCCATCTATGGAAAACTCTCATTTCAGACCTCCAAAATTCAACCTTCTGATGGGCCCACAATAGAAATTAGCTATGGTCAGCAACATTCAGCTACCTCTAACATCCCAATTATATTGCTGAGGACAGAGGATGAATGAGGAAAAGCCAACATCTGCCCAGTACAGAGCTACCAGTGACCTAGTTTCGTCCCAGCTTGTGGCTTGTTTGTGAATGTATTACGAGCCTGCACAACACAGCAAGCACATAAAAGTCCCAAGCAATCTCACAGGTAATCACAAAGACGTTCTGCATTTTGAAAGGCATACAGAAATGTATTCCCATGTGGCACAGTGCAGCAAACCAGAGTTAAACCAGATGGTAAAACAGAAAGAAGGCAGCTTTGCCAGTGGAGGCAAGGGACAGCTTGTGGAGCACACCGGGGACGAGGGCTTGGCTCCCAGCTCACCCAGCACCCCACGGGCAATAAGCCATCCAGGTCACAGAAGTCCTAGAGAACATAGAGAAACAGCTGCATCTGCACAGATGCAAACTTGTGAACAGCCAGGCCCTGCAGGACGTTACACTGGCTTTTAGATAGGCCACGATCCTTCCTCCCCAAACTCTCTCCTATTACAAAAAGACCCAAGCCTAAGGAAAACCTCCAGGCTCCAACCTGTCTATGGACAAGGAAAATATTTATTAAATAATAATAATGACCTGTTGATAAAAAGCAGCTACGTGCATTTCAGCTGGATCACTCTTGATTATTTTTTTTATACAAGGAGAAAGCCAAGGCCAAACCCAAACAACCCAGCAATACTTTTTTAATACAAGGATAAACTCAAATCCAACAGAAATAACACACAGTCTTCACAGCATTAGAGTTGCAGTGTATGGACCTGTTTCGAGTTACCATGCCATTTAACAATACTGTAGGCACTGATTTATCATCCTGGGAAGTCACTGCTTAGCTTGACATTTCACTAACACGATGCCCTTATGACATCCCGAAGCACTTTGAAAAAATTTCACCTCACGTTTATGCAGCTCAGCCAGCACTCTGCAACAAGCAAATGAATCTCTCTGCTTCTCCATCGGTACATCCATGAGATTCTCCCACCGAGATGATAATTCCCAATCTGCACTTATTTTCCAGATCATCAACTGGACTTCTGCACAGCTTACAACCTGGTCTTTGGCATTCTCAGCAAGAACTGCATTAGGTCCAATGATCGTTATCTCCATGACTTCAATTTTCCTCTCAGCCTCTTGCAATCTTAAACCAATGCTTTCCAACTCCTTATCCACTGCAGCATGAATAGCATCTCACTTTTCTATAATGTCTGCCAACCACTTAGCAAGTCCAGTGCCGCTTGATAAGCCAAATCCATGCCTCCTGACGGTACGAAGCTGCAAGCAGTCAAGCCTGCAGACAAGCTGCAAGCAGTCACTTCCTCGTGACTTCCGTCACCTAAATTCAAGGCGCGCAGAGCAGGTTTCATATGGGCAGGTATCTCCAGTGTGACAGCGACAGAACTGGAGGGAACTTCATGGAGCTGGGATAGGGAGAGTTGGGTAGGGTATCAGGAAAAGGTTCTTCACAAGAGAGTTGCTGGGCACTGGAACAGGCTGCCCAGGGCAGTGGTTGCAGCACCGAACTTGTTGGAGTTCAAGAAGCGTCTGGGTAACGTTCTCAGACATTGGGCTTGATTTTTGGGTGGTCCTGTATGGACCCAGGAGTTGGACTCAGTAATACTTATGGGGCCCTTCCAATGTGGGATATGCTATGGTTCTACCTTCACAGCAACAAACTCATTGGGTTATTTAGAGATCAGTTGCCATCCAGCAGCCAGGGCTGGGCAGCAGCCCCTGCCACACACTGCCCTCACTCTCAAGGACGGGGCCGGCCTCTCTCTACCCACATGAACCCACCCTGCTTCTTGCCAGGGCCCTGCGAGGAACCATTCAGGAGCTATGAAAATAAATTCTTTACAACAGGGGTGCTTGGGTTGGGGGTGGGAGGCAGAGCAGAAGGCGGGGGCTAGAGAAGACGCTGTCTCACTTCAGAAATCCAAATGCATTAGACTAAAATCTCTTTCTTCCATGACGTGAAGCACGCCAGCAGCAGAGAGCCGCACGCTAGTCTAGAAAACTAATATCTGAAGGATTCAAACAGAATATGTGATGCATCACCCCTCAGCCAGCTCTGAATTACAGCCTGCTTCACAGGGAACAAAACAGGGAGGGGTGGGAAGCGCGCGGTGACGGAGGACCAGGCGAGGTCAGCACGCGGGGCCCACAGCTCCCTGCTCGCTCCCCACGCTGCCGCAGCACAGCCCGCGCTTGCTCCTCTTCACGTGCCTCGTGCACAAGAGGCCTGCGTTCAGCTTTAAAAATAACAACAGAGCTGGGAGAAAGGCACGGGGATGCTGCTGGAGAGCCACTTCTGGAGGCGGTACAATGAATCTGAAACAAGGGGAGGACACCGGGAAGGAGTGGCTCCAGATGCGTACAGCACACGGCTTCATGCAGCCGAGCAGCACGGAGCTGTCACTGGCAGGCAGAGAGCTGCAAGTTCTGTTTTTTATTTTTCCTCTTCGAAGAGCCACGTAATTGTTCTGACTAATAACAACGGACCTGCTACTGCTTCCGCTGTCCTCGGAAGAAGCAAAATCGGGTTTGGCGTTTGTAATTATGTAGGCTAAAATAAAAGTTATCAAATGTCACGCTGAGAGAATAGAGGGCACGATCCCAGGCAGCGCCGCGTGCTCTGAGCCTCGTTCAGCCCAACGACTGAGCACCAGTTCTTCATTTTGGTATTTCACTTATATGCTTGAAGTCATTCTGCTCGTGTCCGAAGGAAGCACCGCGCCACATGGCCGGAGCGCAGCCCGCAGGTGGGGAGAGAAGCATCCCCAGCAGCCTGCTGCTATTCACCCTGCCTTCAGGTGGGCATGTGACAGAGAAGGGAATCAGGGTCAGACAGAACCAATTAGGCTCTAAGAGTCCAGTCCCGAATTACACCCTGAAGGACTCCAAGGCATTTGTTGCCAGAGCTAGTGGATGTCTCATCCTATTTACATAATATATGACCTAATTTTGTGTTCACTGAGTATTTAATTACAACCGATTGAATACTAAAATGGCTCAAAACACTCTCAGCACTAATCATTAATATTTTAATTGTGATTTTTTTGTTATTTTTTTTTAACATGCAACACTGGCTTTAAGTGTTTTGAGAAAGAAGACAGAATGGAAATGGATAGCTTTCTCTGGAGCCAGCCAACAAGCAAGTGCTCACTCAACGTGGTGCCCCCCTCTTCCTCCACAAAAAAGAAGCCAGGAGCTCAGTACTTCACACTACCTTAGATTTAATCACTCCAGCCCATTTTGTGAACTGGAACCCCGGTCAGTTCACTTATCCAGTTCCATCCCTCTGGGATGGGGCCTTGTCAAGCTGCAGAGCATCATCCGCTTGCCTCAGGCAGAACCAAGAAACAACTGTGTTGAAAGGGATTCAAGCACAGCTGCTCCACAATTACTCTCGAGGCACAAGACAAAGTGTCTGTATGACGAGCATCTAACTATTCATCAGTATTTGTAAGAGACTTAATGGGAACCTCATTAATAAGTGCGCATTTCCAACCACACAAGGTTGCACCACCAAACCGTTCACAGGCAAAGCAATCATTAATCCTGCCTGTTCCTTGCAGAAGAGAGGGGATAACTTTATAATATTGAATTTCAGCTAATCAAAAGACTTCGTAAAGGAAAGTCCATTTAATCAAGCCAGTTTGAAATGTTTCCAAAACTGGTTTACACTTCAGAGATTGTGATAGATAAAAAAAGAGGAACAAAAAATCAGCAGAGGGACTAATAACTGTAAGACTGCTCACACACCTGGAGCTGAAGGGCTCTAGGTGTTCTTAATGCATCAGGAACATTCATGGCATCACTACCAGACTGCAGCAGAGCAGCAGCCTTCCTGCAGCACGTCTCACAAAAGCTTTCTGCATTTTGTTCCCCAGGTGTGACTCTGAAAGTAATAGCAAGTTGCAAATTAAACCATACCAACACTATTTGAAAGCTCCCATCTAATTAGGGGTTTTTGTTTGTTTAAGAAAAAAAAATTCACATTCATAAAAAGCTTAACTAAAGGATAAGGGTCCTTTGTTTCTAGACTTTCTTTATTAGTGCCAGCTTTAAAAAGAAAAAGAAAAAAAAGAAAAAGAAAAAAGAAAAAAAAGAAAAAGAAAAAAAAGAAAAAGAAAAAAAAGAAAAAGAAAACAACTCTAAAAGGTTGTCTAAGCAGAGGTTTATCATAAATAAAACAAAGCATTAGCCTGTAAACCACAGCTCCTGCAGGGCCAACAAGTGCTCAATACATATGCTGTGTGTTAATCCCACCCAGAGCTATCCACCAAACAACTGGAAGACATTAACTATTATTTCATGAATTACACTGTTCTACTAGTCATAGAATCATAGAACGGCTTGGGTTGAAAAGGACCTCAAAGATCATCTAGTTTCAACCCCCTGCTAGTGGTGGCCAACCACTAGACATGGTGGTAGTAGTGGCATCATTACTACAATGATAATCTCTCTCCTCTAATTCTTCTGCTGAAAACATAACTGCACCATTATTGGGACACAAATGACTAATCACATACCAAAAAAAAAACCCTAGAAAGTTGCAGAAAGATCTTATAGTTTTTGAAATCAATAAAATTATTATGCTCAGCATTTCTCTCAAGATATTTATACCGTGTTTATCACCGTATCCAAGTCCAATACAAGAAAAGCAAAAACTTGTTCACATGCAGCATATTTAATCTTCAAATGCTTGACAAGCATCAGCCAGTACTCAGAACTCCCTTGTGACATCTCTGAAGGAGCAACCTAAGTGCTCAGGTTAACATGCCATTCACAGAACAGGACTTCTGTACCACTGATGAGCTTTGGCAGATGCCAAGCGTACAAGTCAAAAAAGGGTGAACCAAGAGTCCCATGTGCTTGGTAGCCCCCCTAAATCTGCCGGCATGCCTGTTTCACAGCTTGAAGCTGCCCTCTGCATCCCCCCACTCCTGAGCTGTCCCCTACAATGGAGAAGAAGAGAACTGTCCCTGCTGTCCCCTCCCACCTTCTTGGTTTTTAAAAACAATCACCTTGTTCAGTTCAGCAGCCAAGTCTTCTACTGAATTTAATCCCAAATGACCTCCGACACCAGAGCCACAGTGACTAATTGAGCAATCACCAGTGAACATCTCTGGGCATCACTCAGTACAGTTTTGGGAAAACAGGTTGGAAACAATCTTAGGATTTCAGTCTTGTGGAAATCTGGTCCAGCCTAAGTTCTCCACTCTGATTCTCGGGAGAGATGACACAGTGATGACCACAATCATTAAATGCCTTTTCTTTGAATATAAGAAAATCAGCCTTAAAGGTGAGGTGGCTGCAGACAGAGAGGCAGAACTGTCAGCAGTGAAATACAGATCTGCTTCTGCAATCCTTTGACAAGATACAAGACAGGCCCCCCCGATCTGCAGGCCAGGGAGACTTCAGTGCAGAAGATCAACACTGTCTATAAACACCCTTTAACACATTGTCTTTATTGTTTCTAATTCCTCAGATTAGATTTGGTTTCATTTTTCAGTGGAAATTAGATCTTCATCAACCCTGAATGCTCATTCTCCCCCTACCAGTTACACATACTTATCTATTCGTCATTGCTGGGCCGTAGCGAGGGTTGCTTGAATTCCTCTTGGAAATGAACAGCATTTTGTAATTACTTGTCTTGATTAATAAACACAACCTCAACAAACATCTAATTTGACTTCTAACTGTGAAGCCTCTAAATAATCTTACGTTTTGCAAAAGTCCAGAACATTGGAAAAAATAAAATAAAATCAAGAAAACTGACTCTAAGGACTTGCTTTATTTTATTTATTTATCCAGTATTATTCAAATCCTTAATCAGACATTTTCTGCAAAGGCTTTATTCATCTTAACAGCAAATACTCAATGCGACTCCATATACTAATGTTAGCCACTAATTAACTTCTCTTGAACTCATAACTTCTGACTAGAGCAGGAACGCATTTCTCCTCAGCAGACCAGCTATGAAACTTCCCAGCCTCTCGAGTTTACAAAGGTCTGTAAACATTTCTGGGGGAGGAACACACGTGCTATTATCTGAATCATTATACTCAGAAGATAAGCTGGGGAGGAAGATTCAGAGGAGAGCAGTTAATAAGCAGGGAGGAATTTCTAATCCCTGACAGCGCTGTGATGACCGCACATCGCCCCGCTCCCTTTGGCACAGAACAGGGCTCTCCAGCTTTGGGGGATTGAGGGGGGTGGGGGGAGATAGCAGGAAAGAATAAAAATACAAAGATTCCTTTGTCTTCAACACATTTTGTTGTTTCTGTTTAGTATTTTAATGAAATATTTACTGTTCTTGTATTTATGCTTTAATTATTCATTACTGAAATCAGTTAAAGAGCTGTGGCACTCTGAAATGTTCTACAAGCGATACCTTAGAGCTCCACATTTACTGTAGTTCCGTGACTTACATCTCAAGCCTGCTCTGTTGGGAAGCCACGAGGACCTTTCCCTCTGAGCCAGGCCTTGATGAACTCAGCCAAGATACCAGCAGGTGAGGTGAGACCCTCGTGTCCTGCCACTGCAACCCCAGGCAGCAGCACAGGCAGGCTGCAGGCTGTCATGGGCCCCCCTCAGCCTCCCTTCATTGAGCTTCATGCAGTTGGCGATTGCCCAATCCTCCCCCTTGTCAAGATCTCACTGCAAGGCCCCTCCAGCCTCCAGGGGGTCAACAGCTCTTCCCAATTTAATATCATCTGTGAACTTATATAGAATGCATTCACATCTAGAGTCCAGATCATTTTTAAAAGCAATCAAGAGAACTGGCCCCAAAATAATGTTCTGGGGAACCCCACTAGGGACTGGTCACCAGCCTGACCTGATGTAAGCTCGCTGTCAGCCAGGATCCAGCACCCAAGCAAAAGACGATCACCATTCAGAAAACTTTAAATGGAAAACAGACACCGCTGGGCACAGACACCAGGGTGTCCCCTTCCCAGCCTGGGAAGGCTCCTTGGTGCAGCCTTTGCCTTTCAAGGCTACCACCTCCCTGCAGTCTCTGTGCTTCAGTTCTGCAGCACACCAAGTGCCAGGAATGGGACTGCTGGCTGGCGTGTAGATGAAGCATCATTTCCCTCTACACACAGAGATAACAGTAAAATAAGCTGTGCTAAATGCAAATGCAAAGCTTCATCCTGAATGTTTTTAGAACAAGAAGTGAAGCACGGACGACACAAAAACCTGTTGTGTTGACAGCACTTCACAAAATTCACAACAAAGTTCTTGACTAACATTTCTTACTTCTGCACAAGGGAAACCAGGGCTCTCGCCATCTCACCTCCACTCACATTGGGCAACGTGCAAAAGCAAAGTCCGAATGAAGGTTGTTGTTTCTGACAAATTACAATAGGCAGAGAAGCCCTATCACCTGCCACAAGTCTGAGAGTGTGTTCCTCCATCTGTCCTTTAAACAGAGCTCGTGGCAGTGACAATGGCAGTGCCACAGCCTGAGTAGCAGCTGCTGGTGCTGTGCAGGCATGGAATATAACTGTGATTTCACTGAGCTCAAAGACCAGTCTGGTATCACTTCTGAAAAGAGAGCGGAACAGAGACAAGCAGACCACAGTGGTCAATATGACAGTCATTTGCCACCTAGCTTAACTGTTGTCAGGTATAGGGCATTTCATTTGTCTTCCTTCTCAGCAGCACAGGGAGGTGATGGAAAAAAAATACTACAGTACTGTGCAGGTACTGCAACAGAGTTCTCCCTGGGAGAGAAATCAAGATGTTTATTCGAGTATTTAGCAAAGGAGTGATGGAATTTGGCAGCACAAGCCCAAAAAAGGCTGGCAGAAAGATGATAGGCATAATCAAAACAGAGACAAGTGAGTTGTGCGTAATGTAAGGGCACAGAGGGGCCCAGATGGTCAGTGCTGTAAGCTCACGTGCTGCACATCAGTTAGACCAAGGACAGGATGTGTTTCTATTCACCTGCAGAAGCACATCTGATGTCTCCTGGCAAGGAACAGGTGGACTGGGTGTCAGGAGGCTGAGTCACTTCCCCCACTGCCTGCTGGCTCCTTTCTACTCTGCTTTGTTAAGTAAAGCAGGATTTATTAGCAGCTGGAAAGAGGGAAGCAGAACGGTGGGAGGCCAGATCAGGAATCCGGAGATAGGGAGACAGGAGAGTGAAAGGCTCTGAAAGGGCCTCCACGCAGGGCATGGAGGAGGGCTGGGACTGGGATTCCATGTGCAAAACTCAGGTATTTGTTTTTGTGAACACCTTTCTCCCAGAAGGAACGGGGGAGTGAGACAGTCCATGCGGCTACAAAAGAAATAGCACACAGATAAAACAAAAACAAAACACAAAGAAACAAGAAAAACATTGCTCACCCTCTCAAAAGGCATTGTTTAGTTTAACTAATATTTTCTCCTGCTGTACATGTATCCATCTAAATACCTAAATAAGCATTTGCTGAAAAATGTGCTGCTATTATTTCTTGAGCATTAGACACAATGTAAAATTGGACCCCGAGAGTAATTACGAGGTTCAGGATAATGCTACTATTATTTCTGGTGCTCAGTTTCTGTAAATAGTGTCTAATGTACCTCAGAAACTCGCTATTAATCACAAAAAAATAATGTCTCTCTCTCTAATTCATAAACAGTGATTACTAAATACTTTCAGACTGGTTTTTGTTTGTTTGTTGTTTTTTGGTGTTTTTTTTTTTTTAAGAACTCAACTTTTCCATAACACCTAGAGGGCTCCTAAGGAACAGAACAAAACAAATACTTTGCATTTTCAAAATTGAAATTCTGGAAGAGGCTCTAAACCTAACACCAAACACGAATGCATTTTGGATTTCAACCATCTTAACATCCTTAATCTTTACTAAGTTCAGTACATTACATTTCTTTGACAACTAATCAATCAAAGGCATCATACCTTCTGCAAAGCTGCCAATTTAGTGTCATTTTGCCCTCTCAATAATGATTTATTTTCTACAGAAGCTTCCTTGTTTACTTTGTGTGTGTGCATGTGTATATATATATATATATATATATATATATATAAATTTAGCAGAACAGATAGGGAAATAAGAAAAGAAAAAAGCAGCCAATGTAATACTACATTACTCAGGAGTGCCAACAAGGAAATCCATGGCTTCCATGGATCCATCACTTCCAGTCAACTAATCAGCGAGGACATCCCCATGACTCAGCGTCCAGCAAGGGAAAGCAAAGAACTGGCTCCAAAAAGGGCTAAGACACTCTGGAAAAAGGCCATCAAAGACCCACCAGCAATGATAAGCTGTCCTGGATGAGCAGAGAGGAGCAGTCAGCATATTTGGCAGAGGAAAAGCAGGAGACAACTCAATACAGTCTGCTAGTTGTGCTCCGTGAGGGTAGCACTACTGAAAATAAAACCATGGAGTACGTAACTGGTTGTCAATGACACGACATAAATGTCAGAAAAAAATAAAGGAAGAGTGTAAAGACAAAATTATATTAAAAACTAACAAGAACAATAGCACAAAACTACTCAAGGAAACGAGGTTCCCAAACCACAGCAAATCTCCCCAAAAGGGGAGGGCGAACATCAGGGGATGCCCACCAGGAGCAATGTCTGCAGGGAGACCCTGGCCAGCAAAGGTAGATCCTTATGTCAAGTTCTGCTCTTCTCAAAAGCACAAGGGTTTTCAAAACAAGATTGATTTCCTTAATGGGAACAACAGCACAGACTAATTCCATTATTTTCAATGGAGCTGAATTTGAAAGGTCTATTCACGTGTAATGGTACCTTCTGGGGAAAAGGCAGCAAGGAATCAATTTTACAAACCACAGTGATTGAGTCCATTTAAAAAACAACAAAAACAATCAAACCTTTCACAGCAATTCAAAGAACAGACCTCTGAAGCATCTGATGGCCAAGAGCAGATGATCCTTGCAGCGGCACAGTGGTACCTTCCTGCTGCCTCTCAGCCCTGCATGCCCACAGCCTTTCCTACGCCACAGCTGCTGCCCACTCCTGTCAGAGCTTTTTTCCAGACCTCACTGTGCGGAACGCTGTCCCAGGACAGGCCCCAGCTAAGTGACTGGAATTAACGGTGGGGGCCATCCCTGCAGGGCTCCAGATACTGCTGGCCAAGGAAGGAGGGAGAAAAGAAAGGGCTGAAAACAGAGACCAAGCCTCCAAGCCTTCCCCTCCGCATAAAAGCAAAACCATCCCATGCCATTGCAGTATTTCTCTTAACCGTCTTCAAGAAGAATCCATGTATTTCAAATCTGAGACATGGAAACAGCTATTAGAGATGTGAGCGAAAGAAATAGGGAAGGAAAACTTCTACCTGTAGCTATAAAAGCTTACAGCCACTCTTCAGCTTGCTGGCAGAAATCTGCAGCGATAGATAATAAAATTCTAAATGCAAGTGCCCGGCTAGGAAAGGCATTTAAGCACAAGCCAGCCTCTCGGTTGTTATTTTTCAGAGGCTATTCATTCACTCAACCAAAACTTGCCGGCTCCCTCAGCGCACTGCTAAGAGCTGCTGGTAGGTTTGGGTGGGTTGCAGTGACCTTTTCATACCACATTAGTGGTCATAATTTGCTGAACTAACGTTCCCTGCTGTTGCTATTGAATCTATCAAATCACTTTTGAGCTACCACGCAATCTTAAAAGCTTGTTACAATTCACCCTGGACCAGGCTTCAATTTAGTGCGGCGGGTGCTGAAATTCCACACCACCCTGCGAGCCCTGCAGACAGGCAGCACTACCCGAGGTGCACGCTTCATTGCACCCGTGTCAAGGAGACAATTCAGCAGTCCTGGCCCCAGCAGCTCCTACAGGACCACGGGTACCTTTGGTTTCATTAATGGAACTTAGATCCAAATACCTCTTCTTCAGGAACCCTGATGCCCATCCAACCAGGACACGAGCCAGAAGGGTCTGTAACCAGCAAAATGTGCAGCAGTCGCACCCAGAGCCGCACCCCAGCGTGCGGAAGGACAAAGAACGGATGGGATATTACCTTCCAAAAACCCAAAGCATTTACAAACTCGTTCTTACCCCTCACATAAAAGCTGTATTCGACGTAGCTCAGGAAACAACTCACAGCAGCGGGGCTTTTCTTCCGTTAATAGGGGCAAAACAACTCCACTCATGCGGTCTGGGAGCGCGGCACGGGCAGGCAGGCTGTCCTCACAGCTATTCCTCCTTCCTCTCATTCTAATGAGCCTTGTTTACTCCGGTTGCACGCACCTCCAGACACAAATGGCCCTTCAGCTACTGTACATCTTATTTGTCCTTGCTTCTGCAATAAGCACTCACATCAATGAGTGTTTAAAACAGTGCAAAATTCAAAAGAAACTCCCCTAGGTGGTCTATGCATACAAATAAGTATATATTTTGCTTTTTTCATAAAAAGACACCCTGCAGGTTTCAAGCTTCTCTCACTGCAAGAGATATTCTCAGGCAACAATGCTGATTTGGTGTAAGCTGATCCGTATCACCGAATCCCGCCTTTGTTTTTGGCAGTCCCCTTTCAAGGTGACGAAATTAAAGTGAAAGTCTAATTCCTAACAGCCCAACACGGGGGCAAGGCTGCTTCACAGAAATCTAAGAGGCTAAATATCATGAAGCAAACGAAAAAAAGAAATCCGTGCTGTTCAGAGAACGTCACTGGTAATATCAGGGCTGGGAGGATTACACTAGCCAGGAAAAAACAATCCCAAAGCTGCATCAGATTCCTTCAAAACAAACACATTCAATGGACAAGGTTATGGTAGAGCTGAAGAGGCTCAGTGCCTGCAAGGAAAGCACTTAGTGATGAACCTGCTAACATGAACACAAAAGGGTCAGATCTTGTCACGCAATACAATGGGTCAGCCCAAAGCACCTAGCCTGTCACCAACCCTGGGACTTCTGAAAACGGTACGATATGAAAAGGCAAATGAAAAATATGCCTACATTCATTTTTAGTCTATAAGCTTGAAATTGTTAAGAAAAAATATTTGCTGTCTGCACCTGTGTGAAATTGTGATTGCGGATGTAAGTGCTCTCAGCACCACGCACGCTATGGCACTACCACTGCACTGATCACTGAAGGATGTTCAATAGTCCTGTTCAAATGCAACAGAAAAAAAGCAAATTTCCTAATGCAATGCGACTCCAAAGATTACCTGATGCATCTTTCCCTCTACGCAGATTAAGGCCTCACCAAAATGGGAACTCAGGCACATCCTAAAGTGAGACTTCACCAAGTAAGCCCATTGCCCCACACAATCATAGAATCATTAAGGTTGGAGAAGACCTCTGAGAACATCTAGTCCAACCGTTGACACATCACCACCATGCCCACTAAACAGGTCCCTCTGTACCATAGCTACCCTTTTCTTGAACACCTCCAAGGACAATATGTCAATGCATGCTATTCTGAAAACTTCTATTTTTTTCATAGGTAGATCACCTCAGACAGAAGAGCTCGTAACACATACAGGCTGTCCTTGACACCCTAACCTCCTCCCATAGGCCTGTTTGCCTAGAAGCCTCAACAACAAGCAGAAGGAAGGCACAGCCAGACCCTCGCACAGCAGCAGGTGTGGGAAGCCAGATGTGCACATGTGGCACCCACTCCCCTGCCCACACAGGCTCCTGTTCCAGCCCCACCTGCCCGCTGCCTTACCTGAGAGCCCTCCTCCTGCCTTGGAGAAGCCAGACAGCAGAGCCACACACGCTGCCACATCCACAGCCCAGCAGCAGGCAAACGGGGCTGTGCAGATAGCACATCTGCTTGGGCTCCAGCAGGCACAGAGGGGCTGACGTGGATCACGGTGCAGTGACAGAGCCTGGCAAAGCCTCTGAGCCAGCGACAGGAGCGAGGAGAGGCCCGCAGAGGTGCGCTGCCGGCTCTGCAGCGAGCTCGCGTTGCAGACTCAAGGCCAGACTGCTGCAAACTAAAATAGCTGCTGCATAAAAGGCACAGCCAGCTCTGCATATTCAAGATCAGAACGGAGATAAATGATGAGATTCTTCTGTGCTATGCACAAAAGCCAAAAATCACCAGTGCATTTACAGTTCAATATTCTCCTAATCCCATCTTTATTTCTAGTGCATAAATAAAGCTCATTACAAATGATTTTCTTCAGAAACCTACTAGCAACCCAAAATAATTCATGAATGTGCTGTTTGCATTTATACATCCTTGACACCCACAGTAAACATCAAAACAAGGAATTCAGTCAGTCACATTGGTTGTAATACATAATTTCTCTTTTCTCCGTGGATTCTGTCACAGCTACACCCAGCTAACTCCTGCAGCAGCACCTCTCATGTTGTAGGTACACGTACATACACATACACATGCATATTTCACAGGAACTCTTCTCAGTCCACCTTGCTTTCCTTCCTAAGCACAGGCATTTTGTGACAACACACATACGTATATTGAGCAATGCCTTTGTATCAAAAATAAAAAATATAAAAATAAAAACAAGGAGGCTTTCTTTCTTAGCCTTGACCAAACCTAGAGCTGAATGCTTTGCTTTGCTCCAGAAGAGCATGGGGCCTGCCCTCCTTGCTCACACCACACTTTGCATTTGTCCACTGGCTGAAGCAAATTGAGTATCTCTGGTAGGTGTGCAGGCAAAAAGCAAGGCTGCAGAGGTGATGCTGGTGGGATGGAGGAGGCCAGTGGGACCACAGCAGCCTCTCTCACATCCCAAGATCTGGAACACAAACCCACTCAGGCAGGGCTGCAATGGGGTCTGCATCTCAGTGACCTGCTGGCGCTTCCCTGCAGGCACCATGGAGCAGAGCTGGTATAGGTCTGGGTGGACTTTGCTGCTTTTCCTTCCTCGACAGCTTAAACTGGATAAAGACATTAACAAATTTGAGACAGAATTTCTACTATTATTATCCCTCAAGCGTGCACGCCCTCAGGAACACACAACAGCATGCAGACTGAGCACAGTCTGAGCAGCACAGCCAGACCTGTTCTATCACTGCACACCCTGCATGACACCAGAGATGCCCAGGGCAGGAACCACTGCAGCGAAGTACGCTCACCACCCTTACCCCACACGGACAGCAATGGATGTGTACTACCTCCAACACACTCAGCAGCAGTGCCCCTTCAACACAAGGCACAGCAGAGCCTTAGTGGGTAACAGCCAATTATAGAATGGCTTGGGTTGGAGGGGACCTCAAAGACCATCTAGTTCCACTCCCTCACTGCAGGCAGGGCTGCCAATCAGGCACTAAATCAGGTTGAGATGAGATGCTGGAGGTGCTGACAAGGAGGAAGAGATGCACAGGGGATCCACAGGGCTGTAGTGCAGGTGAGAGCCTGGATGCGGAGCAGGAGATGGTTTGAGGCACAGGGCAACCACACTGGGGCCAATAGCTCTTCCACTTACACAACTCCTAAAAGCCATCCAAAGGTATGGGAGCCAGGTGTCCTCCTTGCCCTGCCCCACGGTGCCTAAAGTGGTTGCGTCAAATAAAGCAACCACAGCCCAAGCTGCACCAAAAATGCCTTTTTGAGGGCTTTATGTCTGTTGCAAGAATCAGACACAAAGAGGAATTCTTATTACCTGCTCTGCACTGAATTATACATACACAGTCCTCCTAATTGCACACACAAGGTAAAATTAAGCATCATCAATTTTCTTCAAAAGAAAATGTGCGTGTCAGCCGTACGCCACCAACCAGTAGGACTTCCCTGTTTAGTTCATGAATGCAGTTATTTTATGCAAAATTCAGAGTTTGGGCTGAGTAGCATGGCAATTTATGGGGAAAAAGAGAATGCCACAACTTCACAAACAAGCAGTCTCTTTGCCCCAAAATTAAAAAAAAAAAAAAAAAAAAAAAAAAAAAAATCCATCAAAAAATAAAGCATACAACATTAAAAAAAAGAAAACAAAACAACAGCTATAGGGCAAATTTAGGCAACCAAGAATAAGAGCGAAGGTTGGAAATTTGCCACTAATGGAAAAGAACGGATACGGCTTATGAAATAACCCCACTGCTTCTGTGTATATGCGTTATTTCCAGTTTGGCCTCCCTAAATTAATCAGTTTTAATCTTCCCTGCTAAACTGGCACAACGTTGACTTCAGCTTTTCGGTGTCCATTTGTTCTACCACATGACATCATGCAATGCCTGCCAATAACACAGAGATGCCTAAAAGCCTTGAAATTCTTGGCTTGGGGACTCCAGGTTTTCTGAGAACTGTTAATTTACTTTGGCTTAAATCCTAGATTTTGGCTCCACTTGAAAAAAGTATTTCTCACACAGTAATTAAACTTGTAGTGGACAACACCAAGGCAATAGGAGACAAGCTCCAAGCGGAGCGCCTAGTCACATCTTTCTGAGGTCTCCCTTCTCACGGCCATGACAAGAAAGCAATGGAGGAGCTGTGCACTAGGAGTGCAGTTTAAGTTCTAACAAGACAATTATGAAACCGTGTTTGTGAGACAAAACTTTATATATTATTACACAATCAGAGAAAGCTTGGCCGTCAGTTAAAAAAAACAGCTGACATTCAGTCCACGTACAACTCTGAACAAGTCATTAGATGATACAGCAGCACTGAAATTGCCTTTTCCGAAGCAGCACATCACTGCATCCTCCTGGTGTGCAGAGCAGGGGCGGCCCCATCTCTGCCACCACCAGGACACCAGGGCTGGGACAGCACACGGACTGCTCTCAGGATGGCAGGCCTGGGCCCTCAGCCTGCTCTTTGCCAGTGCTTAATGGGGATTTGGCAGCATTTCACTGCACTGCTAGGGGAGGAGAAGAAAAATGGCACACAAGACTGCAAGTTCAAATACATTGCAAAATAGTCTGCAAAAATAGCTGGGCCTTGTAAGAAATATACCTCTCCATGGAAACCACCAGACGCTCTGAATTCTGGCAGACTAGAGAAAACGGGTCTGTATTATTAAAGGAAATGTCTGTGTATTCGGGCTTTTAGAATTCTAACCTTCAGGAAGAGAGTGGCAATTGTTGATCTCGGGAACAGGCCGTATGAATTCCTTAAATCCTTCCCTCTCCACGCCAAGCGGCACTGCGGCTCCCAGGGGATGGCACGGGCAGGGGAGCACACGGTGCAGTTCTCAGCAGTGCTCTTAATTACAGACACGGAATGGAAAGAAGAGCAAGAAAAATACACCCTGGGGTTTTAAAACACCTGTCCGTACAAATAACACACCCCCATATATTTAGATGTGGAATGAAGTATAGCAATACTCCTGTAATACATTAAAGAAGATGATGTATATATTACAACATCTGTGTATTCCAAATCTCCAACACTCTAGCAAGTGTAAGATAGGCCATTGTGATTCTCTTCCTCACCCCAAACAGTTTCTACTTTGGATGCCAGGTGGGGAACTATAGATTAATTAACTCCCAACTGGCATTGATGGGATAATTACACTCGCCTGTCTGTGACTCTCACAATTTCCAGCCGAACTGCCACACCAGAAAGTAAATCCTAACATAGAAGCCCCACTTCTCTGCTGTATCCCAACAACACACTGACCTGTTACCTATGGAGGCTGGGATACGCAATTCAGAAGAAGTTAATAGAATATTTTTAAAGAAATAAAAGTGCTGCAGCCTCAAAACATGAAAGGGATGGGCTACAAAGGAACACTCATATAGAGAGCAATTATATTTTTGATATCTAATGGTTCTGCCTCAGGAAGCAAGAGCTGGCTAGCATCAAACTATATAAAAGAAAGGATTATGGGCTCACGAAAGAAGAATGCCATTTTGATTTAAAACCCAGCAAAGCATAGTACAGATTTGTTATTTTAACTCACAGTGCTTAATTCCTATAACAAGCCAGAATGCCATTAAGGATGAAAAATACATGAAATACTTATGGTATGAGAAATTAAAAGTAACCTCACTTTTCATCAATGACTGTTTGCTGAATAGGCCGTTCTTTGCTTCTTGAAACCATCTTGTGCTTTCACAGTACATCTCTGCTGCACAATATTTCAACAGGGAAAAAAAAGCTGTGAATTCATTTCTGAGTACCTGCTACTCCGCTGCATCTCCCGTCACTGGTTTGGGAGAACTCCCAATCAAAGGACTGCAAACTCTCCTCATGACTTCCCTGCCAGCATCAAAAGCAGCTCCTGTATGCATTTGTAAGATTTCTTCCCCATAACACAAAAGGCTCTCCTAACCTCACCAAGCCATCTCTGATTTTCATCCCTCCTGACTCTGCTGTGAGCAGATTTCTGCTGTAAAGCACCGCTGCTTCTCTGGACACTTCAGTCAATCTCACAGCAGCAGCAGTAGAAGGCAGCCAGCTGCCAACTCTGCCCCTTGTGACCAGGATGAAGGCCCTGGATCCCACCTGAGCCCCAGTTCAGCAGGAGCCACCATCTCCTGCCCCCAGCCAAGGCCTGGGGCTAAGACTGGTGCACAGCTACGTGTGGCACAGCCAGCTGCACCCACCTACATCACCACTCAGCGTTCAGAAGGTCTGCAGAAAGACCCCCATTTGATGCAAGAAAAGACACCAAGCTGCTGTCTGCTGCTGCAGTGCCACACGTGTTACCAAGCTACAGTCACACAACCTACAGTCACACAACCAAATTTGTGCTGCTTGCAGTTTAGTCAGCGTGCTCACGGACAGCATCAGAGCATTACCAGAGCTGAAGTCCCCTAAATACAGGCTCTCATCACACATGAAAGTGATCCAGGGATGCTGCACTCCCTGACACACTGTGACGCTTCAGCATCACCTGACAGCCTGTGCACTTTCCTTTCCATTGCCAGGGGAAGAACCGTGAGCAATCCCCACAGGCAAATGGCCTCCCATGTAATGCAACAATTTCACCTCAAAATTCTAAAGTAATTATAATATTTAGAACAAATTTGTAAACATTGCAAACTTGTTTGTGAAGGGAAGTGGTAAGCTAACTTCCATTCTCTCCCTTTAGGGCAGTGCCATGTATGCCAGTGCTGCTATACATGCCACAGTCAAGTTTTTGAAATAAATTTCCAACATTTAATCCACATCTAGCAATCATCAACATGGGTGACATACAGAGTTTACACAAAAAGATTTAGTTTGTTCTCAATTCAAGAAATTACGGAGTACTCCCCAATTATTCAGAATATTTTTGTAGTATAATATCTCAATCTGCTGTTCTATAGCAGGGCTTCTGGTCTTCATTTTGGTTTGAAATGCCTTGTGACCAAGAGAATTCAGACACTGTGCAAAACCCATTGGTGCTTCCTGTTCTAAAGAAAGGAAAGAAAGGGTATCTTTAGCACGCCTAGTTTAAAAGAAGAGACACGCAACACAATCAGCTATGGAATTTCATTCTTTGCGCACTAATCCATTAAAAAGAAAGAACCACAACACTTCAGTTTTAACAAGCAGACACAGCTGGGCTACACTGTGCCCACACCATGGTCAGAGCAACACATGGCATCCACAGCAAAGGCACTTTGCCAAAGTTATCAAAAGCAGAGACTTCCTTCAAGATCTCTCCTAGAATGGGGTTTTCACTCACTCACTTACAGAACTGCTTATGAACAGGTCTGGGGGGGATATCACCCTCCATGAGGGTGGTGAAGGGCTACAAAGATGATGAGGGGCCTGGAGCATCTCCTGCATGACAAGAGGCTGGGAGACCTGGGGCTGTTCAGTCTGGAGAAAAGAAGGCAGAGAGGGGATCTCAGCGCTGTTTATGAAGATCTGAAACGTGGGAGTCAGGTCGATGGGAGCACACTCCTGTTGACCCGCTGCAGGGAACTTGCTCTAGCAGGGGGTTGGACTCAATGAACTCCAGAGGTCCCTTCAATTCTGTGATTCTGTTTGCTCAAAACATCACATTTTGTTAGGTAAACTCCAGCTAAATAAATACACTGGCAGCAGCTAGCATTTGACACGATTGATAATGCATTTATACAAGCTCCTGTGTCAGTCAAAAAAATCAATTGTGTAAGGTACACGTGCTGTTCCTCGGGAAGAAGGATCGCCTCCTGTCACACCCCATCCATCCCAGCCCACCCAATTCCTCCCCAAATGCCATTTTCACCTGTCCACTCACTCGCTTTCCTCTAAAATCCCATCTTCTCCAAGATTAATAGAGAGCAGCACAGCAAAAGCCAGGAAAAAAGATTTCTGTGAAAAACTCAGAAGTGATGTCAGTGACAGAACAAAACACACGCTGGTGAGAGATGCAACACAAAAACACCACTTGCTTTCTGTTACAAAATAACAGCTATATTTCCTTAGGTGATATCTCTTGCCAATGATCTCTGTGGCCGTTACATTCTTTTTCTTACAAACCCTCCTGAAAAACCTATCTCTGGAACTTCAACGTAGCCAAAGGGATGAAGCAAATAAATAAATAAACAAAAACAAACCGATCTGGAAGTCAAGCCATCCAAGAGCCTGGATATCAAGCCATCCAGCAGCCATTTAAGAAACACCACTCCCTTTTTCCTTCTCTACATACAGGGCACCAAGTTCCCAAGGACTTCCCCAGCCCAACCTCACCCCTCTGCAAGTGTGATGGGTTTTGATGCACTGTGTGTTCTGAAGAAGCAGGCTGCCCTGCTCTAACTCAGACTGGCACCTGCAGAACAGAGAGGGCACTGCACATAGGTCTGAGGTCCTGATCTGGCTCCTTTAAGCACGCACCCATAAAACAGAACTACTTCCCATGACTACCCCTTGGAGTAAAAACCCTGATTTTGTATTTCCTGAAAACGTAAAAAGTGTATAAAGGGTTTTATGACTCTCTTTTAGTGTTTATAGGCATTTTCAGAAAGGAGAAAGTAAGTGGCTATCCAGGAAAACAAGTTTTACAGAAAAAAAAAAAAGAAAGCTGTCAAAGCCCCTGAGTAGTTAAAAACCTTGCTAATTCCTTTAAATCACAGTAACCTTCCATGCTGGGTGAAACCACAGCAAGTACGTCACTTTCAGGGAAAAATATAGTTCTCATCTGGATGTTTCTTGTCAGAGAAAGGAGATGGTAGAAGAGGAAAGAAAATGTAATGGTTTAAACTGATGAAGTACACTGCTGAATGGCTATACATGAATATAAAGCAAGTATTTCAAGGCAGAATTTGAAGGGCAAAAAGAGCATTTTGACCTTCTCTAGTTATTTATTGGGGATGAAGTTAACTTCATGCTTTTGTGCAAAGCAAACTCCATCCCCACTGAGCTAATCTGGGTTCTTCTGTGCCCCTGAGCCCTGACAAGTCAGCAGCAAGCAGAAACCTGACTTTCAGCTAAGCCTTCTCAATGCGCCTGTCCTCTCCCACTCAGAAACTTCATGAAGAAAGCCCCTATGCTCCTCACAGGCAGAACATTATCATGCATGAATGGGGATGCAGGCAGAGGGGCTGTGCTTTCTCAAGTTCACCAGTAAAGAGACCCTCACAGCACTGAGGCAGGCTGAAAGGAAGGGAGTCCAAGGGAAAACCAGCCTTCAGCCGGCAAAACAGGCAGCCTGGGAGCCCCAGGGAAAAATCTTAGAAGGCTGGAAGAGGAATGGGAACATCACCTTGCACCATTTTGTATTTAAAGGCACCTCTAAGTGTTTAATTGTCCCACAGCTATTTCCCTAAACCCTTCAGCTTTGCTGTAACCCTGAGCAAAAACAGAAGCAGCAGTGAAACGTCTCTGTGGTTCCAGCTCCGATTCACAGAACAAAATGCATCCCAGCCAGGGCAGTGAAACTTCTCTTCAGCTAACAGGGTGCAAAACAAGTGGCTTCTCTGCTGACTGCATTCTGCTAACAGAGAGTTCAAGTTTTAGTTGTCTGCATTTCTAGAAGCTCCCAGGAAGGCAGGAGATAACTGAAACACAACCTGCTTATCTGCACCATTCTCATGCAATCTTAAGATTTTAGCAATTAAACATTTCACACAACCTTATTCACCCCTTTTAACTACCTCTGTAGTTTCAAGTAGTGAAAAAATACCGGGGAAGAAATGCATCCACAAAGAGACAGCATTGTAGCTGCATTTTTAAGGTTCGTTTTTATAGGCTCGTTGGGTATGACGGTATCACAGCTCAGAGCCTGATGTGCCACGCATTTGAAAGGCTCATTGGAATAGGCACGCAGCCTCATAACCTACTGATGCAAACAAACCAAACACCACTCGCTGCCTCACGCTTAAGGGAAGCTCGTCAGAAACAACTGGAGTCAGCAACACTCAGCCACCTCTCTCTAGCCTACAATCCACTGTTTTCTAACACTAATCCAATGTCAAATTCCAAAGCCGTGTGCAGGTTGCTCCATTACAAAGTCTGCTTCCAGCAATCAGATCCCCGTGCCCGCTGAGCTCAGTGCAAGCCACGTTCACAGCACAGACAGATGTAACGCCCAGCTCCCCCAGCCCAGAGGCACGACAGCGCTGGGGAGGATGCTTTTGGTAGCTTCATTTTATATACTGCAAAGCTAAGACAGTGAGCTGACGTGACCTGACCAAAATTCATCCTCACAGCGGCAAGGACAGAAAACCCAGCAGGCCAGAGTTTCAGTTCACCATTTTATGCTTTGAACTACATCCTTCAATGTCCAAAACAAGGCAAACTGTCAGCAGCTCAGACCATTTTGCAGCCAATTTTAATGGGTCTAAAAGCCTCTAACGTCAAAACAAGCATTCACCTAAAACTATATGCTTTTTTCATCTTTTTCCTCTTTTTTTTTTTTCTCCCCCAAAAGTATTTAAGTCAAGAACATTCATCAGCATTCTGTCCACTGCCTGGGAGGGGAGGGAGGTGCTCAGCACCAAAGGTATAATCAAGTGCTCAGATAGGCTTAGCTGTTTTAACCCCAGACATCTGTAATAAAAGCAATCACAGCCACCAAACTACTAAGAGGAGCACTAATGAGATTATCTGTCAACACAAACAAAAGGATAAATACAAGAACGCTATCAGTCCCTGGAACCTAATTCTTGTGTGCTTAATCTGAGACTACGGCAGGGGGATTAAAGAACCTGAAGATCTAATAAAAAGTTATTGATTGTAAAGTTCTTGTTTTAAACGAAGTATTTGTTTATGGTTTAAGCTAACCAGTGTATGCAGTAGATGGTGGCAGCAGGGGATTGATGCTGAGGATGCCACATCACGGGCAGTGCTGACCCCGCAGGGCAGCAGAACTGCCACCGACCCACAACACAGCCGAAGCCAAACACATGGCTGCATTCAAACCCCCCATTAATTTTGCCAGCTTTCCTTGTGTGAGCAAGGCCAAAGCCAAAACCCTTTTCTAAAGAGCACCAGGAAGCCAGGGAAGCCCTGAAACGCTGCAATCCGCGCAGTCGCAGTCGAAGAAAAGCGACCCAAGATGTCTGTGTGTGCTGGCAGATGCATACACAACCCTCTTGCTGCTGCAGGCAGCCCAGGGCTGGCAGCATGGCTTTATTCTTCCCGCTCTTGCTGCAAACCTTGCCAGCTGCCCTCTTACCTCTCATGTGCTCGGTACAGCTGCCACAGCTCAATTCAGATGAAAGGTTTGAAGCGTGACACGGAAGCATCTCCTGCACTCCACTTCCAGTCTAATTAGCAGATTCACCTGAGTGCACGAGGGAGGAGAGGGGGGCCCGGGTGCATGGCAGATCCCAAGCTAATTTGATGGGACTCAACTTCTGATTCTATTAAAATTTCAGCATTTGGGTGCTGGCAGAGCATGCCAACCCCATGTCCCCAACTGATTCCTCCTGAGAGCTTATTTCTTAGGTGTGGCTCCCACATATGCTGTCATCAGGAAAAAATATATATTTTTTTTCTTAGCAGGATGAGGTCAGGCTCTGGTTGCACAAAAGGCCCCAGTGATGCCTACAGAACTGATGGCACACCCAATGGGAAGGCTGGCTCTGTTACAGGTACCAGCCTACGTCTCATACAGTGGAATTACTTCCATACCCTAGTTCTGTCCCAGCATAGCAGAAACCCCACTGCTACCCAACACAGAAGGATCTGGGATTCCCTTCCACCTTTTTAGGAAGCTGTTCCCTCCCCACTGTTTTACCAAAACCTGGAACCCACCCCAGCCTCTCCCCCCAGGGCTGAGGATGCCCAGAGAGGCGGCTCTGGAGCCCTACGCAGTTGAACCTGTGTGCATGGCCGAGGCATTCTGCAAGCAGCCTTGCTACCCACCTAATGCTCACTTAATGGAAGTGTTCGCAGAAAAACACCACAAGAATTTTCAAATAGAAACAATTAGCATTCACCGTAATTTGCTTCTGCTTCCCCCTATTTCTAAAGCCGTGTGCTCTGCTTTAATATTAACCCCTGCTTGTTCATGAAAGCCCAGTGCAGGGGAGTTAGCCACACAACTCCCATTAAACACCACAGGAGCAATTAAATTCAATGGTGAAAAGATTACATTATGAGCCATGAAACTTGGGGATAGCATCCTTTGTTTTGTAAGAGTCCAGCATATCAGCAAAATGAGCAGCTTTCATCACACCAAAGCTATTTTCGCCAACTCTCTATTTTCCAATCCATTCTCCCATGCATCCACAAACCTCAGCAAGGGACTAGCGCTCAGATCTGTAAGGAAAGCATTCACCAAATCACTCCCCTCACCTAAGGGGCTCCAAGCGTGCTGCAGGCTGAGCCTGAAAAAGCTGAGCTGCTCAGGAGACCTGAAGGAGCCCAGCCTGAGCTGGGGAGCTTTCACCAGCCCCGAAATGTTGAGGCACGCTTCTTTCAAAGTGCAGCTATCTCATGAATGACTGCACCTTAGAAACCTTATGTCCCTTTGCACTGGGAAGTCTGGGTTTTCCAAAAATGAGACAGCATGTCCTGCCTTTGAGATTGTGTGAAACAGCAGAGCATGAATCTCTCACTGTGCAGAGTGCCTCGTGGTCACACTGCTGCTTGTGGCCCGGGGCAGGCACTGCTCACCATGCCTCCATCGTGCAGAGCAAGGCGAGTGGCTGAGGACAGGAAGCACAGAGCAATTCCCACGGAACAAGGCTGTGTTTGCAAAGGTGCCCAGGAGACTTAACGGCTCAATCAACACGAGATGAGCATACTCTATGAGGCAAAGAAAAAAGGGAACAGCTTCTTATTAAAACACAGCATCTTTTTGCTGTCTAGCGCTGAGCTCCACAAGACAGAAGGTTTTTTCCTTCCTTTACTAAAACCCTGAAGAATTCCGTGAAAAAAAAGTCCAAGTTTAAAGACTCCACATCTGACGGCATCTAAGCAGAGACCACTTGTGTAAAGAAGTGCAGTCCCCTGTGTACATGCTCTGCTGCTCAGTCTTTAGGAGATCACAGGACCCCTGCCTCTTCCAGTGCAGGTTTGATGGAAGCAGGCAGTGATGCAAAACAAGTGGGAGAAGCCTTGTCAGCCCCAGTACGGGGCTTTGCTGGCAGTGCCGGCAGGGCAGGCAGGAATCGATCCTCACACTGCTGCAACATCTGAGTTCTGTAAACAAGATGGCTGATGTGCAGCAATAGGTTGAAAACTGAGGAGGACCACTCAGAACCTCGTCTGGATCGCTCCTGACAAGCTCAGCACCCAGCTATGTGCATCCAGCCACCTACCAAATTCAGTCCCAACAGAAGGGACACACAAGCTACAAAGCAGTGGGTTGTTTACACCATCAAGATGCAAACTATACAGCTGAAGGATTTCTGGAGATACTCTTTACAAAGCATATTATCTCAGTGCGGCTGTTGAAAGACTTTTTGGGAAAGGCTTCTGGTTGCTTTAAGTATAAAGAAGCCCGGACAGCATTACATTAGTAAATTACTGGCACGTGTCTGGGCTTGGTAAGATGCCCAACTGACCCAAGGGTGTTTGTCCACCAGATGTTGCAATGGGACCAGGGAAATGCAGCAGGTTCAAGCTGGTGATGAGGGAACTCCAGGGCAAAGAGCTGTTGAGTGAAAGATCCCCTTTTTGCTTTCCGCTCCCCGAGATCACTTCAAAGCCTGCAGGCAAGCAGTAATTCCAGCCATCTCCAGTGATGCAACTGTGCGTAAGGGAAGGGCTGTTACCATCCCCCGAGCAGCAAACCACAGGCACCTGGTAGCACAGCCACACGTGCACCCTGCTGCAAGGAGCGTGCAGAGCACGAGCACATCTCGCATATTTTGACTCGACTCCTTCCTCCACACAAAAATAAACACATTTAAGGATGAACTTCAGAAAGAGGTGAAACTGCATATCGCAGCCGGCTTTGCAAACTGCTTGGCGCAAGTGAAGAAAGGTGTAAGTTGGATCCTGCACAGCTACTGCGGCACCAGAAAGAGGAGGATGCTCACTGTGTCTCTGCTTTCCACAGTCACAAAGCACAGCATAAAGTTTCCCTCTCACAGCTGTACCACACGCTCCTTTTTTTTCCTGCGAGCTCAATTAAAGACCTGCTCAACCTGCCTACATACAAAATTCAGTAGCCTGTAGGACTTTGAAACGCTCCACAACCTGGTGTGGAACAGCCACTGGATCATTAATGCTCTGCTTCAGTGTAAATGTTTAAAAACTATGCGAGAATTTAAACGTGATCTGCCTCTGCCAGCCCTGCTGCCGCGCCGCAGAGCACCGCACCCTCAGCACAAGGCATGGCCACAGCCTGCCTGCCCTGCTAACAGCACTGAGCCCTGCCAGGCCCAGCACGGCAATCAGGAAGATCCCGGGTAGCTAAGCATTTTGAAAACCTTTTTTCAAATAACAGTTCATCCTCGTGACGCTCCTTTAGCTTACGCATGAATGGTTACCCCTTCTCTTCAGGTGAGAAGTTACAAGGGAATGCAGAGGAAGGCTGAGCTGTGGGCTGCAGGCTGCCAGCAAGGGACTCAGAACTCACGTCTTTCTTTGCCTCTTTCTCCGAGAGCTCCGCAAGGTGATGGGAAGCCTAAAATATCTGGGGCTTGTTGGGATGGCTCTGCGCCTGGACGCCAACTAGGAGCAGCCGAGATCTGCGCTAATTTCATAAGTACTGATTGGAAGAGAACAACACCGCCTTCTATAAAGGTCACAGGCTGCACAATCGCACATTTTGCATGGCAGAAAGTGATTTCTGTGACACAGCAAACAACAGCAAGGAGTGACAACCACGTACTCAAATTTTGCTCCTTCTGTGTATCTCAGGTAAAAAGGAAAACTGCTCCTCTCTGATCCGTGTGTTTTTGGGAAGAGGCTTTCTAAAGCAACCTTTGTATTTTCATCGGTAGTTTTTTTGTTTTATTTTTTTTTCTTTTTAAATACATTTTGATTAAAAAATAAAAAATAAATCACCTGAAAGCATATTCCAGATTTCAAATACTCTATCAGCAACAATGGAAAATAAAGGTTTTGGCAAAAACATACACTCCAAGCATTACCTTTTTGATTGGTTGAAGTCATTTACTCCAGTAACACTGTCATGCTGAGAAAACGATCTTTTGTCTATAAGCGGTACACAGCTATTAAGCATTTTAGCACATAAGTACAACATTTTTCTTTAGTCTGCAGCTCGGCAGAGGCAGAAATATGGTGTGAGAAAAAAATCAGCACTGGAGTTTGGGTAGGGAATTCAACAACAAACATACAGCCAGCAACGAGAACGGAATGAAAAAAGCTTTTAAGTAGGAGCACAAATGGACACGGCGATGGTGATACCACCTGTACAGCACACTAGTGTTGTGTGCTAGCTCCTAAATACCAGACAAGAATTTGCCCCAGCAATTCCCATACCCGGGAACGCTGCTTAAATAGTAAGTAGCAAAATACAGATTTCTTGGTTTGTAAATCGTCATTACCCAGCAAAACAACTCTCAGCTTATTTTTTTTCTTTATAAAATAATTTTCAGAAGTCAAAAACTTGAAGAACCCGAGCAAAAAGACAGCCCAAGCAGACGCCCATCCATGGCAATGCTGAGCAGCAGAATGGGGGAAGGAAGAGGGAAGGAAGGAGGAGCCAGAGACATCCCTCCCTTTACTCTTCTAAGGTGTAAAGCCTTCTCCGTCATGACAGATTTTTTTAAGAAGCTATCACACATTCATAACACTAATTGATTTTCATAGAGAAGAGAGCAGATGAGGTCTCTTTGGGAACTGCCTGCTACATTTCTGCTTGAAAGGAGATCACTGCTGGTGTGCCTTAGCTCCTTCATAAAAAATTTAATTAACAATATCTCCAAGAAGGAAACCACAGTTAGGTCTCCAGCTATCGTGTGACGACCGGCACTCCGACACGCCACAGCAGACGGTACCTGTGAGCAGCCAGCGCCGAGCGCTCCGGGGGAGCAGCAGGACACGGTGGGATGCTGGGGAGCACGAGCTGCCTGCCCGTACCTGGCACCGACACGCTGTGCTCCTGCTTATGGAGGTGATGTGTTTCTGCCTGCGACCCGGTGGCCGTGCCAGAAAGCAAATGCTCAGCAAACCATGATTCCAGGCCATGAGCTTCACAAAAATTCCATTCTGGGACAAGCAGAAGCTGTGCCATGAGCCCTCTGCTCTCAAATACGCATAGCCAAAGTCACTTCTGGATCTGCATACGTACCCTGGACTCATGTACAGTGCAAGGAAGCACACGTTTTCCCCAGATTTTCTCAACTGCACAATAATTAACACCAATCTACAAGATGACGGGCTGCAGATACGCCCCATGCTGTATTTTCAGCATCTGTTTTGTTATCCTTTAAGAACTTCAACCATTGCAGACACGCTACCAACTTGCTTGACTTACTGTCTATAATGTCAACACTGAGAATGTACATCATCACTGTCAGCCAGAGAAAATGAGGCAAATCTGAGGGATTATGGCTGAAGCCGGCACTGAGAGCAGAGGCTCAGGGCTCCAGAATACTTCATTACTTCACATAACAATATATATGTATATATATATATTTTTGCTTAGCAGTGTTGAGACTGCAACCCAAGATGACACTCTCCAGCCTTGGTACTGAATCAAACTGTAACCACCACTTTGATTCACCTCAGAGGAAGCTGTAATTCAGTCTTGGGTAAATTTATCCTTAAGAATGTGCTGCAGACTCCAGCTATGTCCAAGTATTTCTGAAAGGAAGGCCGGGGGAGGGAAAAAAACATTACAAATACACTAACTATCTACCTATCTCATCTCCAAGACAGCTGGTAGCATTATCTTCCTCTTTGGTAGTTAAAAAAAAAAAACAAAAAACCCTAATGGACTGCAAGAAGATCTATCTTCACATACTGAGTTAGCATAGACAGCATAGATCTATTCAGAAGACTTTGTCAAAGTGGCAGCCTGGAAAAGCCAAGCTCCCAAGCACCCTCTGGCTCCACTGCCTGGACCAAGGTCACCAGGAAAGGGACACCAGGAAAGGCCATCCCACCTCCAGCAGGACGCAGAACCACTGTATGCCAGCCATATGCACCTGCCACATGTTGAGGTGGAAAAAATCCCACAGGTCCCAACATTTATGGGATATGGAAATACCTCAGGATAAAGAGCAGTCAGAAATGAACAAAATTAAGAAAAGATGACAAAAAAAATCATTCAATATTTGAAAATCAGATCAATGTTTTTGTCAGGAAGGTAAAAAAAATAAAATTAAACCGTAGCTTTTAATTGCTGTGACAGACATAACGTGATATACTCCATTATGCTCACTGCTGTACTTCCATATGAATACAAACCCTAGTGCTGGAGGTCTGTTCAAGTCTGAAATACAGCACCGAGAAATCAAAGCCCCAGGATAATCTGAGATCTACTTCATGCTACATTCCAAAGCAATCACCACTGCTAATAATGCACATATTTTATTGCTTATGAAAAAAACTAAATGATATTATGCCTTGCAATTGTTGATCACTGATCCCATACACGTTTGTAGACTGGAGACACCAAGAAGTGACTTGAAACAATCAAGAAAACAAAACCCAAAACATGCCTATTGACTGTTTTTAAGGTTTAGGAATATTTTGAAAAAACTTACTTATTGTGCAGATTATATGCTAGTTTATACTCATAATAACAGGCTTCAATTTCATCATTCTCACTTAATCAATGTCTTGAGACTTATTTTTTTTAAACAGACGTAGGCTAGAAAATACCTGTCTTTAGACTAGCCATTAAAATGTGAGTTCTGCCTAACAAGTGACTGCAGCACCTATTTTTCTATCTTCTTATTTATTAAGCAGAGCTGTCCAACGGTAAGGAAGACATGTAAATCTAACATGAAATATTTATGTTTGGCATGATATCTCCAAGAATAAAAATTCAGAAATGGGCTGGGAAGCCTCACTTTGAGAGGAAGAGTAAAGGCAGAGGTTAGGCAGAAAACACTCTCAGGCAGGTACTGCTGGCCACAAAAGGCTAAAGCAATCCCCCAGTGCACACAGAATGGTCAGAGCCCAGCCTGCACATTTGAGGGGTCCGTCATTTAAATGTGTGCAAAAGTTTAGCAAAGGGAAAATAATGTCATCATCCCCCAAAGGCCAGCTGACCAGTGATCAGCGGTGGAATTCAGTATTTTCCCTCTGCCTTGCTCTGGGAAAAGGAAAAAGAAAAACCAACAAACCAATGAAACTAAAAAGAAAAAAGAAAAAGAAAAAACCAACCACACACGCAAAACAAACCAGAAAAAAGCAAAAAACCAACCACAACACTGCTGGGGGGGAAAGAACCATATGCTTTCCTGTAATGCTAGGGGATGGAAATCCAGCGATCGAAGAGTTAAGAGACGCTCTAAAAGTAACTCACCCTGATATGCTGAGAATTTGCTGGGATCTCACCGAGAAAGGGTGCTTCTTGCACACCATATGTTCTGCAAACGCTTGTAACAACACAGAGGGGAGCCGGCGGTGGAAATCCACCTTGGCTGCTGAGCTTCCCTGCTTCCTCTGAAAAAACAGCGGCCGGAGACCAAAGCCATGCCTAGAGCCCTCCCAAATCCTCTGGTCCTCCCAGAGCTGCCGGGTCTCCCCTGAAGCTCCTGCTGGGCTCTCCTGCCTGCCTTGGGCTGTTTTATCCTCCTTGCAGCCAAGCTCAGAGCAGACGCCCAACCTCTGCTGCCCTCCTGCACTTCCCCGCGCCCACAGCTCATTATTGATGAAAAACACATCGTGAATATAATCATTTAATGTTATTGGCTATAGTGCATAACAGTATCTGGACGAGATTATAAAATAAAAGGCAAATTGCCTTTTTAAAGTCTATTATAATTTAAGGGACTTAAAAGTCAATTTACATACGTTAATATAAGTTAATTTACGTCTGTCCCATTTTTGCCCTAAGAATTTAGGAATAACACTTTTTCCAATATGAAACCTTTGTTCCCTACTGCAGCTGTGTGTGAAAATCTATAGGAAGTAGGAAAAACTCTCTGAATGTACGTATACAGATATCTTCACCAAAATAGTCGGGAAAAATACAAGGGCTCTGATGGTCTTCTCTCAGTACTGCTTATTTTAAATGCTACTCACAGCACTTGGAGGTAAAAAAGCATTCTTACAAACCATGTTTGTAAGGTGAGTTTGGAAGGTGATGATGTTCCTTTGCAAACACAAGCAGCTGCCAACAACTAGCCACATATTTTTTTCTTCCTCTGCACCATAACTATGTTTATAAGGAATACGCCTTTTAATTAGAGCAAGAACTCAAAAATTGGAGGCTGTGGGTCTGCATCCCCCAAACCAGCTGCACAGCAGCTGCCTATCTGCTGACCAGAAAGCTGATTCTTTTACTGCCTAAAACCAAAGAACCCAGCCAAGCCCCTGCAAAGCCCACACCATATCCTGCTGCCTGGTCTGCCCCAGCATCCCAGTGAGCTCTGCACAGCTCAGCCACAGCACCGGGTGCCCGTGCTGACATCATTTCTTGTGATTACTTACCTGAAAACGTCTTAAATGCCAGTAATTAACTTCAGATGCAAAAATTCCGTAACGCGCTTCTTGCAGAGGTATACAGAAATATGGAAATATGAAAGCCAGCATCCACTTAAGTGTAAAAATGTTCATTGCAGGATGTTCTAAGTGCTTTTCAAGCTAAATTATCACCTGCTAAGGTAGGCGATACGACATTGTTGAGGTTAAGTGGCCCAGGGGCAGGAAGAGGCTGGCCACTTACAAATGGGCTTGTCTTTTCTTCCCAAATTCGATACATTGGATATTTAGTGTATCCTTCAAGATGAGTCTCTACAGCTAAGATCTCACCCCACCGTACACTGGGCACAAAATGAACCAAGAGATTACCACGCATACTGAAGGTCATACAAGTATCTACAGAGACAAGAAAAAACATCGTGCTGGAAAAGAGAAAGACTAAACCTAACAGAAAACAGAACGTGCCAGCGAAATACTGCTGCTGGAGAGCAAACCAGCACCGTCAAGAACCACGTAAACTGAGGATGCCATGCCCTGCCAAACACCCGTCACAACCCATCACACACACAGAGAACACCCAGTGCAAAAAGATGGGAAACGGCGAAATCAGAGCGTTGCAGAGCAAACCGCTGGCCTTGGCCAACGTGCAGCAATCCCCAGGGAGATGAGGGAGGGCAGCCCCAGCCATGCACAGACACAAAGCTGGTGGCCGCCGAACAGCAGCACGGAGCGTTACGGGAGATAATGCATGCACACAGCACGCACGCCTCACTCAAACTGTTTATCAGATTGTAACAGCACTGCGGCATCCAGGAGCGTGGATGTGCTGTTTTGTTCACATTTTAATGTGCCATCTTGCAGTAGATGCTTGCACAGCAGAGTAAATACAGTCTCTATATATACCCTGTGTGGGCGTCAGGGGTTATTTCTGACTGTCTTCATTACACTTCAACGCCAATTTAAATGCAAAAAAATAAAAAATAAAAAATAAAAAAATAAAAACCTCCACAATTCTCAGAGTGATTTCAGTCTGATTTTTATAATCATTTCCAGAACCTTTTCATTCTGCAATTTCAAACCCTTACTGAAAGCTCTTGCCCTTACAAAGTTATCTTTGATGCAAGTCAAGCAAACCAGACAAGCTAACCCTTCTCCCCCTTCCTACTTTGCTAATAAATGCAGACACGAATGGCATTGGCAATGTTTAGCCTCGAGAACAGTTTAATAGTAATGCTGCATCTTGCTTTATACGGAGGAAGTTAAAAGAGAATCTCAAAGGCTAAATAGGTACACATATTGTGCTTCAATTGCAATAAGTAAATAGAGTTGAACTGCAGAAACGTAGCAATAGCAGAATCTGGAAGATGTGGGTTCTGGTAACCCTCAAGCTAAAGCCCATTAGGTTTTGTTACATAGGTCCTTTCTGTATTTTTGTGCTGCTCTACCAGTTAAATTGACCTCTGCAGGTTGATGTGTTCCTTTTACTGCTTAATGGCTACACATTTTAAACCTAACTTAGGATAGCAAGATGTGAAAGATCTGAGAAATCCCCTCTGACCTCTGCACCTTACCCATGCCAAGGGAGAGCATGGCAGAGCCGCACCACAGCCCCATGCCTTAAGCAGCACCCGTGCAGCAGGGCTGGTGTCTGCAGCGCTGTGCGGGGCTCCACCTGCACCAAACCAGCCCCCAGCCCAGCATGCAGGCAGCCTGACGGCTGCAGAGGTGGACAGGAGAGCTTGGTGTGAGATATGCCTGCCAGGATCCACCTGGATTTGCTCGGCACAGCCTTGCCACAGGGAAACGCCGCGGAGGAGCTGAAGGGAAGTTTTCGCCAAGTTCTACGTATGTAGATTTTTCTGGAGCTTCTAGGAAGAAGCATTAGTCAGTCTGGCTACAGGCCATAAAGCATAATTACTTATGTGAAATATGTTTAAATATGTAACTACGATTGCTAATAGGAGAGCCTCGCACCATCCATACAAAGGGATTCCATGGACCAGCAGCTCAGACACGACAAAAAGCTGAAAATCGTCCCCAAAGGAATAACCTTCCTCTGAAAGAGGCTTCAGAAATGAACATCACATTATAATAGGAATACAGTGCTGAAATTTGGTCAGGCACCAAGAAGGAAGGAGGGCAGAATGGTGTGGTTTTGGAACATGTGTTGGATCAGAGTGGACGGCTTGGGTGCCCAGCAGGAAAGGCAGAGAGGAACCTGAACACACAGCCACAGCCCGTCTCCATCCTCCAGGAGATCCAGCGGCCAGCAGAAAGCAAGCTGCCAACGGCGGAGGGAAAAACCAGAGTCGGAACCCTGCAAAGCTCGGGAGACACTGCCGAGCAGTAACACACCTTCAAGACATTAAAATAAAAGAGCGGTGTATTAAGCGATGTGGTAAATGCAATTTGTCATTTAGCACTGTGAATCTATGGATTTTAATGACAGGGTCTCATTTACATTTAACAATCAGTGTACTAGAACATTTCTTGGAAACTGGGGATATTTTCTTGTCTCAGTAGGAATACGTATAAAATTCTTGATTAACAATGGAGTAAAGGAATTCTGCCCTAAAAGCTTAGGCCCTTGGTTTCTCCCAGGTGGGATGACTATCGGTAGGCCAAACCCTGACTAGAAAAGCTCTCCAAGATTCAGTTGTTTGTAATAATTATGTATTTAAAACCTCTTCTGCAAAAATAATATTTTAAATCGCCTTACATTCTCCTGTTCGCTTATACCACACTGCTTTAGGAAAAAAACATTAACAACACATCTTGTTCTAAATGGTCCATTTTGGATGTGACTTTCAAATGCACTTACAGCAACTTAGGAGCATAAATCCCATTGATACTGTGCGGTATTTGTGCCCTTAATGCCTGTAGCCATTACTGAAAATCTCATTCTTTTCCAGAGCTTTGGAATTATTCCAGAGGTCATATGCAGAGAAAGAAATGGCAAGTGTCAGATGGTATTTTATATATACAGCAATGCTATGCAGCTTTAGGACAGGAATCAAGAATACAGAATACACGCATTTAAAAACATAATGGGGAGCTTAGGAAGAAGGGAAAGACTCAAGCCAAATTTAACCAGTAAATCTGAGGATAAGGTCAATCTCTGTTGCATCCAAACTGGCAGGAATGGGATTCTCCTTCACCATTCTCCTGGCTCACAGAGCTGGCTGCAATGAGACTGCGTTTCCCAGAAGCATCTCCACGAGAGGCCCTGCACCAGCCCCTACGTGCCAGAAACATCTCTCACTTTGGCAAGGATGACCAACCAGCCCTTCGTTTCAGCTCAACTATACAGTTTAGCAAGTGAAGTGCCAATTCATTGGCAAGCCGCACTTAGCCCTCCTTGAGTGGGGGAGGAGGAAACCCCAGTGTGAGAGGAGCAGATGAAGGGCCCGGCAGCTATGGGAAGCCATGGGATGGCACTATGGGAACATGTGAGCATTTCTGCTGGAACACTGAGCTCTGTGCCTCGCACTGCACCATCCCTGTGAGCCTACAGCTCTGGGCCATGGGCTTCTTCCACCCTGTTCTACTTTCTGCAGAAAGGGATCCAAAGAGTCATTAAAGGGCGTTATACTCAACGGAGCCACAGCCCCCACTTCAACAGACACCACGGCGACGAGCATTTAGCACTGCTATGGAGTCACGTAGACATGTGATGTTTCTTGATTAAATTTTTACAGGTCACAAGAATTTTTATGAAGCAAAGTACACAGGAGATCGTTGATAGCAGACTTGGAAGTAGCGTTGTTATTCCGTCATGAACAGAGAAAAGCAGACTAGAAAGTTTCCAGAGAACGCCAAGTAAAACTCACACTCCCAACATCTGCTTATAAACTGCTTACAATCAAGCTTTTTACAAAGCTTTATCGCTTTTATTCCCTCCTCCCCCCTTTCACACCACCACTTTTGGCCAATTTAATTCCTTGAACAGTTGTGCACATTTACTGGTCTGACTGAGTATTTGCTGAAGCTAACAACGAGCACCAGGTAGCTGCATAACTAGAGCAGGGCCATAATGCACATTATGGAGTGCATGCATGGCTACATTCTGCAGCATGCACAGCAGGCGGGGACACGGCCCTGCAGAGCTGGGAACAGCTTCCCCAGCTCCCAGCCTGTAAGGCCACGTCCAGCACCTCGCCCAGCTCCTGCTCTGCAAGGATGCAGTTTGATGGCAGTTGTGTAAGTACAGCCTGTTCCTGTGTCACAGCAAGCAGTGTGACCCATAGCTACACTGCGCTGCTTGCTGCAGCTGGAGGGCAGTGCTGGAGCAGCCACCCCTCACCGAAATACTTGCCCATGTATACAGTCAGCTGCCTGCAGGGAAGATAACTGACCCCTCCTTTGAGCTAGAAAAACAATCATCACGTCTCCATGATGTCTCATACCCTGCAAATCCAGTATCTTTCCATGAAAGACCTGTGAGCAACCCAGCTCTTGGAGCACTGCCAATGAAGTGACGGGGCTCAGGCAGGGTCCTGGGCTTTGCAGTCCCACCAGGTTTGTTTCGGCTTCCCAACATGCACAGGTTAATAAAACTTGGCAGTAAGAGCTCATCTCCACAATCATTAACTGAAGTAGGTGGAAACCAGACTAAGGATTAAAGTGGAGGCTGCCAGGAAGCCACCACGACTTCCATGCACAGACAAGGACAGCAGCAGCAAGGCAGGTGTCATGGGGAAGAATGTGCTTTGCATGTTGGCATTTCCCAGTCTCATGGAGCCCGCCAGCAATGCAAGAGCAGCTTCCACCCCAGCCACTGAATTCATGACCTTTTTCCACCCATTTGGATACCAGCATGTGGGTGTTCAGTGCTAACAGCCCACTATGGGGCTGAATGTCCTCAGTGGAGGTGAACCATGGATTTTGTGCAGTTACACAGATGAGGGCCGAGTACTGTTTCAAAAGAAGGTTTTGGTGTGCAGCACTCCAGCTTTCCATCATTCAAGCCATCTCTGTAAGAGCACCATACCCAAACACACAAGAGATGTGCATTTCCAAGGTGCACTCATCCTGGGCTTTCTTTTTATAACTGTATCTTTGCTTTACACTCTTAGGAATGATTTGAAATTGAACATCAAAACATTACATTACAAAGCACCAGTTTTGCTAACTTACAATGGATTAACAGTGTAGACATTCACCTTATTCCATTCAAATTACAGAATATAAGAGTCCAAATGAGTGTTAAAACATAAAACAGACTTATTCTCTGCCTTCCTCCCCAAAACAATCAGATGTTGCACCTTGTTCTTATAACACCAGAGGGAATCCACACAGCTTTAACACTGCTAAAGACCACTTCCAACCCAGTTATTCTGGCTCCATCATCCTCATGCTTCACTTGTAGCACTGATCCAGACCCACGAGGCTTCCCATCGAGTTCTGTGGGAACCAGGCTCCCACAGACACTCAGATTCACAGCTCCTGAGGGCACCTTCTGCAAAGTGCTAGTCTTAAGGGTATTTACTGCTAACGATGCCATAACCTACAACAATATCAACTCAGCGTTTCTTCGTTCTGATTCTGCAGTAACATTTACCTGACATTAATTCTCAGGACTACAAGTTTCTGGAGAAGGGAAATGCATTTCACAATTCATGTTCAGCTCCCACCCCGCAGCAGACAGTGGTACTGCTGCTGACCTGTCCACATTCCTTCAGCCCACCCACCTGACTATTCAAGGGTCTTCCCATCATTTACCCTTACATCTTACTTTGTAATGCTATTCTAAATATAAGCACCCTGTATGTTTTTATCTGAACCTCCTTTCCATGCAGTTGTCTCTGCACCACAATAAAGTCTTGTTTAATCTTATACCAGTTACCCTCACCTTGTGAAGAGAAACAGAAAGGTTTAAATGGAACAACCTCATTTGCCATTCCATTCCAATAAGCAGCCTGTTTTCTGTTCTTGCAAAATACAAGCTAATACTGGATAGTCCTAGATACCTAAGGCTATCATGTTCTCTAGGTAAACATGGAAAAAAAATAAAGATGTATCTCCAGGATTTTGAAAAGACAGCAAGAATTGGACATGAGATTTTTGTTAGCCTCCAATGAAGGTCCTGGATATGATTGTTAGCAACACACAAAAACAGTAGAAGATGAGAATCAGTGGTTTCTTTTATCCTATTGCCTGCACTCACACAACAAATCACCCAGCTAACCAACTCCAAACAGTTTCTCTTTCCTGCACACACTGCAGGATAAACAACATGTGGCACTGAACCCCTGCACCCCAAGGCCACAGATCATGTAGCACCTTACCTGGAGTCCTCCCTTTGATGCATGTACTTGTATGTTAGCAGTTTGATGCACGCTCCCCAGAAAGTAACACATTGTGTATTTTTAAAATGAAAGGAATTACACTTTTTTTCATATTTAAAAAACTTGGTTGGATGGATAGCCTATTCTGGAATTTTAAGTTGCCTGACAGTCCTTGACAATATGGTTGTCTTTCACACACCATTGTCTCATAATGCAACAAATCTCACTTGAAACACCTTCCTCTATACACTGAGATGTGTGTAGTGCAATAGAGAAAATCTGATACAATAAATACATAAATACTATGCCCAGAGAACAACTATCTTATGACTTGGAAACCATACTCCCTAGGATAGACTCAAGGAGACAACCTGATCTTAGTTTCTGGTAGAGGAAGTTGCAAGGAATGATGTATGATTAGATAGGCAGCACGTAGATACATGACCACAGACAGAGGGGTGAGAGCGGACAGCCACAGTCCCCACATTTCAGAGTCAAAATGCAGTTAATAAAACACTGAGATTCTAACTGGGAGTTAATATTCCACCTCAAATGACTGCGGAGGAAGTCCTGAATGCACACCCTGATCAGCCAACAGTCAGAAAACAAGCAGAAGAACCTAACATTTCTTACTGAAAAATGCAGCGCTTGAGTTTTTTTAACGCTTGTGTTTGTGTGCTTGCCGTTTTGAATTCACATGGAGACTTGCTCCAAGCAGAGAGCTGCCTCTCTCTCTCTGAGCTCGCGTTTGCCAACGTCCCTTTCTGCCGTTCTGCATGGTAATTCTCCCTCCCATTTACACACCGTGCTCACGAGCGCTCCCATTCTCCTCCTCCCTCCCACACGGACACTTCTTCTTGCACAGTGGGACACGTGAGTCAGCCCAGCCATTTGGCCACTTCCCATCAGGGAACATCACCAGCGCCCAGAGGACACGCGAGGATATATTTTTAATTCCTGACTATCACTCCGCCGGCAGTGCTTTCCACGGCAGATGGACAGGTGCCCACACCTTGGAGCTCGATCTGACATACATAAGGCTGCCAATGCCAATTCCACGTCCGCAGATGCTCACAGCCTACCAGCGCACGCTCTGCTCCTGGAAGAGAAAACCGACGTTTTCGATACAACGCAGCCTCTCCTCTGCAGGATACAGCTCTTTGCATATATCTGCTAACAACATCTCGGTATTTCTCCACCCCCTCCCAACGTTCCTCGTTTTTGTCGAACTCACCAGCATTTGTTCTGGGATCTAATTAAGGCCCCTTATCGCCATGGCAAGAGCGGGGCAAGGGCTAAAAAACAGCATTAATGAACTGATTGTTTTCACTGGGCACACGCACTGTTATAATCCCTAAGAACTGTATATATCTACATTTGGAAAAAAAATAATCAGATGAAGTCTGTGTTGTTTACATTTTTACAAGAGCTTAACTAGAAGCCCATGTAAAACTGGCATAATCCAACAGCAACCAAAAACTTATTTTAAAGGGAGATTTATGCTGGTTAGGACAAACAACTTTATCTTGTTTTCTCCTCCACGCACATGCAGAAGTCTTGTGCCTACCATCTGACCCTCCTTCAAAGAGATGAGCTTCCCATAAACTTCGTTAGTTAGATGCAGTTTTTATAGATAATTCAGAACCTCTTCCCACCTTTCTGGGTTATTAAACCTATTAGCATCCCAGGATAACATTATGTAAGTACTGTTCATCTCCATTATGTAGCAGAATTACAAGAGAGCTGTTAGAACCAAGTTTGCCTTGTTTCCATCTCATCCTCTATATGAACTCAGACAGCAGAAGCAAAATCGTCTGCATGGGACACTGCCTTTGATACTGGAAACAGAGATGAGAAGGAGGAGAGACCAGGAGAAGAACAAGTCCACAAGGGAGGATAATACACTTCTTTCAGGTGAGCTTAAGGGAGAAAATACAGCGTATTTCTTCCTGTAAGCACTAATTCTACATTCCCCTCTGCATTCGTCTCCTTGTTCTTTCCCCTTGTTTTCAATCCAACTTCCAGTCGCATCTGAGGATTTGGATACCACCTACAGTCAACCCTGACCAACCCTTGGAAGGATCCCCTCCAAGGAATGTCTAGTTCAAGTGCTACAGAAACTGTTCCTTGTATCTCTGCTCCATCTGAATTGAGGTTCAAATGGCTCCCCAGATGCCTTTTAAAGAAACTGCAAAAATGGGTCCTTTTTTAAAAACAAACAAACAAACAAAAACCAGGAAATCAGTCCTGGCCAGCAATAACGCTCAGAAAGATCTCTCTACCTTTTACTGGAACAGAAAGCTTCAGAAGAATAGCAAGAACCTTTTAATTAAGCACGACAGTTCCTCTGTGTCATTTTGCTGCTCACAAAACTTCAAAAATTGCCTTATTTTTCAGCACTTAAGAAGATGCAATGCAAAATGTGCAGGGTCTGCTTTATTTGAGAGCCCAACAGTTGGCTGGTCCAAAAGGCTTCAGCTGAAGCTGCGCTGGGGCCACACACCCTTACAGAAGGGGCCTGTTGCCAGCACGGTCGCAGTAACACTTTGCATATGAAATGCAAACTTGCTTATGTTCACCGCTTCAAAGCACGGGTCCAGACCCATCTTCTGTCCTGCTTGCTTGTCAAACACTGTCCTGCACAGCTCAGCCTGCCCTGTAGCCAACCAATCACCTCCTGGTGGAAATGGGCTCTTCTGCTGCACACTCAGCTGAGCATTGAATGCTGCAAATAACGCTCGTCACGGGTTGTTTGTTCGCTCGTCCTCTCTGCAGGAGCAAAGCATCTGCAAAGGCTGTGATGGCTTTTAATAAATGCACATTTGCTCTCAGCGTGGCACGAGACCACAATGTATGACCGATACAAACAAATGCAATTCTACATGTCGATGTGTGTTCACGTGAGATGGCAGAAAAGCAGCCCTTGCACCACACCGGAGTTAGTTGGGTAGTTGTCTGCACAACCCAGGACTTTCCAACCCAGTGTGTGGCACTGCTGCTATGCGGCCAACAGGACCAAAAGACCAACATGAGGTGACTGCATGAGATGGGTGCATGGTGCATGGTGACACCAGGGATGGCCATGAGATTCAGAAGAAGGCTATTCATCTCCAAACACTGATTTCAGAATCGAGTTCTCTGCAAACTGAAACCTACTTGATATTGACAAACACCATGTAATTATAACTTGGGCCTCCTGGCTTTATCTAGCCAATGAAATTCAAACTCCAGGAGTCCTGTGCTCCTGCAGATACATTCAGAAAACAACGTGCTGTATTCTGAATGCAATAAACAGACCAGTGATGAGCATCGCTTATCCCTGACAACTGACTGTGCTGATGAATAACACTTCAGATGGATTAGATCGCCCACTAACTACAACCACCATCTTTCTATGTCCAGAAGCCATGTGCTTCTCCAATTAATTGCTCAAAACTAATTGCCGGATGTAATTTTGAGCCGGCAGTGTCTTCGTGCCTTCCTCCTCCCTGATCCATTCCCTTCACAGGCAGCCTCATGCCCAGCAGCCTTCCCCATTCCTCGCGCTCAGGCATGACATCCCAGACCTGACCTCCCCGTGCAGCTTTGGAGCAGATCTCTTCCAGGCAGCTGACATTTAAATAACTTCTGTATTGACTTTCCTCTGCCGCACCTCGAGCCCTTCTTGCTTTCCTTATGTCCATATTCCAATTCAGTTCTGTGCAGCTATGGCAGAGGATATCAGAACAGAGCCTGACTGGTAATCAATGAACACCTCCATGCTGCATCTCCTCGGACGTACAGCACAGGAGATTCCGCTCTCTTCGTGCACACATTTGCTGCTTTGGATAAACTTAGAGAAGCAGGAGAAGGTTCTTCCCAAACCTGCAGCACGTTTCAGACACTGCTAAGCCTGTGAACTTTCCTTTAACTCGCATTAAACCGATACAACTTTTAATTAAAAAAGTAATTTTGAAAAATTGCTTGTGCGGTGCATAAGGTGATGTTCAGACAGCATCACTGATCCCCAGAGTTCTGCAGCCTTGAGTTTAATAAACTGAATTTTCAAAAGTAAACACAGCTTGCATCAGCACAAGCCTTCTGCTTTGGGCCCAGATTCCTCACCTGCGCGGCACTGGCCCTCAGAGTCAGACCCAGCCCCACGTCCCTGCTGCACCTCTGGCCAATGGGACAACACTACCCAAATAAAAACCCAACTGGAACACGCTCCTCCAGGCAGAAGCCAGTCCAAAATACCCTCAGGTTTCCCTCCGTACAACTTTTGTAACTGTTCACCTGTTCTGCTTGCAAGGGGTTATTAAATAACTCACTCCTCTGCCGTGCCAGCAGGGCTCTGTTTCTCCCTGGGCTGGCTGGCTCCCTGACACGGCCCCAAGAGGTGGGCCACGGAGCAGCAGCACTGCGCTGACCCCAAACACCAGGAGCTTGCTTATTAATTCAGTGTCATTAAATATAAATACAGCGTTTACCACTTTCACCCACGCTTATTTGCATTACTGGTTTTTTGTTCTTGTTGGGGTTTTTTTTTGTTTGTTTGTTTTTAACTTTAATGTCATTAGAAAGGGCAAAATGAGTCCCCTTGACGTTCCTTTGCCTATTCCACCAGGACACTGGAGGGCTGCACCTAATTTCTTGCTGCCAGTGAAACCTAGTGCTGGTCAAGGTCAAGCTAGCTGGGGCCCTGGGTAGCCTGATCTGCTGCTTGATCCAGCGGTTGGCAGCCCTGCCCACAGCAGGGCTTGGAACTAGATGATCTTTGAGGTCCCTTCCAACCCAAGCCATTCTATGGTTCTATGATTCTAAACAACAAGTGTGCAAATACTTCAGTGAGGTCTGGTTTTAGGCTGACAACACGCACAACAACTCCAGAAGACACAACACTCCTTCTCTATCTGAAGAGCTCTACTCGGCAGATCAGCCTTTCAGAGATGTGCTAGTTTCAGCTGTAACAAGCTCTTCACACTTTTTGTAACTAATGGGCCCACATATTCATCTCCAAAGAGCATAAATTCCCTTCCTCCCTTTCCCTTTTAAATAAGCCAGGCAACATTACAAAAAATAACATCTGTGCCGCAGTTATGCAAGAAGCAGCATGATCACCATTAAATTGAACACTATAAAAATAGCTGAATTTTTCAAAATACAAATAAACAAAGGTCTGCCTTTACACCCTGAAACCAGGGACGTTATCGCTGCCACCTCTGCTCCTCGCTCATTCTGAGCTCCTTGTTCCTCACCGGTGCTTCGCGGCTGCGGATGGGAAGTTCCAACACAGGTGGTACGGACAGCACAAGCGCATCGATTCTGGATGGAAAGGGCTCGAGTGTGTCATAAGGAGATGAAGAATCCCAAAAGCAATTTTAGTACGAGTATTCATTTTATTGGAGTATGCAAACAGTGCTACGTATTTTCTCGTAATAGTTAGCAAGCATTCTCTTCTCACAAATATAGGTCAACAGAGCTAAACTCCGTTTTTGCCTCAACTCCCACTTTAAATGCATGAAGAATTAGATTTTTAAGGAGCGGAATGAAAAAAATGGTCTATTTCATGCTATTATGTGCCCAGCCAAGGATCCCAATGGGTTTGTTTGGGCTTTAAAAACAAAACAAAAAACCCTTGGCATTTGTCAGACTAAAACCATTTTTCTTTGGTCTTTGCACAACCATCCTTTCCAGATTTGAATAAATAACATCAAACAAATTCTTTTGACTCCCATTACCATGAAGCACACAGAAGTTGCTCGAGGAGAGACAGAGCGATGCGGGAACATGTCAGACAGCAAGGAAAGAAGAGGAGCACCCGTACCATGGCCACACCACACACAGTACAACGCTCCCAGCACTGGGCGGCCGCTGGCATCCCATCCACAACCCACAGTGCTGAGGGCTGGGTTCAACCCAAGGGAATAACTGTGTGTCGTTCCTCTGCTCATTCCCAGCACCATGGCCAGCTGCCGAGGTTGGAAGTGAGCCTATGGCCCCTTCAAATTCACCCCAAGCCAACTTTTAGGTGGTGGCACTCACCCAGCATTTGTCCAGAGGAATTCTGAGCACACAGGTTGTACATGCAGAGGTGAGTGTTGTAAATGAGGGAAGAAGGACAGACGTTGTTGATGAGAGAAAGCCTGACAGAGGGACTGGGATACCACGTTTGCTTAAGGTGTTAATCAGAAATCAGTAATTCCATCCATCCCTCGTGCAGTGGTAACCACAGCCTACAGCTACCCCGCTCACACAGTGCCTAAGATCAGACCCTGCACACAGAGGCCACAAAGCACGGCATCCCAAAGCCAGCATAGCTGCTGGACCTGGACACCAACACTGAGCTCAAGGGGAACCTACACCCAACACGGAGCTGCCCAATGCAGCAAAACATTCTCAGTCATTCCGTTCAAGCCAACCCAAAAATACATACCTTCAAACCACCGACTTCCTGAAAACACAGTGTGAAAAGGCTGTGTGTTAACCGCTAACATGGGGACAGGGCAGCTCAAATGGAGACAGAACCCGGCAAGGAATTAGTTCACATTAAAGAAAGGAGCAGGCACAATAAACAAAAGCATTTTTGCTGCAGCACATACTCCCCATCAAGCGATAAGCTAACCAGACAAACACGACAATTAAGCGAGTGAAGGTTACTGGGTTAGGACAAATTATTTTCCTGCAGGAGGTTCCAGCTGACGGCGTCTCCACGGGTCACCCAACGGCTCCAGCTCTACTTCCAGCCCCAGGGGCCAGCAAGGGTCCAACGCCCCAGCACCACCCACATCAGACCACGTACTCGTATGTGAGCTGGCAGCGCCTACCTGATGTGTTTCAGAACCAATACATCACACGCACAGGGAATCTAGGACAAGCTGCGACATGGACAGGTGGTTTTGATATAGTGGGCATCCTCGGATAGATATAAACAAACCATGGGAAATCACCGCCAGCACTCCCTGCAGAGGCAGCGGGAACACGAGATTTGTGTTTGCTTTAACACGAACTGAACAACGGCGGTTAGCGGCAGGCTTCCCCTTCTGCCCTTCCCAAATTTCTACCCACCTCTCCACAATAAGGCATGGCAATCTACCAAGACAACCTGCTCACAAGAGAATGAGAATCCTGACGCAATGGATGGGAAAGCGCTATTATTTTATATATATAAACGTATAGCTTCAGCCAAAATGCTAAAAATTAAAAAAGAGCTTCAGTGGAACTTCTGAAGAATAAAAAAAAAAAAAAAAAAGGCTTTGGAAGCTTTAGATTTGAAGCTTCACAAGCTTCTTATGAAAAATGCAAGCTTTGAAAAACTTCTGAAGATTTAATGTTCTTACTCTGGGCTCTTCTACTGCCAATGGACTACGGATGCTGTAACTAATAAAAAATAATTAATGCCAATAAACAGGCTTTTCCATAAAGCCTCAGCTTCTCTTCTCCATCAAAGGCCTGAGCCATTCACTGGCACATTGTGCAGAGAACAAAATGCATGGGGCCCCTCCTGCCTACACGCAGTTCTCCAGCTCTACAGCTCAGCACCAAAGCCCCTCATCCAGCCAGAGGGCTGAACGCCAACGACCCCAAAGCTACGTGCCACGTGTGCCAGGTACACAACCACTGCCTTGCAGGGAATCAGTGGTTGGTCCACGCGGTCCAGGGATGCAGAAGCATGCACTGGGTTGTGCACAGAGGGATGACTGAGCTGAGCCACCTGCTGACACAGCGACCTCAGTAACGGCAACGACCGTTCAGAAAGGTGTTGGAAAGGGTCTGGTGAACGGAGCAGGTGAGCAGCGCCAGGCCTTTTGGACCAACATACCATGGTCATACTGAAGGACAACAGTGAAATAACTGGAAAGGATCCACCAGAAACCTCACATCTACCCATGTTCTTAAGGCACTGCACAAAAATTATTTAAATAATTAAAAAAAAAAAAAGACAAATGAGACAAACGTGATCAATGAACGGAAATTGCCAGCAGAATTTTCTATCATGGGAGACTATCCAGACAAGAGCTTGGATATATCACACAAATTGGGCATTTCACAGTAAGAAGAGTTGCCAGAGCTTTGTTAAACCAAGCAGGACTGCAGGGTGAGCTTGTGCTGCAGCACCAACCCCTCCTAACAGCCGACGGTCAGGGCTCTGGCTGGGCTCAGGGCTGAGCCGTGCTGTGCAGGGCTGCCATGGTCCCACAGCCCCAGCCCCAGCTCAGGGCCGCAGCATCGCCCGCCTGGGAGGGATATGGGAACACCTGCAAACAAGGAATTGTTGAGATTTAAAGTTTTAACACGAGCTAGCAAACGCCAGGGATGAAAGAAAGACTGGGATGAAAGATCTCCGTGACACCTGCTTTGAATAAAAAGGTTCTGCTACAAAAATATCGGAGACCTGCTGGTCTAGAGCCTTTGCTTCGTGCCGTTCCCCAGACGTCAATTTGCAAGAGATGCACACAAAAGCAGCATTACACAGATTACATGCTATTCCCCTGAACTGCAAACAAAATCCACCCGGTGCTGCCGCACCAGAGCCACCCTCCATCCGCCCGCGTGGAGCCTTCATTACGGAGCAGGGATCAGCGCTGCTCTGCACACGGCAGCTCCCAGCACCACCTCCTCCTGCAGCTCAGCTCCACCGGATCCCAAATCTCCGCACGTCCACGGCTGCAGAACCTCAAAGCCAACACTGGGCACCAACAGCAGGGCAGCTCGTCCTGAGCTCATGCACCCTGCAGAAAGGAAGCCATGCCCAAGTGCGGATGCTCAAACCAGCTCACAGCCTCCAGCACACTCAGTGTGACAACAGCCTCAATACACAACAACGAGCAGTGCCAGCACAGTGAAGGCACCTAGAGTCTGACCCCTGTGGCAGGGCCGGCCCTTTGCTGGGACAGGCAATGCTCAGGGGAGCACGTTGGCTCACTGCCGGCTCTGCCACAAAGCCAGGTGTGCCAGCACCTGGCGGAACACACAGAGATGGGCACAGAGGGGCTGGAAGCGCAGAGATGCAGCAGCAACAGAAAGCACAACCCGCTGACAGGTGAGAGCGCAGCACCTTGCATGTAACAGGTGGATTTCATTGATGTTATTTCGCTCCTAATTCTCCAAATATATGTATATATTTAATTTCTTCACAGATCAACAGTGGTTATTTCTGAGAAGCAATTGCAATCCTACAGTGTTTGACATCCGCTCTGCTGCTCTTGGGGCCGAGCACAGAAGCAACATCTGCAGCACTGCACGGGACAAGGGCGAGCTCTGGCGTGCGCACAGCTCTTCCCTCTCAGACAGACTATTTCCCAAAACCACTTTCCGTTTGCTTGCAGCAGGGCATAAAGTTTACAGGGACCATTCGTCGCTGTGCTCAGGGCAATGGGCACAGAGGGCCCACGGCTGCTGTCACTTCAATGCAATGGAGGAGCACTGCTGCTTTCCTGCCCTGCCCCTGCGTGCCAACCCACACGAGCTTTGTGTGGGGACACTTTTTCCCTCCTGGTTCTGCATCCCATACCCCGGTTTCCATAAAGCAGAAAGGAAAAAGCCGCGCCAAGCCACCCACAAAGCATCAGCGAAGAGGAGGGCCCACCACATGCCCCACACACCGCACTGCTGACCCTGCTCAGCTACTCACGCTACAACACAACCGCCGCAGCCTTCTCCTTCCTTTACACCCCAGAGAGACCTTCAGCACTCGGAACCGACCGTCCAACGGGCAGCGGGAGCCCCCGCTCCAAAAGGCGACAGCAAACAAAAAAAAAAGGAGAGCAGGGGAAGCCCCCGGGCCCCGAAGCGCGGCACGGGGACGGGCAGGCCGGGTCCCGCTCCGCTCCATTCATTTGGCCGAGCCGGGCAGCGCCGGGGCCGGCCGCCTTTCCCCGCGGTGGGATACGGGCTCACAAAGGTACCGCACGCCGCGCGGGCCGGCAGGGCTCGCTTTCTTCCCTCGCTCGGAGCTTTTGGGAAATAATGGTTCACCGGCCCCGCCGCCGCGAGCGGAGCCCGATCGGCGCAGCTCCGCACGGGCCGCCGCCACGGCTCAGCTCCACCGCCGCCCGGCCCAGCGGCGGTCCCCGCGCTGCCCCTGGCCGGC
>JAOWBP010004006.1:11464378-11488675 GCA_028571105.1 Tragopan temminckii
CCGTAGTCGACGATGCGCGCCTGAGCGCGGGTGAAGGCGTCGGCGACGAGCTCGGCCCCGCGGCGCGGGTCGTAGGACTCGGCGAGGCGCTGGAACTCCTCGACCACCATCTGGCTCGCGACGTCGCCGCCGGAGTGGCCGCCCATGCCGTCGGCGACGACGAACACGGGAGGCGCCACGAGGTAGGAGTCTTCGTTGACCTTGCGCACCAGTCCGACGTCCGTCGACGCCCCGTGGTGCAGATCAACGTCAAGCATGTCGGCCCTCTTCGCCCCGTGTCGAGATGTGGGGCCGCGGTGCCGGCCCGGCGAGTAGCGTAAGAGGGATGTCCAGTTCAGGGCGGACGACACCCGCACGCACCCTCGCCGACCAGCTGCGCAGCTGGCCGGACGACCGGCTCGTGGCGCTGCTCAGGGCCCGTCCAGATCTCGCCACACCCGCCCCTCAAGATTCGTCGAAGCTCGCCTCGCGGGCAGCCACGCGTTCGTTCCTCGGGGAGAGCCGCGCCCAGGCCGTGCCGCACGCAGCCACGGCCGCCCGTGCGGCACCCCGCACCGCTGCCTGGCCCCGGTTTCCCTCCTGGCAGCAGCACGTCGCTGCGGGAGTTGCGGAGTTCGGTGCTCACAGCTTTGCGCATCCCCAGCGCCCGCCACAGCACCGCCTTTAACTTCACCCCGCACGTCGTTTTCTCCGCAGAAAGATTAAAGTAACAGAAATGAGCGTCAGCTTCACAGGCGCGCTGACGTGATGGAAGCGCGGCCACCCGCCCTGGCTGGAGGATACTGAGTTTCCAGACTGCCGCTTAAGAGGCACACGGGTCTAAGAACAGGTGCTAAGGGAGCTCCCTGTGGCAGAGCGATCTCCCGGCCGCGATGGGAGGAGCGATTGCCATCCACCAGCACATGGCACTGCCCTCCTTGCACTTCTAACCCCCTGGTATAGCATGCTGGAACGCAGCGCAGCCAGTCTCCCCCAGCTGAGGCAGAGCAGATGCTTACACCTGTCCTATTCTCCCTGCTGCCTTCAAACAACACCCTCCTGCCCAGACGACTCTGCTTTCAGGTGCTGCTTGTTGGTCCGCCCGGGAAGGGAAGTCAAGATGTACGGCCACAGAACCTGGATGATGGTAACAGCTACAGTCACACTCCAGAGCCGCAGCTTCTTCTCAGGTGCCTGGGACAGACGTGAAGGGAAGGAGAGGGTGCAGGAGGCATGAAGGGATGTGCTGTAAAAACAGTCCCTGGAGAGGTCTGTTACCCAGGCGCAATTGCCCAAAACAGTTCTGTTTGGGGATGGAGGCAGGGACTAGGCTAGGGAGAAGACAGCAGGCCCATAGCTAGAGCATGCTGCATGGAGGAGTGGGTTTTGTGCTGTTAGTAGGGGGAAAGCATTTGGAACAGGGAATGGGAGGCACTCCATGCCCAGGGCTTTGGTTCAGGCAGGTGACCCTGTCACCTCCTTACCCCGGTTCTCACGTGTGATTCAGTCCTGACTGCGGGTGGTGGAAAAGAATTCTGAGCCTCCAAACAGTGATTCACTCCTATTGAGGCCGAAGCAATTCCTGAAGCAGAAACAAAGCTGGGATTATGAACTGCCACACGCAGAATGGCTCCTGGCCCATCACCCCTGCAAGCTGTGCAGCTTTATCACACAGCACGGAAATGCAGCATACAGGGTCTGTCACTAGCAAGGCCATGGGTGGCAGAAAGACTCCTTCCACATTCCCTGGTGTTTTTGTACCCCCTTCCAGAACGCTGAGGAGCTGGAGAAACACAATGCTGCTCAGCCCCTGCCTTCCCTTTGCCCTGACCGGTGATGTTCCACAAACACTGAGAAAGGTGAAAGTCAGAGCCAGTGGGGAGACAAACTTCTGCTGTGCCTGGTAAGGCCATGGAAGGAAAGAAGGTAAGGAGGGGCCCAGATTTGTTTTCTGGTCTTCTCTGTTCCTTTATACACTTCTTGTTCCACTGGTTGACTGCCCTCCAGCCCCCCCAACACCCCTCCTTCACACCGCCATCACAAGGCTGAAAAACCCTCCTCATTCAAGTCAGAAAGTTCCAGCAGATTAATAACCTCTGAGGCTCCCATGGCTGAATACAACATTAAAACTGTGTTGCTAATTGGCTCCGGTCTCCCAAATTAGTCCATACCTATTTCTCTATTTTCTCTCCTCTCTCTTTCCCAACACTTCAACTTTAAATCACAAATCTTGGTTCAGATCGCACATTTATCTTACCATGTTCCCATGGCCAAACACCTGATTATTTGTGGCTTCTGAACAGGAGGAAATAAAAGCACACATTTGTGCCTCGGCCAAGAGGAACACTCTGCGGACAGAGGGCTCTGTGTTCTTCCATTTCCTTGGCAGGCCTCACACCCTTGGACATTTAGGGGAGGCTACTGTATTAGCAGAGGAAAGAAAAAAAAAAAAAACACCAACCAACCAAAACACACACACACAAAAAAACAAACCAGCAACTACAAAAAAGGCTTAAGAATAGTCTGGTGTATTTGCAGCAAGCCAGAGCACAGGTTAAAACAAAATCTGGAGAAAGCAAAAGCATCAGGAGACGCACAAGGAGGAAGTGGAGGTGAAGGGAAGTGGGACCGACACACCAAACAGCCCCTGCTCACCAAATCTACTGCTCAGGCAGCGATCCTTGGGCCAACAAGAGGCCAGCTTGCTGTGCATCCATCATGGATTTGATCCACTCGCAGGCAGTCAGTCTAGTGCACCAGGTTACACGGGACGCCTCTGCTACGTGCACAGACCGATGAACCGCAGACAAGCGGTAGGTGGTTCTGGCCCTAACCACTGCTTTGGCCAAGCTGCCGTGCATCTAAAATCCTGGATGAGCACGGCAGAGTTGAAAAGAGCTGGTGAGAACTCCGTGCCAACAGATGGCAACTCAAATTCTGTTTAGCCTTGTCATCTTTCATGTTACGCTCCTGTCTCCGTTTGGGGCGGGCTGCATGGAAACAGGAGGCAAATCGCATTTCCTCGTGCATCTTGGATGCACCCACATCTACATGAATAGAAAGGTACAAAACCTTGGGGTTTACTACCTGTTTTTCCTCAGGACCATAATTCTTTAAGTACAAAAAAAGCAGCTTCATTAGCATGCGTTAACCAGCGACTTTCGTATTACCGCTACTGTCTCCAATCAAAGAGTCATTTATGGAAAACAAGGGCAGAGGGAAGAAGTTGCTTTGGCAGCTTTAAGATTATACGCCCAAAGCTTTATACCCTCTGTCTTATATTTTTATGTTAAAGCATCATGAGATATTACCATATTTTTCATTATTATTTGTGGCACTAAATACTGAAGCACACAGTGCCAGATGGCTAATATTCAGAATAAAAATAATGCAAGGCCAATCATGTATTCATCCCACTTTCCTAATGCACACAGCTAAAATATTAGCAGGCTTAAAATCTGTTTGGTTTTTGTTGTTGTTGCTGTTTTTTTTTTTTTCAATGTAGAAGAATAGCACATTACAGAATTATATGCAGGCATATAATCATATAAGTGTGCATGAATAAAAATCTGAATTTCCATTTTATCTATGTTGCAAGGATCTTAAAACATGGGTGCATCTTCTTTCATTTTTTAGAAGGTTATTTTGCCCAGTAAGGAAAACCAAATAGTTCTGAAATCCATTAGGAACATAAGAAAAACCTTTACCCAAAGACTTTTACTGGTATGAAATACTTTTTTTTTTTTTTTAATATATAAACAGCTTGAGTCCTAAACTTAACCAGATGGAAACGTGCCTACAAAGAATTGGATCTAATTCAGCAGAGACTGACAGCCAATAGATGAGCCAATTTAGACCATCGTATGCCAAAAATGGTCAATCATGTTATCTTATGTGTGACTCTACTCTGGCAGATGCCTACTCTATCCAAAGGACTCTAAGCATCTTTTTGGAAGACAGGATTATTTTACACACGCTTTAGAAACATCATAACAATGCTTGATTTTTCTGGAAGTATTCCATTTAGTTTCAGCATTTTCACAAGGGATTTTTATTAATTTGAGGATACATGGTGTTTTAATCATCTCCTCGCAGAAAAAATGCTTTCCAACCCAACAAAAACCAAGCTGCAGTTCAATGAGAGTCCCCTACTTATTTTAATATTAGTAAAAGGAAAGTTTTACTCCCATGCAAATCAACTTAGCTGGCTTCCTTGGGCAAAATGTTTACTTTTGAAAACAAAAAGAAACACAACTAGAACTACAGATTAAATATACTTCTTTCATCTCTGATCAACTTCCCAAAAATAAAGGCTAAGGTAAAAATTAAAGGGCATTTTTTATAGTCAGAGGTGGTTTGTTTGTTTGTTTGTTTCGGTAACTCAGTCACTCGGGTATCACATTTTCCCTCCAGAGAAATGCTGAAGGTCTGCTGTTCATCTGCCTCAGCCTGCAGCACAAAAGGATCTCATCCCATCTCCACCACAACACTTAGGCTCCTCCTCTAGGAAATGCAGGGCATGTATGCTTACTTTATTATTTTTTTCCTTTCCATCTTGCATCTAGTTTAAATAAAAACAGTAAAAAAGGGGAAAAATCCTTATTCAGTTATTAGGCTGTCCTAAAGGCACAGGGCAGCTCGGTTAGCTCTGCAATGCATCACACAGCCTGTAGTTGTAGCTTGCTGTCAGCGTGGTCTCTGTTTAAATTAGTCTGATTTTCAGCTTCGCACTGAGGCCCTAGGAAGTCTCAAGTGATGAGATTTCTCTGCTCCCCGGATTGAAAGCTACAGAAACCAGTGTAAACACTTAAGGGGTCATCTTCTTTCACAGGACACTGTGCAAGGCCTCACTGTAAAGAGATCAATGTCTTCTAATCTATCGTTCCCACAGAGAATAACACAAGCTTTTCTCCCAAAGAGGAGGGCAGCAGTTCTGCTAGATGGCCTGTAGTTTGGGATCTTCCTGACAATCACATGCAAAGTTGTGATTTCATTTCATACAGTAGATAATGACAGTACTGCCTGAAGTAACCTTACCTCACACAACAAAAGAAGCTAGACAATTGATCTACAGCATTTGTGGCAAGGTCTCAATTGCCAGCCTTTACTCACCGCCTTCTGTGATGATAGTACCAAGATTACCAAGATTTTGAGACCCACAGATGTTAACCTTGACTGAAGTCCCAACATTTGGATGGATTTAGAGGTCTTCCATGAAGGACAAATGCACACTCTCAGTTGCGTGACCATTTTTGTACATTATTCCTGTTCTTTTCAAACACAGTGGCTTTTTTTCCTTTTGCTAATTGCAAACTTCTGGTCAAACAGCATGAAGAAACTCAGCACTAAGAACTTCCTTCACATATTCGCTCTCACTACTGCTAGCTGTTGTATGATCTGTGACTCAAAACTATGGTGGCAACAGTTGGATAATTCACTGAATATTACGTGGTTTTTTGGGTTTGTTTTTTTTTTTTCACTCCTATGTGGCCATACTCCTTTTTTAGCACTTGTTTTAGAAAAGAGCACCATCTGAATTCAGTTGGCTACGTTGCCACCAACATGGTAAACCAATGTTTTCTGAAGTTTCTGCACAGCCATTCTAACAGCTCTTGTAACGTGTTTCATAACGACGACTTCAGAACAAGCGTGCATTAAAACAAGCTGGTGTTGCCTTCAAAATATACCAGAGGGAATCCTGCTCTCTGCCAGGAACCATACACTTCAGTCGGAGACATAACAAAGTAATCTACCAAGGAATAGTCTCTTGCAAAGAGACACAGCTCTTCTACTCAACTGGTTACGCTTAGATCATGCAAATTCCAGGCCTTCTATGCTTAGATGACACTCATGCATCTCTGAGCTTACACCTCACTTATACTGTATTAAAAACTGAAGTTTTAGTACTAAAGTACTTTTTAGTCACTCTCAAGCATTAGGAATGCGATGTGGTCATTTATAGAGAAATCCACCTGGATGACAACACAGGTCCTAGAGTAAGACTTCTTGCTCCCACCCTGGAATGCGACCACTGCATTTCCACGACCACCTGCATCTCACTGCAGCCAAAAGGAACACAACCACGTGTGTTCAACACATCACAGGCAGTTTATAGACTTTTCAACATTTTCTAGTTGACTGTTATTACGTGAGTCCCTTAAGTTGTCAGCAAGCATTGCAGCCTCTTAGTCTTCTGCTCATCACGTTCTGACTGATGCAAGCTGTCAGACTAAACCCAAATTGTCAAAGAGCTGTAATTTGCAGATTTAGTAGAAGAGCTTAATATTTCTTTAAGTAAAGTACTTAAGAGATGTGCCCAATGAATTTTAAAGTCTATGCAAGTTAGCACAGTTTTCTACATTTTTTTTTTCTACCCCTTTAATACCAGTAAAGCAGCTTTGGTCTGAATCAGAGACGAGCCTGTATTTCCTCCGAATAAATTCCCACCAAGAGCTTGCTACCAGAGACTGAAAACAGCCATTTATAGGATTTGTTTGTCTAGACACATTATAATCACTTGGACACTTATTTGCTAGAATTAAGACTTCTTTCCAGTAGACCAAACAATAACTAGAAAGTTTGGGGGCCTTAAACGCAAGCAAAACCACAACGTAATCAATATAAAACACTTTTTAGCAGCTTCTGGAGTTGTTCATCTATTGAAATCAAAAGAGAAATATAGAAAACAAGTGTTATTTGCCTTTGACTTGCTATAAATTACTTCTATGCTATTTATAGTAGGTAATATATTCAGTATTGCAGTCTGCCTTCAGTTGTTTCCTGTTCCTCCTTTCATTAACTCTGGTCTCTGTATTTACCTTTAGTACATATATATGCACTCAAGGCCTGATGGCCTTTTCTGGATGAATTAGGAACTGAGCGTTAGACATGATTTGCACACACATCACTTACAAAAAGGATACGTAGTACATAGGTTGTTCAAAAAGTAATGCCTTCTATTTATTTCCATGGAAACCTACAATAGAAACAAAGAGAGCAACAACACTACTTGATAGAGAAATTCTCAGCTGCAGAACACTTTTATTAGACATAGTCACCACCATTAGCCAATTCGGCACAGATGAGCGGATCAAGCTGCTCTTCATTTTGTGGTGTTACAGCCTGTATTCGGCCATCGAGAATGTGCCTTGTCCTTCACATTGCTGTTACCACTGCTGCAACGCACTGCTGTGCTCACATCCATTGCTGGGTCTCCATTAACGTTCAGCAAGCATCAACAAACGTCAGTGGGTTCCATTTTTTTCCCCCACACAGAGGAATTCTATTCCACTCCTTTGCTTCATACACCATTCCATGTCAGATGCCACACTGTCAGACTGCCTGGCAACAAAACGTAATGGGATACTGGTGGGAAGGTTCAGCCTCTACTGCTGTACCACCACCACTGCCTCTGATACTGTGGGCCAACAGAATAAGATAGGAGGCATTACTTTTGGAGCAATCCTTGTATTTTAAACTTACCATTCCAGTGCATGTCGCACACAGAGCATGCACACAGGCTGCTATGTAGATAAATATCTCCAGACTGTGGCTGAGAGCTGCTGCATCGTGGCAGAATCCAGCTGTGTCTGACAGAACTATGGTTACTCACATACAAACCCAGCACGTGGAACACACAGAGGAAGCCTTCGAAACCTTATTTACCTACAGCCACTTCTCATTACAGGTACCTGGGGACTTTAGAATCTAATAGCTGATGGAAATTCCAGCTGATGATTTTGCTGGAGGCATTTAAAAAAGACATCCTAACACGCTATAAGCTGTCAGCACGTACACGGGTCTCTTGTCAGGCAACAGGTGAGCCTTGCCCAACTAGGATTCAGTAGGTACGATTTGAGAGCTCTACATGTGGTGACAGAAGATTTCTGAGGGCAGCTGGAGACTTCTAGCATCCAAAATTCCAGGGGACTGACAGGAAAGCACAAGGCTGATGGGAGCTGAGTTCTGAGATACAAAGATACAGCACCAAACGCATCTCAGCACAGGCAGACTCTTGGTAGCAGCGCTAAGCAGAAGTGCAGGGTTCTGGCAAACACTGTTTTCGATGGACGTGACATTGAGAATCATCCCTTCCACACTGCCAGAACTGTGCACACGTACTGCTCTCTGCGAAGCACTCTGGCCATTCTGGAAGCACAGCTCTGTAACCTGATCACACACAGACACTATTGAGGATTGGACGCCTGTACAGCCCAAACAATACGGAACAGCAAACAAAAGCCAGCACCAAGAAGGCTGTTCACAGCTTCCTCATATCTCAGGCTACTTGCCCTCCCAAACTGGAAGATGCAGATGCTGTGGCAGAGCTCCCCATGCAGCACTCGGCGAAGCAAACCCTTCCTGGCAGGACAGCTGCTGCCTGAGATGTCTGAGCGCAGCACAAGGGCCTTCATTGTGCAGCATCCCACTGCACAGGTCACCCACTAAGTTCCTTTGAAAGCAGCACGTGAGAGAAAAAGCCCAGCCCTGTGTGACAAACTGGTCATGTTTCCGCAAGCTCACAGACAGGAATATTTTTAAGGGGGAATTATAGGAGAATTCTAGTCCAGCTATGGGGATAGGAAAGGGAGAAGAGGCAACAGAGCAAAGTAAAGTAATGTTTAAGAAGCTGCAAGGAAAACTGGAGGCCAAGACCAGCAGTTAAGGGACCAGTTTTAGAAAATCCTTCTCCACACTGCTTTCCAGTATTGCCCCTCCAAGTCTCTCTTCATGAGCCATTTATATTTAAATACTATAAAACACTGGAGAAAAAAAAAAGTGTTATTGCTCTGTCCAACAGAGTCATTATTTTTACTCTAAAAACTTCAGAAACCTTGTTTGCTCAGGCAAGGGATGTTCTCAGTAACTGCACTGGAGTCACTCTGTGTGGCACATACACTGAATACCATTGACTACAAATTGATTCCCCCCACACCCTCAAAGGTAAACCTCAGGAGTTCCACAGTACAATTTTACAGGTTACTCATCTTTTCAACTCCTTCCCAGCCTCTGCTTTAAGCCACTCTCAGGTATATACACACACTCTTTCTACATTATAGATACACAGAGTTTAAATTGAACCATTTAAAAGTCTGAAGTCTGCCAAAGTCTCTCTCCCTCGTCAGTGGGACAGACATCTGTGACACCTGCTATGTGGGAGAGCTAGCCAAAGACACGCGACATTCACCTACTTCATGCGTCAGCTCCCTGAAGTAAGTACTAATACATTACTACTCAGCACTTTAGTTCCTTTGCTTAACTTTCAAAGATTTAATAAGCTGCTCCTTAGAACTTCTTTTCTGCTGAGACTGTGGGATTGTCATTAGTCCCAATTTGGTGCATATTTTTCTGGTCCAAACACCCAAAATCCATTACCAGCTCAATTCCCACACAGGCTTTGAAATAAACCCAGGTGAACTCTGCACAGGACAGAAAGAAATACAGCTGCCTAAAACACCTCTGCTTTGTCCTCTCCTCCTTACATCCTGTCAAATATCTGATATTACTTCAATCACTTCATAGTATCAGCAACTCATGTCACTCATTACCATTTACAAATTCTGCAAACACTACGTACTACCAGAAAGCATCCTCTGCTTTCCATTGTAAATAAGCTTTGTTTTCATTACTATTGCTATTGTCGTCTTTAAAAGCCTGGCTCTTTTTCAAATCACTGAAGAAATGAAGATTTTTACACTCATGTGAAAATACCTGAACACGTACTTCCATTTCAGGAGAAAGCAGCATAGCCCTTCACATAATTCATGCATCAACTGCACATGAAACGTTCATTCCTAATTACAGACTGACCTTCACATTCCATTTGCTGCAACTAGCTTAAAATGAAAACTTTTCATCTTTTCAACCTCCGCGTTTCAGAACACGTATTGGTGCTTGCACAAGGCCAGTAAAATCCTCAGATGACACTTGTAGAGCACTTTACAATGCATTCAAAGGACACAGTACAAGCTGATATACTGTGTTTCAGCCTGTTTCTTCCTCTCCATAATGAAAGGAAAGAAAATCTCTTCTTTTCCCTCTCTACTCTCCAGGATAAGGCTGATAGCTTTACAAGACACATTTTAAGTTGGTGTGACATAAATGCTTTACTTGACAATTTTATAAAGGGCTACAAAGCATTGAAAACTGGAAATGAAATATGGGGGAGCTGAGATGTCACATTAGTCTTTCAACAACGGAGACGCTATTTTAAATTCTGTCCTAAGACACAACTGCTTTACTTTTTTTTCCCCTCAAATAAAACATCGACTGTGCAACTTAGCACAACTGGCACTTCTTAAGGAGATCATACAATGAAGCACTAATATGTCTAAAGTTGTGATTACGTTGTAGCCATAGGAAGCTTGTACAGTAGCTCAGCTAATTCATAGGCTGGATTCCATCAGCCCTACTTTCACTACTGCTCAGCTGTTTGAGACAGTTAATCATAATTCACCCTCTGGGACATGCCTTCAAGTCAACTTAGGAAGCTACACAGCCTAGCAGGCAGCTTGCCAGCGTAAAGAGAAATATTTTGGGTAACAAGGATCCTGACAGTGTTGACCAAATGCCATTCAGAAAAGCACTCTGTGTCTGATGGTGTTTTAGGCTCCTTCCTTACACACCCACAGAACAATATGCAGAAATACTTTCCCCTGTATATACAGCAATACTCCCACAGGGTATATATGACCAGTGACCTACAGGGTCAGGCAGGCCTGCCTACAGAGATGTTTCTCACTTCAAGTGCCACTGGTGGGCTCTGGCAGTGCCCTGGTGGGAGACAAAAGGGAGCTGGGTGCTGGGTTGAATTTAGGCCATAGATCTTCCTTTTTAGGATCACAGGGCTGCCCTTGAGCATCCATGCTGCTTGTGTCTTTTCCCCGAGTTTCATTTCAACACCTGCAGAAATTGATCAAAAGTCATAATAGGGATTTTACATACATTTTTTTTAGGCACTAACCACCTGAGGATTTTCTAAAATAAATAATAATTATTCAACAGTGCTGTAACATAGCAGCTACACTCCAGAATTTCAGTTCTGCAGGATGCTCAGTCTTCACAACTGACCTCTCTCATTAATGAAACTGCCATTGAAACGATAAGACAACTGTACGTCAGAGTACTGCCAAATCACTTCACACCACTTTTAATCATGATTTCAGAAAAACGCCCTGGCTCCTTCCAAGAGATACAACAAACACACCAGCGTGCTGCTATAAACACATCCAGCTGCCATTGGACCTCCTGCCCTGCACACTGGCTGAAGCCAACACTCCCAGCAGAAGTCAGGGCTGAAGGCAGGGAAGGGTGTTTAGATGCTTGATTATCCAAAAGAAACATCGCGTTACATTTTTCCCCACTTTGAAACATTAGATAGAAATCAATAGAATACTAAACTGTCAGTTCTGCAACCATTGTGTGAACACAGATGGGATGTTAAATGAGCATGGTAACCTCAAAATGATTCCTAATTTACGTGAAGATTAGAAAACGCTAGATTTCTAATTACTGTTTTTCTTGATGCACACATGCAACTAATAGAAGTCAGCACTAATAGAAGTTAGATGTACACGTGAAGAAAAAAAACACACTCCCATTACAGCTCTTTCATTAATGACTTCTTTTCTTGTCAGTAAGCGTTTAGACAGCATTCCTGCAAAGGACTGCTAAAAGAGTTAAAGCGAAGCAAGTGAACCCTCAGACACAACAGCTGGAAATTCATCCAGGCACACACGACAAAAAACAGCCTGCTCCAGGATCTCATGCCCCATCGTTATGGCACACCGTGCACGACCACGCAGTGCTCAGTGACATCACTTTGAAACAGAACAGCAGGACCAGTAGTCACAGCAGCTCAGATCCACGCGGTGCAGATACATTAGGAGAACTATCAAAGCTACACAAATAACATTCCCCTCTCTCATTTCACAATGAGAAACTTGAGTTATGTAACATGAAATCCAGTCAGAAATTAGACACGCTGTCACTTCAAAAGAGGGCTCAGGCAATTTCTTAAAACAGATCTAGTTCTAATGCTCTCTAGTTCAGTGCTAAGGGGGTAAAACAGTTCACTATGCTGTGTTTTTACAAATGTATGTTTAAGAAACAGGCAAGCTTTTCAGCAATAACTTCCACCCCACCAGCATGCTGCATCTAACACAAATGCCTCTCATAGACTCCTTACAGTTGGAAACGACCACTAAGATCATCCAGCCCAATCACCCACCTACCACCCATCTGGCCCACTAACCACATCCCTCAGTGCCACACTGACCCTTTCCTTAACACCTCCAGGGACGGTGACTCCACCACCTCACTGGGCAGCCTGTGTCAGTGCCTCACCGCTCCGCTCTTCCTAATACCCAACCCAAACCTCCCGCAGGCACAACTCGAGGCCTTCCCTACTACTGTTACCTGGGAGAAGAGGCCAAGCCCCACTCTGCCACAATCTCCTTCCAGGCAGTTGTAAAGAGATTTTGCAACTCAGTACACTGAAGTTAAAAAGGCTATAAAGCCAAGGGGAACATGTATGTACTATACAAATTCACCTTTCTGATTGATTATCTGCAACTGTTTGCCTCACGCTAGCCCACAGCCCTATAATCTGTTATCATTTTCACTGTCATTTCCAAGCACTGCAAACAATTGCCAATTGACTAAAAGGGTCAATTCGGAGCTTCCCTTTCTGGGTGGAAGAACCACACTCCCATAGCTGTTATTAAAATAATTTTACCAGGACAACCATTTCTATTCACAAAGATAAATCCTTTATTTAATAACAATTATCTACACACAGACAAACAACAGGAGTCAAGGTAAGAAGTCTTCCATCAGGATTTTTACACCATATGATCTTAAGCTAAGTTCTTTTTGCATATGTATCAGCTTACTGTACAATATATATTTTACACTTCTGTTCCGAAAGGAGATTTGAACATAATTTAAAAACTAAATTTTAAGAGATTTGGTAACTACTAATCCATATAATAGCACTGTTGAGTGGAAACTGAGGGATCATCTGTCAGGAGTTACGAATTTCCATTTCTAACAACCAAAACAAAATTCTCTCTCCACCAACCATTAATTGGCTTGCTCACCCGGAGGTAGGAATAGCCAAAAATGTATTGTCCTTAGAAGTTCACGCACAGGAATTCAAATGAAATTGCTAAGTTTATAGTTAATAGGCGACTACCCACTGCAAAAGCAGTTTGTTTTTATGCCCATTTTTCCACAAACACATTTCTTTTAGAAAGAGAGAATGAAAAAAATGAAAATGAAAAAACTGTTGTTTTTTTTTTCCACTCTAAAAATGCAAACAAAGATCTTACAATGGGAGTAGACAACTTAAATTTTGAAAAACAAAACACCTAGAAGTCCAGGAACATTTCAAGAACTTGAAAAGCTTCTATTTAGAAAAGCAATGTTCCAAGATGACAAAAGCAGGATTACCAAAATTCAGAGGTTATATCAGTTTCCTGTATGAAACTGTAAAGCTTTTTAAAGAAATGTCATATGCCATCTTGACAGTCAGAGAACTACAGTGACTCTCCAAAGCCATAACTCTCCCACTATTGTGTTCTAAATGCCTGCTTAGAATGGTGACATTTTGGAGCCATTGTACATGAATGAAAATCCTAAACAAAGAGGTCTGAGCAGAAGTTTTACCTTCTAGCACAGATTCACAAAGTACTGCTACTACCACCTCCCCAAGCCGCCTGCTCACAAGCTAGACATGTTACTCACTGTTTTATTCCTGCATCCATTTGAAGGATCGTGCAAAACTGCCAATGCCCAAGAATCCTCATTTGCTCATTTACAATGATCTCCATGAGTTTTTCTGCTGTTTAACTTGGGAAGGCAATCAGGAGGAACTTTTTTTTTTTTAAAAAAAACACCAGTAGTCTTTTTTTCCTCCATTTCTTGTGCGCTGTTACTAAACTTACAATGGGAAAACACATTTTTGTAACCCGTGCCCTAAAAGCAGATAGACAAGCACATCACTCAAAGCCAGGAAGTTTTCAGATATCTTCAAATCTCACTGCAAAACTCTTTCAAACAAGTACTCTGTGACTACCATCCTCTCTCAGGAAACACTTTTGTTAAGAGCTCTGCTTAACATCAGACAAGCGGCAGCACATGGGTTGGCATAAAAAGTGATGGCAGAGACAGGCAATAGCCTCACAGCTGTAACAAACCCATTGCCCGTTTAAATAAAGCCTTGCCACTTCTAGTATTTACCATCTGATATCAGTCCTTATCCCCAACACGTAATACTAAAATTCTCGGTGTGCTTGCAGATTCCAGCCCCAGTGATCAATAACACATCAGCTTCCTATAATCACTTGCTCACCTGAAAACTCACCTTCACAGTCAAATTTACCATTGAAATGGCTTTGGGTTCAGACTATTTAGATGACAACGCTTGCTTCTGTGCTCTCTTCAGTCAATTAATAGACTATCTAAGTCCTGCAATATGAGAAACTGTCCATCGAGAAAAAAAAGTAAAAAACACTTCCTTCAGACCTTTGACATTTCTAAAACTTCACCTTTATAATCAGCTACACTGCTGTTAGAAACTAATATATATATATATATATATATATATATAAATAAAAAAATTGGTGAAAAAACGATAAGTTACAAGAATTCTGAACTGCCAATTCATTAATAAGGCTCCATTTTGCTTCTGGACTCCAAGGATGAAAACAGAAGTCTTTGCATTTGATACAATTTTAAAATTATTTTAAACTGCTGATTGATAACTGATTCTTTTCCCCCCATCATTTTAATAGAGAGAAAATGAGTGACTAGCAGATAACAAACAAGATAACAAAGATAACAAAGGTTTCAGTTCTGTTAAGATGCTGTTCCTGTATTTGGTTTCAAAGAAGGGCTTAATACAAAAGAATAAACACTATTCTGAAATAAACTTCAAGCAGCATCAAAATTCAGTGCTTCGCAAGTGCCCATACTGAGAAATTTTGCATAATTTTACTAACACAATTATATGAATGTAATTATACTGGTATAATTTCTTAGAAAAAAATAAGTTGTTTTTCAGGATCCAAGAGAAGGATGCTTTATTTAAATTTTAAAAAAAGTGAAAAAGGAATTATATGAGAGTAGCTAGTGAAAAATAAATATGGTCAACATGCCTGGAGAGATAAGGCCTAAAACCACAGTCCTGTAGCGTCCCACAAATCACAGAGACTGAGGTTTTCTTGACACTGAAGTAGTTCTGACTATTGAGGTCTGGAGATGATTACCACACTTCCAACATTATCCAGGTCGTTTTCTCCCACCAGTGACAACAGAAACTCCTGACAGTCCTTACTGAGTGCCAGTCGCTCCCTAATGCCATGACTGAAATGAAAAAGAGAGACCGCATTCTGCTTTGCCTACTCAAGCAGATGTTGAGGATAAAGAATTCTGATCTGGGACCTCTGTTTTTCATTTAAATAAAAGGGAAGGTTCAGATTCTTTATATTTGCATACAATATTTTGCATGTTTTCCATGAAGTGACATGATATTTTGTCAATTCTGGATTTTTGACAGCTCTTAAAAACACTAAATTCTCTTTTGAAAGAATACATTTCCTGATAGTCTAGTAGCACAGGTGTTTTCTGAGGTGGATTATTCCAGTGCTTCAGTTCCTACTAAAAACTTTGAATATTTTGTTGATGCTTTTCTTATTCTTTACAGGAAAGATTTCCTACTAGACCACCACTCAAGAATTTAAACTGCATCTTCCTCAACAGCAACTGAGTTCAATTTAGCCCAATTAAAACATGACATTTATCAATGACAATAAGAAACTGTAAATCAAGGACAAGTCTGTTTGCAATTTAATAATCCATCTTGAGCATCTACCAGAAGATTTGACCAATGCCTACAAATTGCCATTAAATACACTCTTAGTTGAGAAATTTAAAGCTTATGAAAAAGCTTAGCTCTTACAGATGCCAGTGAATTTTAGTTCTGTAAAGATGCAGAATTATAACTCCTTTGGTTGAAATTACGCCCCTCAGAGTAACTGTAAAAACAAAAAACTGCAAAACCCAGGAGGTTTTTGAACGATGACTTAAAAAAACCAAACCAGAGCCGCACGTCACTGTTTATCTTGCGTAGAAGAGATTAATCCAGAATCATACTTAGCATGAACAGTTTCCACAGCCTTTCACACTATTGATAATTTCTTCTTGCAGTTTCTTCCTTTCCTCCTCTTTAGACATCTGGTTATTTCTCTCTCGCCAGTTCGGATCATTATGACTATTTAATACTTTGCTGCTCTGCGTATGCCACATTTCATAATAGAGAGTGCTAGGACTTGCAAGAAGCTCTGCATGTCTACCACGTTCTGCAACTTTACCCTGTAAAAGAATGGGAGTGAGTGAGTAACAGTACTATCAGACCTTTAGGAATAGAAATGCTGCCAACAGTCAGGCCAAAATTTTACAATAATTCTTAATTAGGAGAAGCAGGGACAGCAATGAAAAGCTGAATGCGCGTGCACTGAAATATGTTGCCATGCTGTGTGCTGAAAACAAGGAGCTGAGTTCTTTTCAAGCAGGAGCGCAGATGTCTGCTGTCCACCTGGACAAAATTTAAAGCCCACCAACATGAGAAAGTTTACTATCTAAACTGAAAGTGCTATTTAAAAAAAGCACAGAACACTGTAAGAGGAACAGTGTGATAAACTGCTACCAGAAAAAGGCTCACAAACCTAACAAAATAAACAGGTAATTGCCTTGGCTTGGTAAGAAATAAGCTACATTGAAGCTAAGAGAAAAGAGCATGCAGAGAGGGAATTGTACTAATAAACAGAAAGCATTTAAAATCAAATCCTAGAGACAACCAGCATAAATGGTGCTTTTAGATGGGTGCTCAGTTGCTTCTGTCATTTTAAGTGCCATCATGAAAACTGTGTGCATTTAGTTCATCTGTGCTCTTTGTTTTGAAGAGCAAAGCTGATTTATTGACTATCATCATGGAAATGGGGAGAGTCGGGGAAAATTCAAATCCTACAGACACTGAAGCAACAGTGTTCTTCAGTAAAAAGCACCAAAAAAACCCAGCCCCACCAATCTGACTCTCATCTTTCTGATTTGAAAGATACATTTACATTTGCTGACTTCAAATTAAAATAATGTATTCGTTCTCCAGCTATTCTTTCTTTTGGGAAAAGACAGCTACATGGATTTTGTGTTAGTTCCAAATTCTGATTTACAATTAAATCTACCTCCTTGTGACAGCTGCTGATGAACATGCTGGGAAACAAAATTGGGTCTTGTCACTTTTATTACTAGTCGTGCTGGTGGAATCTGAACAAATACACACTTGACCAACATAACTGCAGAATCTGTTTTAAAAATGGAGTGGTTAATTTAGAGAGTTCACTGTAGCAGAGACCGGGCTTTTGAATGATTAATTTTTATTTTTTTTTAATAAGTCTCAAACAATCCCTAGAAATTTATCTTCTCCATTCGGCTTTGCAGCGTGAAGATCAATATCATCTGTAGTGTTTGTTTACTCACTTAAGAACGATTCTGATTTTATCTAGGCAAAGACACTCAAATTGTAATGCAATACTTGCACAGCTAAGCAAAAACAGCCACGGTCACCTCATCACCTCACTTCAGTCACTGAATGAGCACAGCACTTGTCCATCAAGCTGGGGCAAGAGGCAACTTTCTGCTGAGCACCAGTGCTGCCTCCTGAGGCACTGTCAACCGAAAAGTAATGCACCACACTGCCTTACTCATCTACAATCTCTATTACACTAAAATCATTCATGAAAGTGAGCACCCTAGCTGTTTTACAGCTCTAGGTTGTGCTTTTATTTTTAATTTAACAGTTACAGGGTAGCACAAAACACATTCTTCAGAAGCTGTGAAAAACTTGTATTGAAAACAAAAAGTTGGAGACTGCCTTGTTACAGGCTAAAACATGTTTGCAAGATGTAGTAGCGTGCAGTTACACCAAGGATACACCTTAGAAAAAGATCTTTCAGCAACAGCCAAAAAACCAAAGTGGAAAAAACAAAATAAACAAGTATTATAAATGAGTTCCACTACTTCACTTTAAGATTCATGTGAAGCTGAGGTTTGTACAGCAAAGATAATCACAAATGTGACCCTCACATAACACTTTGTTCTAATTCTCCATGAAACCATCTAATGCACTGCAGGAATGATTTATTTTCTTCTAGATACACATATTTTTGTCACTAAACACATCTGTGTTTATACGTATACATGTAAATATGCTTGTGACCACAGATGTGTTTAGTATATAGTGTGTGTATATATATATATATATAGCAACTGAAATAAAAGAATGCAGAAAATATCCTTTATATATATCTATATCCAGTTACAGTCAACTGAAGAAAATGAACATAGGACAGAGTGAATATAAAGCAAAGGCTGAACAGTGATATTAGTAGATCAAATATTGAAACTTTTCACAGAAGGGAAGCACACAGGAAGGGAATAATTACAGTTTTCTGCAGAAACAATAGAGAATGGGGTTGAGATTTGCAACAATTAGATTGAACAATCCTAAACAGCTTTATCTGCATGGAAACAGAACACATAGGACTCTCTTTTGCCCTTGAAATGAAAAAAATAATGGATGTATTTGAAAAAAACTGGCACTCACTGAGTAATGAGAATAAAGCATAAATTGGTTTCATAATGTGTTCCTCCAATCTGACAGCAGCATGTAATAAATCTGATTAGAAACACGTAACATTAAGCCAGTCCCAAAGCATCAAGTGAAATTTGCCAGAATCCAGATAAAGAACGTGTAGCTAAAATGCAAATGAAACAAAAATGCATGCAACATACAAGAGCTGAATGTGCAAGTTTCTATAACTAAAACTGTCAGTTGCAAAGAGAGCTGGATTTTCCTAACATGGCTCATCTCCACAGAAAGACTTTTCAGTAGCTCGGCAGAGGGTTGGTATTTCAGAATGGACACAGACTCTCTAAAATGAACACTGAGATTATGTGGGAATGACAGCTGCCAGCGCCAGCCTCACCTTATCCAGCACAATGATTTCATCTGCATCAACCACTGTTGACAGCCGGTGGGCAATGAAAACTGATGTTCGGTGTCTCACCACATCCCTCATAGCACTGAGAATATTCTGTAAGATTAAAATACAGACATACTTTTACACGTTCCTAGGCTGTATAGAAGAAAAAAATCTGGAAATACACAAGTTGTTGAAAATGAACATTGAGAAATTCCTCTAATACATCTAACGTTATACCGAAACAATAAGAAAGAGCTAAGGTTTACCTACAGAAGAAACAGAAAGAGTCAAAGCACAAAATGAAGTCTAATAAATTCCTCATACATGAGGAATGGAAGGAGAAAAGGAACAGAAAAGCCTTCATTCACAGGAAAAAATGCAGATATCCCACAGTACAAAGCTTTACTTGATTTCAGGAAAAACTCCCCTGTGTAGCCATGTTATGAAACCAACATAATTAGCAGTAAAGACATAGAAATAATAATAACAATGACTTTCCAATTAAGGCAAGTTTAAGAAAAAAAACTGTCAATACCATGTCAACATAGATACACCTCAGGACTGCTCAACTGTGTTCCATTCCCAACTGCACTCAGATGCGAGCAGCACCAACTGGGGAGCTTGTGTCCCCACTACAGTAAGTGAAATGCCCACTTACTTCTGACAAAGGCAAGCATTCTGCAGGGAAAACATTCCAATTGAAATGAAAATGATTTATTTTCATTTGCTGTCTTTAAAGCGCAGCTCTGCTGCAAAGCTTTCAGCTTTATGATTCTTGCCATAAATGTGGGAAAATGAAAGAAAGAATCAAGCAGAATTGCATACGTTACAAATGTTTCTCATCCAATGAGGAAGCTGTACTAAATTTGAATGAGGTGCTATAGAGGTGTACAGTTAGTACTCTGATTTCCTTACACCTGGAAAATGAAAGTAATTTAGTGATTATACGTCAATAAATTCGCTCAATAATTTGCATAAGTGAACACAAACACAGCTCTAGTTTCTGATGACAGTTTGTGAAATTACTCTGGTGCTGAGAGTTGTGTGTTTAAGCAAAGATGTAGTTATGAAGCCTGATGCAGTTACTGTGGTAGTGTCATGACATCTATGTCACAACACTCTGATGTTTCACAGCCCTTCCTGTGAAATGAATACAAATTAATACCAGCGCTGCAGGTTACGCCTACCTGATTTGCATCTCAGAAAGATGCTGCACAACAAACAAGAGTTTCTGCTCTGCACTACGTCACAATTATTTATAAGATGACTGTACTGAATGCTAAACATCATCTGAACACCTTTTAAACATGAACTGGAGAGCTTTACACATAGTCCACAGCCACACTGGGTATTCTTAATGGCATTGAGAAAGGAATGTTTAATGGTGAATAGGACTTCAGCAGTATAAAACAGAAGGTATATCCAGAGATACAGCTGATATCCTTTCACTGTGTCTCTAGGTAGGCAGAGACACACTACCTCTGCTCTGGCTTTAAGGAAAGGGACCAAGAATAGGATCTCTTCACAGCAACCCTAGGAAAACTAATTTCAGCAATCTGACAGTAAGAACAGAATTCCTTCAAAGAGGGAACAGACAAGGAAAAAGCATCAGAATCAGACATCGTTACACCACTTAAGCTTTACATTTCTTTATCCCAATTTACCTCTTCTGTAATTGAATCTAAAGATGATGTCGCTTCATCATAGAGAAAAATATGTGGTTCCTTTAACATTGCTCTAGCAATTGCAACTCTTTGCTTTTCTCCTCCTAAATAAAGCAGGGAGAGGGAAGGAAGAGGAAAAAAGATGAAGTTATAACTGTGACCTGCAGGATGTTCCAGATTCAACAGCAAACACGACTGTTTTGTTTGTTTTGTTTCATTTTTTCAGTATAGATCATAGCTGCTACTGATGAAGGTTTGTGCATAGGTTATGTAAGGTAACACACAAGTTCTCGTGCTCTGGTAAATCTAAAGTGATTCAACATGGCTTACAGTCTTAGAAAAGACCATTAGACTGTTTCATACACGCTACAAGGCAAAAGCCTCACACAGGTAGCTAATAATGGCAGTGCATGGTAACTTACTCCACACAGCAATGGGCATGCACCCACTTGCCTGCCCTAAGCTAATGCCTTATGCATTACACGAACATACATCCCATTTTCTCCCACAAATTAACCATGCTCTGTTCATGCCTGCTGTGTTCTATTCCACGCATTCTGGACATGCATTTTTGACTCCTTCAGCTCTCTCCTTGAAGTTCATCTATCTTTCTAGTCCTCACTGACCAAACCCAACAGCTTTAACAAGCAAATTTCCATTTAGGAACACAATTAACACAGTACTGCAAACCACCTTCCTTATGCAATCTACCGCCTTTTGGTTTTTGATGTGACCAATTTTCAGACTTGTTTCCTTCCTTCACAACTCTTACAGACAGCGTTTACCCAAGAATAACTCGGGACAAGTTTTACAGACAGGAAAACAGGTGCATTCGAGAACTTAAAATCTGCTAAACATTTGGCACGCAATACAAACATTCACATTCATGCACTTGTCCTCCATTGTTTCATTCGAGACTGTGAAATATTCCATTTAATATAATTACATTCTTGTTAATGCTCCATACCTATTAGGAGGGAACATGCTTTAACAAACCATTTAAAAGGCTGATAATAATCCCGCAGTTCAAATTTTATCTGGCTTCAGCAGAACTCAGTAGCAAATAGAACTGTACAATTTGCTCAGTCTATTTTAATGTGCTCTCTCTCTCCTTTAAAGCACAGATATTGACAAGCTGTGAGTTTTAAACATGATTGAAAGTCACACAACGATAACAAAATCCAAGGTCTTTCTTTGCTGCATTTAGCAGAATACAGACTTGTTTCACGTTCTTCTCCATTCACATTCAGGACTGCTGCAGTGTTTTGTTCTGCTCAGAGTTTTGTGTTTGAGATTGCTACAGCTCTATCTACTAAAAAACACTGAAATGCATTCTACTTGAAGAAGCCCAAGCTACTATATTTCAGTGTAAACCACAAGACATTCCGAACATCCTCTAGAAATTACTGCTTTTGGGAGACAGGCAGCAGGACAAACCTTTCATCATAATCACTGTCCTCTGCAGTTCAGCCAGTATCTATTTTATATCTTCTACTCACTCATCCAGATTTGTGCTTCACATTTTATTTCCGTTCTAACCTCCTCCATATTTCCTTTTCACTGATGTGCATGCTTTCTCCTGCACATACTTTCTGGATACAGAATGTGACCTCTGATCCTGTTTCAAAGAAACCAAGGCTACGCCAGCTGCATAGTAAGAAAAAGCCACATAGAGTTTGCTGTCTTCGCAAGACACAGCATCACTGCCAGAACCTGTTCTGCTCCTGGGCCCCGGCCTCTGAGCCCACCATGCCTAACCAGCCCACATCCTCTGAAGAGCCAGCAATGTTCCTGAACAACCTCAGTACCTTGGAACATCCAAACTCATTGAGACAGACCCAACCCATCTTCTCTATAGGGCCATACCTCATTCCCAGCAGAGCAGAACAGTCTCACACCACCGCTCCATCCTACATGCAAATGGGAACAGTTGACCCTTACGCTGTGTCTCAGTGTGGAAGAAAATTAACCAGCTCTGCCACACAAGCTTACACGTTTGCCATGAAGTAAGGCTGTGTACTTAGGAGTGTCACCACAGCAACGTGACCTCTGCTCAGGCGATATTTGCTAAGTTTCTACTCCCTGCACACAACCCAGCATCATGCTATCCTGTCAAAATCCTCCCGAACACTTTTGATGAACTCACAGTTATCTAAAAAACTTCAAGCATGTTTAAAAAAAAAAAAAACACAAAGCAAAGCCAGGTTGTGATACTGTTGTTCTACACAGTATGGTTGTGCTACTTTGTATGGCGCATACGCAGCTACAGAGGAACCTGGACAACCTAAACTTCAGAACTAAGGTTGCATCATATCAATCCATAGCTTGCAGATACACAGACATCATTTCCATGTTGTTTCAGATACAGTTTGAAATGGTAAGACATAAAGGCACTTCCACTGTTAACAGGCTGCAAAGCTACTACGTTTAACAGCAACATATCCCACAGCATTACAACAGCAGAAGTAAAAAATCTCACTTCCAGCTGCTAGAAGTTTCAATTTAAGAATTCAAACGGGGAAGGTCTATGCACTTAGATAAGCCTTTAACATGCAAAGCACACAAAGTTCCCAATTCTATTTGCACGCATTGCACTATCCAAACACATTACAAGACTGGTACTTTTCTGCTTAGATGAATTCTACATGCTTATATATCAACTCATTTAACACTATCCCCTGAAAATGCCTTCTTTTAAGTATCTTGCAGACTACAGTTGCCCAAACCATGCATTTTTGTATTAATGTTCTAGCTCTGCATTCATATTATTATGTAAATAAGCTAAAAGCAGCTTTGACTGAGGAATAAGTTGTGCATTGACCTTCGAAGTAACAGAAGGGATGCAAATGAGCATGCACACTAAATTGACCTGACCATGAGCATGCACAATAAATTGACATGACCTACCAGAGAGTTTGAGTCCTCGTTCACCAACCTGTGTGTTGTAACCATTAGGCATTCGAAGGATAGCATCATGGATTCCTGCAAACTTGGCAACTGCGTACACCTCTTCCGGTGTAGCACTGATATTTCCATAGAGCAGATTGTAATAGATAGTATTATGGAACAGAACAGCATCCTACAATGTGAAAAAAGCATTTTAAACAAGAAATCATGAATGACAGCTCAAAAAACATCCCAAATCCATGAAAGAAATAAGTACAGACTAATCTGTATTTTTCCACAAAGCCTAATGAAATTTTGGGGAAATTTTGGGGAAAAGCTTTAAGCAGCTTACACTCACTTCTGGAATTGGGTCCATATAATGATGCACAGAAAAATGTTGTAGTATTTCCAGGAAAAAAAAAGAAAAAGCAAGGAGACTTTCAAAGGAACTAGACAATACCACTGCATTAGTACTGTGAGAATTACCATTATGATAAGCTATTTGGGAAGAATTATCATAAAATCATAGAATGGCCTGGGTTGAAAAGGACAAGAATGCTCATCTAGTTTCCACCCCCCCCTTCCTTGGGCAGGGTCACCAACCACCAGACCAGGCTGCCCAGAACCACATCCAGCCTGGTCTTGAATCCTCCAGGGATGGGGCATCCACAACCTCCTTGGGCAACCTGTTCCAGTGCTTCACCATCTTCTGAGTAAAAAACTTC
>JAOWBP010004006.1:11493920-11506440 GCA_028571105.1 Tragopan temminckii
CTGGGAATCTCACTTACAGCCTATGAGAACAGCAGTTGCCACGGTTGCGACCGTGTTTGGTGCATCGTTCAGGTTCAGCACATTTCCAGAAACCTGGTTGAGGTTGTCTACTGCATATTTAAACATGAAGGGAACCAATATATTCATAGCCTAAAAGCAAAAGAACACCAATTAGTCTGTATGCATTAAAACACGCCCATGCCACACGAATATTCTTTCTGAATTAGCTGTACTGTTACATTTAGTTCTTAAACACTTTGTGCTGGTGGTACAGCTCTCTGGATCTCAACTACAACACCCTCCAGACTATTAAGTCTTTACTCCCAGTACTGCAGGGTCACCTGTGTCTCACACAAACAATCAGTTTCCATCCAAAAAACTCAACAAGCCACCCACCTCTTGCTATCACCAGGTCAAAGACACATTAAAACAAAGCTCCGTTTAAACCAAAGGAAAGAAGTCAGCCCACTCTATACCTCAATATTTAAATAATGCTTTTCATTCACAGAATTAATTTAACATCCGCACTAACGCCAAAAGTGACACGAAAGGCCTTCCATACAACCTACCAGGCGCTATGAATTACTTTAGCAATATGAGCTTTCAAACAAAACACCTCAATCGGATCCACATCAACCACACGGTATCACTAGATTATTTTGTGAGAACACCAAAACCCAAATGCATCTAAACATTGATGTCTCCTTTACATCCGAAAAAGGTACAGTTACATGCAACTTCCAGATTATCTTTTTTCAATTTGCCCTTGAACAATTGGAGTGTAGAATAAAAATACCGACACTCTAAGAAAGCATAAAGATCTTAAGTCTTGTTAATATTTCATTATTACACCACTCATTTACACCAATAATGAAAAATACCATTAAATTTAATTAACACAATTCACCCAAGCCGCTTCTACCTAAGATTTTGAAATAAGTTATTAAAGGTTCCTAGCAGTTGAACAAGCACCTTAAATTAAAGTCTTATAATCACGGACAATGTTTAAAGACTTTACAGTCAGCTGACCTTGCTTAAGGGATTTTTTTTTAATTAAGGTAATAAAGAAAAAAATGCAGGCAGATGACAAATTATTTCACACAATAACAAAAAACAGACTTACAAAAATATTTCAGCTCTCTCCACCAAATGTTTTGTACGCCCACTTCGATCTCGATTGTATTTAGGGACATCAGTCACAGATGAATGTCCATTGAAAAAAATGAAGTTAACTGGATCAAACTACGTTTCATGTGAAAAGAGTGCTAAAACCTTTTATAAAGTCAGTCTAAATTCAAGTTGGAAGGGGGACTCAGACCTATCAAATATTCTCAGTGTTAAAAACTGCTGTAAGTACTGAAGAGTAGCGCTTAACCAAGAGAGAAAACTGCATTCTTGGAAGTGAGTCTTTAAAGGATTAAAGAAAACCATTCTGTTAATTTCTTTAATTTACAGTTTTTTCAACGTTATTTTAGGCAAGAGCTTCAAACACAAATAGAGAAGGAATTCTCTCTCTCTTCTTCCTTTCTTTCTCTCCTCTCTGAAATATGCCAAGTAAAATAAATATATAGAAAAAGACAAGAAAGCTCTCAGCACAGCATACTCCATACAATCCCTGAGAGAAGACAGATGAGATATGAGACACTGAGGTGAGATTATTGTTGATTAGCTCGTGGTTGAAAACAGAAACCAGGTCAAAGATGAGGTCCTGTTTCAAATATACTCCTCTGAAATTTACCCACTGCAACCCTGAGTGTCATTCACAACAGCCCTCTTTCCACAGAACTGTGGAAATCTGCCTTGGGAAAAAAAAAAAAAAGGAGAGACAAATATCACCAAACAATCAGTACACAACAGTGACTGATAACTTCAATTATAGAACAGCAGAAGAACAGGTTACTGTCCTAATGTGCTTTAATGTTAAACACGGAGTCTCACAAAGAACTCAGAATGCATTAATAGAGATCTTGAAGCTGTACAACACTGGAATCCAAAAACCCCACTGCCCCCCACAGTATCATAAAAAACCAAGCTATTTTTTCCTTCAGAGTTACTGAAATTCCATCTTCGGTGGCACTTTTTTCTTAATAAAGAAGAACACACTACCATCAGTGTTACAGTGATGACCAACCTGACAAGGTGCAGGTTTTCCTGGGAGAGACCATTCAGTGGAAAATACGAGCATTGTAATGCAGATTGTCCTCATTTCCTGCAGGTTCTCACCAATCTCTCTGCAGGGATTTTACTCATCAGACAATGCTGAGCTACAGGTAGTTCAGAAACAGAACCACAGATAGATTTTGAAGTCCATTTAAAGAAAAAAAAAAAAAAGACATTCTTTAAACTGCAGTTTTCCTTCACAATTAATTTAACTTAACTTCACAGAAATATCTTCTTTCACATCAATATAATTCCACCCAATAGAGTATTAAAAGCCCTGTCTCAGGCCGCAGTTGTTCTGACTCCTGCAGGGTAACGTTTGAATAATAGGCAGCGCAGTATTGCATTTCATTAGCCATCACCACAGTCTGCTTTCCAGTCATAAAGAGGAAAAAAAGTTAATCTCAAAAAGTTTATTGCAAGAGAGATGAGAGAACATGATTACGAACAAGCCTTTCTTACTCAATCTGTGAAGTCAATGAGATCCTGTTCACGTTCATAGAATCAAAATTTGGTCAGTCTTTTGCACAAACTGCAGCTATCCCTCATAGCCTGGATCTGCTGGCACAGAACACAAAGCATTTAGCACACCTAGGCACACTAGGAAAAGCTTCTGTGCACAACTGTCTTATGCAGTGTACTTACAGAGGTTTCCCTCCTCTTTCTGATGCCCGAAAGTTTGATGATAATTTAAATCTCTTTTAAAATATAGATAAAAAGCATTCACATCTATAATTCTGAATGAATAGTTAATCCCTGTCTGAACTTATTGGAAAGCAAACAGCACCAGTGAAGTCATCTCAGCTTAACAGTCTACATTTAACAGCAGGTTATAGAGCAGTACATCATGCTTAAAGGAGTTCAAACTTTTTTTTTTTTAAATGGCTGCACTGTTTTAAGCTGATAATGCACCATCATCTCTGCTCCCATGCGAGACTGCGCTACTTTTAGGGCAAACAGTCTTATCTTTCATTTTGCTTTTCCCAATACTTCTTGTTTAATAAAGATGATGAATTAGTGACAGGCTGAGCTCCAACATGATAAAACCAGTCTACAGTGTTGCCAATAATCCAATGAAAAACATCAACATGAAGACGACTGAATTTATCTCTGGACCAATATAAAAGTACATATTCAACAGCTTTAGATGGGGAAGTATGAATAGAAAATTCCATCCCATAAGGCAAGACAGGTATCAAAATCTAGAAAATAAGGTCCAAATGAGGGAACAATATTCTAGCGTCATGCCTTCTTCACATTCACTGATTATCTACAGCACACTGTTTTCAGTAAGAATTAAAAAAGTTTAGAACTACTTCTCATCCATAATTTCTCAAAAAACCAACAGTTTCTAAAGGTTTATTGTAATTGTCTAACTCCATGTAATCACAAAAAGAGTGCAAACGATGATGCGCACTCACATAACTGATCAGAGATGTAATTATCTTTGCACACAGACATTTACAGTACTACACTCATCTATTTAGCCAAACAACTTATTCCCCTGAAACTTACAGAATCAGAAGTCAGTAGAAATGCAAACGATCTGAAAGATTTCTCTGGCTCATGAATAACACATGCCTGGTGTGACCACGAGGCCAAAAAACCACTGCAGAATGACAGAGGTGACAAGAGATTCTGTCACATCCATTTGCCTAACCCGGGTCCTCAGGAGTCAGAGCACTTTTACTTCTCGTGCCACAGAAGACAAAGGGAAGAAGAGAAGTAAGGGTTTTACTGTACATATCCCAGTAGACAAAAAAATGAGAGAGAATGGTGAAAAAGAAAAAACCATAAAACCTGTGCAGGCTAATCTGTGTGTCTGAAAACATAGATAATGCCTTGTGTTCTCTTTTTACCTGTCTTACTGTTGCATCTTTCACATCACACAACTCTATATAGGCTATAAATATTTAAGATAAAAATTTAAAGCATGTCATAATATAACAAGTCTTCAAAGGGAAAAAAAATACCTTCCTAGCCCTGGAGCAGACTCCATCCTGTCAACTCTCAGTCATAAAAAGCTATACAAACAGCTCACTCTGAAGGCTAACAATACTACTAGCACTTATGTGTAGACAAAGAGGAACCAAAAATCACAATAATCTGTTCAATGACAGGCAACTGGGCCCCACTAAAGGAGTCAAGACAGATTATAACTGCAGGCTCTTCGGTAGCTGCACACACACTGGCTTTTGTTTTGAAATCGAATTTTACTGAACTGGAAGACTGAAAGAGATAAGAAATAAGACAAATTATTTCACAAGCAGCAGAAAAAGGCAGGTATGATCTGCAGCTTCTTTGTGTTTTGTGGGCAAGTCCACAAACTGGCGCGAGGTGGTAGATTTTTTCCTGTGGCTGAGGATTACTGTGGTAGTTTTGCACAAAAACTGAAGCTATCCTACAGCCTCTTTCTCAGAGCCACTGCTCCTATCTTTCCTTAAGAAGTGAAACTTTACTGTATATATAGGTATAAAAATTCAAACTCCTTTGTCAAACCTCAACGAAATTGGCCAAAAGGCTTAAAGGAAGAATTTCTTGTGATGGAAGGTGACCAGTAACAGGCATTGTGACCATGCGGTTCCCCATGCAAAAGCCCTAAGAACAAGCAACCTTTACAGCAAATGCATACCAAGGATGGAAATCCTTCAGATGCAGACAAGTTCATAGCGAACAAAGAAAGCAGGCCAGGACTGCAGCAAGGAGAAAGACACACTGGCATTCTTGTACTGACAACTGAATAGCAGTGAAACTTTAACTAACTGCTTGTGTGGTCTATTAAGTACTTTGTAATTAACCCCACAAGCAATCTGAACAAAGGATCCCAGATCGGATAATGAGGAAATTGCACAGGTTTTTATATGGTCCATGCAATTTACAGGTAAGCTGATTTGTATTTAATTTTCTGTAGGACAAAGTGACCTTTAGCTCGTCGTGGAAGAAAAGTAATGCTCAGGGCTCAGAGATACAACACTTTCTATAGCTCTGCACAATCTACTGCATGTCAGTTATGCCACAATTACTATGTGCACATGAGCGCGTGTAAAATACGAAGCAATTTAAGAAAATTTACCCCACAAAGTAGAAGGAGATATAGTGCAGGTGATAAGGGATAATGCGTTAAATTGAAATTATTTTATTTTTGAGTTCTAATAAAGCTTTGCAATTACAGAAAAGCACAGCTAGAAGATTTCCACAAAAACTTTCACCCCAGAGTTATACATCTGTTGAGAGCTTACTTATTGTGTGTTTCCTAAGTGAAGCTCTTCTTTGCCAGAACAAACATCCTGACAAAACACTTCTAACAGGAACCTCCTAAAACTCGAGGAAAGCTCAACAGCTTTTCTGCTCTCTCCCTTCAGGAAGCTGTATTGAACATCAGTGCTTCCAGACTACATTAGAAGTAGGAAATTTAAAAGAACAGTTAGCACATTCCAACATCCAGTTATTTCCCTAAACAGCAATTATTAAATATCTGATTTTCTGACAGGGTACTGGGGAAAACTTGTCTCTCGCAGTAGATTTCAGTTTTAAACCAAACATCTCGTTTGCATTCTGACCAGCTGCAGTTCAAGCCCAATATGACATGGCATGTCTAATTAGGAATCAAAAAAGCCAAAATGCCTAACCAACCTCTCCAGTGAGGAAGCACTACTACAACAAACTCCAAAGAACAATTATTTCCAAGTCTAAAGAAACAGAAAACCTTGAGGGGCTATCTACCAGGTACTAGAAACCTACCTGGAGATTTCCATGATTGAGAATAAGTGCTACTGCTGCTACAATGGACATTTCTTGTAGTGAAAAAAGTTTTAAGCAACATCACTAATGTCTCAGACCACACAAGAAAACAGCATTCATTAAACCAATGGGGGGAAGAACTCCATGCCCCTACCCTTCAAGCAAATGAGAAATCGTACAGAAAAAGTAATTTAAACTTCTTTCAATGTTGTCTTCAGGTTACTATCTGTAATACCAGTAAGAGGCTTTAAAAAGAAACTCAAGAATTTGCATACGCATCTGTAGATGGGTGCACTGAAAAGCAGATCACACACAAGCTTTACAAACTAACAATCCATAATCAGTAAAACATTATTGTGAGAGTAATGACACGGTATATTAAAGCAAAACACTCTCAGCATGTTCATTTGGAGCAGACAGCTTCCCAGATAGTTTTGAGTATACACAAAAGCAGTACTTCATACAGAAAGGATGGAGGTTTGCTTGTACAAACATGCCATATTCTGCAAGTCATCACCTGCATTATCAGCAACTTCCTGAACAGAGCACAAACCAAAATATCTCTTGGAGACAGTACCAGCTACCACCTGATAGATTGCTTCTACCAGAAAGTGCTGTACACCAAAAGATTGGCCTTTCCTTTTCAGTTCAAATAAATGAGCACATTTCTTTTCCAAGTACTCTTCTTTTATCACCTACATAACTCAAGTTTGTTTCTTTGCTCTTTTCACAACACAGCAACGTTGCTGAACGCTGATAAGGAAATACAGCAAGACTAACTCAAGTGCTGAAACTCATTGCTAAGCAGCACCTACTTCAGCTTATCCCATCAACATGCTAATATTAGCCTCATGTTTGGTAAAAACTGCCCTATTTAGAAGGAAGTCGGTTAAGCCATATGTCTTAACGATGCTTACCAACTTTATTTCCAATATTTTAACTAAATGTTTTGGTGGTTGTTTTTTCCAAAACACTTTTTGCACAAGCTCACATTTCCCCTTCCGAATTATTCCTACAATGTTTGCACTAAATTTAAATTATATCTTTCACTAATCTGTGGAAAGCTTTTGCACTCCTATTTCCTTCTGACAGCTAATAAACACTGACTTCATTGCAGCAAGAGTTTGAGTATCATAACATGATGAAACACTTGTTCTTACCTTTGCACTTGCTAAAAACCCCAGAGATATGGCTACTCTGGCTCGCAGGTCTGGTCTGTCTTTGGGCCACACATAAGACAGCATCGCTCTGACAATCTTTTTGGCATCTATCTCTTTCAGCTATTGAAAAGAGCAAACAAAGGCATCACGTTATAAGGAGACTCCCACAGCAAAATAACAGTGTAATTAAGAATTAATTGTGTAGATTTGGATAACTTTGGTACTTTATTTGATAGGGAGACAGTTCACAACGTTTGATATTAGGACCACCTATTAATACTCTGAGCTGTAAGTTTTTAGGTTTATATACATGACACTGATAAAACAGATTAATTGTTCTTAATTAATGTGTTCTCAAGAGTGCAAGTAAAACAAAAATGGAACAGAGAAAGACAATTAACCATAGCTGAAATGGTTCACAGAACAACTAAACAAATCTTTTTTTTTTTTTAATCTTCCCAGTATTCCTGCACTGAATGCAAGCTTCTTTGGAAGCTGTTTTAGCATTGTACAGAGGCAACCAAAGGGAAAACTAACAAATAAATAAATATATTAATACAAAAAAAAAAAAAGGCAAAAAAGTATAAAAAGTAAAAGAAGTAGTCTGGAGAACACTGAGTTGCAATTAAATGCACTATTTAAAAAGAAACCACTACCATTACAGGAATTCTTATCTCTAAAATTGAACACTTGCAATAGTACATAAATTGAACAGAGTATAATTTTCAGTTCAGACTATTTGGTTGCATTACTGCAAATTTAAGCATTTCCAATCCCCATTTGTACAGATTTTGGCCATTCTATTACCTCGGCAGGTGAGAAATTCTTTTATTTTTTCAACACCTCCTAAGGCATGCTTTCAGGAACACGAAAGAACTCCTTCAATGGGTGTCTAATGAAGTCAGTCCTAACTACCGACAAGAGAACTGGTCTAGTTGCCTTCGCTTAGCTTCAACTACCATCCCTTCCTTCATTTAACAGAACAGCCTCTGAATCTGGATAAGCAGGCTTTATGAGGCTTTTAAGATGTACATAACTAGTTAAGTTCATTTGTTGCTGTTTTAGGGCTCTTTTTTTTTTTTTTGAATGAACTCTTCAAATGAGTTCTCTTCTCACAATTGAGATAACAAACCTTCTTAAGAATTTCTTTTTTAAATAAGGATAGGTTATTTTGTAGATAGATTGATGTATCACACTTGTGAAATATCCCACCGAACTTCAAAGCTGAAACAAAGATAGCCAAGCAAGAATAAAAGTGCATGCAGTGCACATGCAAGTGGCAAAACCTCATTCTTTGTATTGAATACCCTGGAGTTAATGTCAAAGGCATGAAGGTTATCTAAAGTTGAAGGTAGGGCAGCAAGTAGCAGCTAATCTCGCTATTTCAGGCAATACTTTGGAACTGGAGAGGAAGAGGAAAAAGTCAGTCCATACTTTAAGGTGATTTTTCACTACAGAAGCCCATAGAAAGGGGAATTTTACAACGTGCTTTAATATTTCCCTCACTAGTTTGTGTGTCTCACATGTTAGGACCTCAATTTTGAGAAAAGAGCTAATTAGAATAAAAATTCTGTTAAGGTCCAGCATGAATGAGCGAGAAAGGAGTTCTGTTAAGAAGTAAGACAAGCAGTGAAGCCAATCCTATAAGTGTAAGCTTTTAAAAGCTTGGGGAAGTTCATCCCAGTGTTCGTAGTCACTGACTTCAAAGACAACCATCAGGAGAAATATTGTATATTGTCAACAATTGCAAATATATTTGAGCATTACAAAGCATAAGCACATTTCAAATGACTTTAAAAAAAATTGATATAATCAAAGACTTATAAGGGAACTGAGGATGCAAAATTATTTCTGCTTTGTCCTACCCGCTGAGGACATGGAGATATCAGCTACAGCACATACACGAATCTTTCAATTTGAGCTAAGCATATGCATAAATAGCATTTCAAACATTTGGAAAATATCTTTGATCAGCTCTTACAGATTAAAAAGGAAGGTAAAAAAAAAGTGGTATCCCATTAATACAGAAGGTGCTAGCACAACCAGTGCAGTTCTCATTATATGCTGCTACAGGATACTCAGACTTTGTACAGAAAAGCTATTAAAAAGAAAGAAGTACATTGGCTGCAAACAAGGAACCCATTTCAGCTTTTTCATGGCTCTGAACCGCGACAGGAGTCAGAAGCCAGTCAGTCAGTTGCCAAAGGCCTTGCGAAGGGACGAGAAGAAATATCAAAGGAGAGGCAAAATGCACGCACACTACATCAAAGTTTACCATGAAATAAATGTTACTCCTGTACAGAAATGTAAGTTGAAAATTGACTATGCAAGTGACAACATTAAGAATTAAAATGAGCAATCTACTTAATGGACTCAAGGTTGTTTTTTTTTTTTTTTTTTTACGTTTTCTGTGGTATACAAATGTTAAGAAAAAGGTGTTTATTTTAACTTTCTAAGTGGCAGTAACATTTCATATTTTCTTCTAAGGCTTATTTTTAAAGGAATGGAAGTGACAGAAGGAAAAGTATTAAATGTACAATACAGCAGGTAGCAAAGAAAAGTCTTTATAAAGGCAGCTGCAGCCTGTTTTTTAAATACTACAAAATACTTAAGACTTATTTGTGAAGGAATAAATACTGCCTCTCTTCCTGTCCCTGACTGTTCCAGATTCTACACCTTCTAGAACACCTAAAAAAATATATAATAATTTCTGCTCACAATCTCCAAGACTACTGAGTACTGCAAAGCATTCAGTGGGCTGGCCCTGCGACTTCATGTATGAGGTTTGTGCTAGGAGGAAGATCCATCAGAAGCATGATGGACAAAAGTGGTAGCTTGACTTGCATTTAAGCTGTCATTGCTGACAACGGAAAAAAGACCCAATTCTGGCTCTCTGTGTACTCACTCAGGAAGCTGTATCATCATCTGCATTGTACCAGCACAAGCCGTCTCACATCTGCACGAGATAATTCCACAAGCCATTAACTGCTTGATCCCTCCTCTGCTTTTCCATCTCTTTGCAGCACTGAACTCTACAGTCCCAGTCCACTTCTCAAACCACCTCTGGAGGCCATGGAACACCTCAATGAGACTATTCAGTTTATGCAACTGGCAGAAAACTATTCAGTGTTTGTTGCTGTGTTTCAGCTCAGGAAGGAGCCAGACAATTCTGCAAATTCAGTAGCATGAGAAAAAACATGACTGAGAACATGAGATCATGACTTCTTAAGAAAAAAAAGATTGTTTCAGTCCATGGTGAGCAATGTGCTCTGAGTGAAGCAGCAGCACTATTTCTCAGCTGAGCTACCTTACACTAGCTCACTACCTGACAGTACAGACTCTTATCAAACAAAACAGCAAGGTGAGGTAAGATTTCTTTTCAAGCTGCCATAACAGCTTAAATATATGTCAAACAAGCTTTGGGGAAAAAAAGTACTTCGTCTTCTGTCTTCCTACTGTCCGTCCCACCACGGAGGGCAAGCAGTGACTAGCAAACCAAATAGCAACCAAGTGAAATGGTGGCAGGGGCAGGTTAATTATCAGCACTCCATCATGACTAGCAATGTTTCCATAAGAAAGTAATACATAACTGCTTAGCAACAAGTCAGACATCACAGCTTTTATTGCTGCCTGTTTCGCTGACAGAAATCTAACACACACACAAAAAAAGACTGAAAATAGTAAAATAATGCTACTGTTTTCAGTCTTCTGCACATTGGCTAATGTTGCAAGCAAAATTTATAACAAAGCAGATGTGCAATCTTCCAGTTATTTGTGAGATGAAGGTAACACCTACTGCCCTTCACACACACTTTTTTTTGTTCATCCCTAGCATTTAGCTCTTTATTCCCTGTAGCTGGTAAAGGAGGGGGAATTTAAAACGTCAGTCCCCAAATCAGCTTCTGGAACAAACAAGTTCATTTGTCAAAAATAAGCAAACTGGAAGAGATACAGATTTAATATTGCTGGTGTGCACTACCTCCAGTTTTCTAGAAGTTTAATTCTAGGGGGAAAGATTTCTCATTGTAATCTGAGTATCAGTTCTTTTATGCACCCGTGCATGCATGGAAGATCCACACTGTCACATCACATTTCCTTCGTTTTTGCTGAGAACTTCTCAGTTTTTGTATCCACAGTCGCTCTTTATTTCTCCTCTCTCCATGCAGGTGGTTCAGTTGAAAAAGACCTGCATTTTGGGGAGCAGCTTTTTAAACAGAGCACTGCAGCAATCTGAAGATAGGTCAGTTGTGAAGCTGGGTACATGATTTGCAACTGCACCATACAAAGGCATACAAAGTATACATTAAAAATGTTTTACATGGACATGTAAAAAAAAAAAAAAAAAAAGGTTTTTAAGGTTTTTACAGTGAACAGACAATATTCAGCTGATCAACATACCCAGAGAAATAAAAATGTGAGTAGGAAAAAATAACAACTAAGCTCAATGGACATATGAGAACTAGAGTGGCAACAGGGAGCGTAATGCCCCCTTCCACTTAAAGGAAAAGTGCAATCCATAATATCATATTCAAGAACATATACAATTAGGATAATTAGGGAGATAAATAGCTTCCTAGCTTTAAAGTCTGTCTTTCCTAGGAAATATGTCAAAAGAGCCTGTACATGATGCAAGTAGGGTTGTAAAATTAGTCTGAAGTTCACGCTACATGCAGCACCAGTAATGCTACCAACTGAAAACGTCTGACTCTTCTGCATCCCCCAAGCCTTGCTCAGAAGCAATCACAGATGCTTGCTAAAACAAACTGGTTATATTTTAGGTTATGAAACTTCCTTTTATTGCAAGAGCAATAAATGTTAGCAAATTGTCTCCTGATTTCTGCTTGTAGCACAAACAGGTTGAGATTAAATGAAGGGATAACTTTCAGACCAAAATTTAAGATGATCCATTCCTTTACAGCTACAGGAAAACGGACTGCCAGAGCTGCCAGGCTGTGGGGTGCAAACTGTTAGAACAGGTAAGCATGAGCAGCCAGCCACGAAACACCCGGGATCTGCACTGAAATACGTCGTCATCACCAGAGCCTTTGCTGGCCTCAAGAAGATCCCATCAGAGTGTGTTATAAACCACTGCACAGCACCGTTCTGCAAACATACACAGCATCTGATGCAGAGCAAATGCAAAGACAAAAGTTACATAACTTAAGCTCTTTGATTTTGTAATTTAAAAAAGGCCAAGTTTACATTGTGTTGCTTTAACCAAAAGCCTACCTCATTTTCTAACTGCAACCATTTGGGTTAATGAAGATATTGCCTCTCCTTACATACCTGTCATCATTATTTTAACATACGTGCTTCCTGATTATAAATGTAGTCGAAGTATACCAGATGCATCAACATTAAACCAAAGTAAAAACACATGCACAATTTAATTAGTTTTTCTCCTCCTGCTTAAAGTGCAGTTTCACCAGCTGATGTGCAGACTTGTATCCACAAGCTAA
>JAOWBP010004006.1:11536316-11552838 GCA_028571105.1 Tragopan temminckii
TTTTATTATAATTTGGCTTGATGTAGGTGACAGAGCAGGGATTTGGTCAGCCCGCGTTAACGTGACTGCAGCAATCAATTGGGTACGGCTGAGCGGGAGAAAGACTGATGCAGTACAATCTGATGGCAACATTTAGAAAACTCAATTTATATGAGAAAAGATTCCCTACAGTATTTTTGATGAATACTCTAATTCTAAATTATTTTAAAATTAAATGCGATTAGAAATGTATCAGGACATCATCAGGATAAAGTAACTTTTCCGTTTAAGATATAATTCTGTTCGTGCACACGGAGCTCTTAATTGCTATTTTAGATGAGCGTTCTTGCCTCAGGGCTCTAATAAAATCCACTGACTTCAGCATTTAAGACCTGGTACAGTCGGTTATTTTAATGTAGAGATGAAGTTCTTTTGTCAGGAGACCAAAGTCTTCTATAATTAGTGCTCGCTGAGGTGATAGTCGCCCAGTGGGAAAGGACAGTATCTCCACTCAGCCACACACCAGCACTAATGCAGACAGCTAACCTCAGATGGCTTAGGGTGAGTGCTTCAAACAGGAGAAAATTTTCCTTTTTCCTCTTTTAGGTACTGGTAATACTGTAATTGAGGCTGTAAAAGTTCTTATAGAACATGGCGTACAACCAAGTGTCATTATCCTGCTAAGCCTATTCTCCACACCTCACGGTAAGTTGAGGGGCAGAAGAGGGAGAACAGGTACATTTAAGTGGGGATTTCTAAAGCCTGTGCATTCCTAGAAGCACAGACTGCAGCACTGCCACCGGGTAACGCAAACCTTCCTGCTGCTCTGAAGCACAGGAGCTCACGGATTGCATTGGGCTGGTCTGCCGGCTGGCTGTGTGAAGTAGGAACGTGGATCTTGTGGGTTCTCTTAAAAATTGGCTATGGCAGAAATCGCTATCAAAAATCAACTGTGCTGTAACCGCAGTGGTGATTAGATTGGATGTTACATGTCTGGTAAAGAAGATTAAAATCAAATAAGAAAACCCAGGACAATCCACAGGATTTTGCAACTGTAGGCAGTCAGCTAAGCCAGAAATGAGATGGAAGAACAGAGGCAGAGCCATCCACAGAATTCTGCTTATCGTGATTTAACAGGTGGGGCTGACATACAGCTGTAGTGTCACATTAATTATTGCCTTTCTCTCTCTCAAAAGGTGCCAAATCTATTATCCAGGAATTCCCAGAGATCACAATTTTAACTACAGAAGTTCATCCAGTTGCACCAACACACTTTGGACAGAAATATTTTGGAACGGACTGACACACTTGGAACAAACTGATAATGACTGTATGATATTACATAAGAGGTTTTTGTTTTTGGTTTTTTTTCTACATTTTATTATTATTTCTAGCAGAGTTGGTTGAGGGCACGTTTAAAAATCTTTTTGGCCAAAGGGGGAAATACTTGACCTAGATTACTTCTTGTTGGTTACTGCTCCAACACAGAACCAAGTGCAGTAACAAACACCAAATCATGGCAAAGTCAAGCATCTTCATGTTGTACTTGTATAAACTGCTACACTCTCTGCTTTAATTTATTTATTCTTCTATAGCCTGTTTTGTGGCTGCTTGCAAGAGCAAAATAAAACAACTATGTGATCAAGGTGTACGCTTCGTTTCTAGTGCTGATGTTTCCATCACTCCAGGTTGGCCAGTACAGCCACTCTAATTACTCGAGAATGATGGGTGCACTTGGAACTCACTGTAATCATTAGCAGCCACGTTGCACTCCTGGCAGTTTTCATTGGGATGGTGGCCAAAACCAAAAGATAAACACCTCTGAATTTTGATCTCTGTATATTACTTCCAAAAGTAGAACATCTGCAGCTGTCTTGATCAGTGGTACTGAAATAATAATCTTCCTGTTGCAGTGCGTGTGCCCTGTCTGCAAATGAGGTGGGAATTAAGAATGGGAGAAGCACTATCTACAGGAATGTTACTTCTACAGGGCTGAAGTTTTTCTTTTTAAAACATTTGTGGTTCAGTCTGTCTCACTAGCCCTCCCACAGAAATGCAAACTGGAAAAAGTTGGGTTCAGTGAGCAGCAGGGCTTAAAGTCAAAAGACAGATGCGGCCCCCTTTGATTTGCACTCTTTCAAAACATTCAGTGCAGGCTGTATGAATCAGATTAGACATTCATCTATTTGCCAACTTTGTCTTTCTGATCTGTGGCAGTAAGTACAAAATGTGCAACAAGTCAACTAGCTAGCATCTCATTTTAATCTAACTTTGAAAAATGGACAGATCAAAACAATACAGTCCGTTACTCCTGTTATAAAAGTCCATGTTCTAAGAAATGCAGGATTATACTGTGCCCTCACAAGCCCATCACAAGCAGGTGCTTCTTTTTTCTTGTCCAGTGGCTGAAGGTAAGCATCCCACTGAGAGGCCTGGCTGCTCCAAACAGCGCTGCTAAGACAGGGAGGCAGGATTCTCTGAATCCTTTTCTTGGTACAAATGAACCTTCTCTGCTCAATAATAATTCCAGTTAATTAAAGTTGTGTAAGGCTTCCAGAGATAGCCCATGCTGGAGGGAAAACACTGTAAGACCTAGGAAATAAGAATTCACAAGTATAATAAATTAACCAAAAACGGTTTTAATGCAGTCCTTGCCTGCGATACAGTATAAACCATGCAGGCTTTCTAGTATAAACCATAATAGAAAATGACAAAGCAGAATGTACAGTACATTCACCTGTAGAAACCATACAAACGCGTGGAAAATGCTAGTGAAACATACACAAAACAATCATATTAAAGACATTTGTTGGACAGTAAAAACAAGTATCCAAAGCTTTTGTAAAAACCCCTTTGATATCAAAAGTATCAATGCTGGCAACAGCATTAAACTCCTGAACTCTACCCCAAACATCCACATGCTGCCAGCAGACTGTTTGCAATGTTCTCTGGAAAACATTTGCTTTCTACAAAATTAAGGGATCAAACCACAAAGCTCTGAGTGTCATTCCATTGTTGAACAGAGTAGTGTTAACTACACAGATCTTGCAGGCTCAGGATTTTTATAAATACCAACACCAGGCCATACTGGTTACCTCTCAAGCAACCAAAAAGCAATAAATCAATAAAATGAAGTTTGTTATACTGTTCCAAATAATTCAGCAGTTGTTGGCACAGAGCCTGAGAAGCCAGTCGTCCTTGATGTGAAAAGCTCTTTACACTACAGTGGTTTACAGAGAAAGCTCTGGCCCAGCTGAAGAGGTAGTATCTTGGCTCTCAAATGGAGCTGACTAGACCCAAAGCAGCTGTAGCTTCGTGTCCTGCTTCGTGCAAGGTTTCCGACCAAATCAAAACCATCCACTGACACTAACGAGCCAAACTGCTTTATTTTAAAGCAACATAAAAACAGCTTCTAATGCTGAATTCTAACGTACAGAGAGATTGGAAATCTAATCCTGAGAGTTAATTAAGTTTTATCTTTGAGTTACCCATTTTCAAATCAGACAAATGATTCTCAGCTGAAGAGCAGCTGAACAGAGAGTAATTTAGAGCAACTTCTCGGTTTTCTATGTTAGTAGCCAGAGGGAGGCTGGGACAGGGGAGTGCTGGAGGCTCCCAGCTCCAGCACTGCAATCCCAAATCAGTTGGAATAGCTCAGGTTGAGAATCAGTGTCCACAACAGAAGTTACAAGTGAGCATAACTGTGAAAGAAGAATGCCTGCACATGGACTTCATTCAAATCAGCACGAGTGTCCCACCTCCCTCTTCACATCATCTCTGAGTCAGAAATACCTCCTCTGCTCCTCACTGGAGGCCACATCTGCACCAACCCAGGAGCTTCGTTACATCAGCAGGATGCCAGATGCTGATACGAGAATCTGATGCTCGTACACATCCTGGGTCCTCCAGGAACAGGCAGGGAAAAGAAAATAGGCCAACATTTTCAAAAATCCATGGAATCTCATTTCTCTTGGAGAGGAGAGCAGTGATCTGAGGAGGTGCAGCACACAGCTCCAGTTCAGAAAGGAGACAGAGAGGACAAATACATTTTTTCCTCCCTGGCTTCCTGTAGCCCCAACAAGAAGTTTAAGCCTAATAAGTCCTGAGATTACAGAAATGCCAGCAGGTATAACGCCTCTGACTTACATCAGCTGTTTGATGCTAGCATTTGATGCAACCAATTTTTTTTTTTTTTTTTAAGCACAGTTGAAGTAAGAACCAAGGATGATCCCTTTATCCTTTTTTTTTCTTAACAGAAACCTTTTTTTTTTTTTTTTAAAATAAAACAGTGCTTGTTATTCACTAAAGCTTTAGCAAATACTGCTGTAAATCTTAAAACCTTATGCAGAAGAAATACGTATTTCAAGCAGCATGAAGGCGTAACCAGCTTATGTGCTCATACTTGAAAAGTAAACTTACATTTTACTTCATTCACATGGTTTACAATTCAAACTGAAGGTAGAAAACAAAGATTTTTAGGAAACAGCAAAGCAGTGCAGAAAGTTGCTCTGAGCAAAGCAAGCTGAACAAAAGGAATCACAAATCAGTCCCTGACAAACATGAAGATTATTACAAATAAAATACATGGGCTAGCTGTTTAAAGTGACATGTACTCCTCTTGTTAGTATCCAAACAAAACCGCACGAACAGCTAAAAGCTGAGATATTTCAACTACATATTCGGGAGGAAGAGCAAAAGGGAAAAGAGAAAAAGTAGAGCAAGAACAAAACTAAGGGCAGGCATGATTCTCAATGTTAATTACCAGAAAAGGAAATAAGCATTAAGCAGGAAGGGTACATCATAATGCCACAGCCTGGACATGCTCATCACAGCCCAACTGTTTGACAGGCCGTTATTTTAATGAAAAAAGCCACTCTACCATGGAGATGCTTTAATTGATGGCTTCGGAACAAGTGCTCTGTAACAAAACAGAAGCTGACAGAATTGGAAAAATATCAATAAAATCAAGCTATTTTCAAGTAGTACGGATCAATTTTGAAACTTTGTACCAAAAGAGTCACGGAAATGAAAATGTGACTCTGAGTTAATTAATTCTGGCTTAATAAACAACATCAACAGTACCTCCTTTGCCTGCTAATTCAACACCCTCATGATTGAGCCAGCTATGCAAACAGCAAATCTGTGCTGCTGGCTTATCAACTGCATCGGAGGCAGCTGGTCCCTGAATGCATTGCAACACATCTTCCTTTATATCTAACTACAGGGAAGAAAAGGTTAGTTTCTACTTTTCCCTGACATTTTACATTCATATTATGTTACAGACTTCACACATTAAGTTTTGTAACTAACTACTAAGTTGTGCTTTCAGTCCAGCATACAGAGTATAAAAACTACAGCTCTTACAGATTTTGCTGAATCACATTTCTGGCTTGTTCCAGGAAGTAAACATTCATTGCTGTAGTGCTATTAAAAAGCTTCCTGGGCCCCATCAGCTACACTACACTACATGCACTAGTACAGCCTACTAAAACATACAGTACTACTCCTTGATCAGAGGAATACAATCATCTTCTACTCCAAAAACACTGTACCGATTCAGCAAGAGAAAAAAGGTGCAGTGCAGGGATGCTTACTACACTCCTAATTCCTTGGACAGCACTCGCCGGCCAAAGATAGGACTTTGCACAATGCAATCCGCAGAGGCATCAATATGATGCCTTCTCTAAGAGTATAGCCCACCTGAATGTAAATGGGAGAAACGGGAGGGGTGAGGAGGTGGTTGTTAGTAGTGAATTATTTTGCAGCGTTAGCCTAAGAGAACAGGGATAAGACAGGGCAGCAGGTACGACAGTACAATCCAGCAAGAGAATTCTTTCTTTCACACGATGGCATCCACTTGGAAAAGTTCTCACTCCCACAATAGGAAGCATTTGTAAAATGCTTAAACAGAGACCACGAAAGGCCAAAGGCAAGGTATGCCATCCACAGGCTGAATTTTCACACTACCACGCCCTGATTGAAGCCTCCAAAGCTCACTGTGGTGTTCAACACTTTCAGAGACACTCTAGGTGCGTGATACTGAGACATGGGATCTCACTCCAGCCACTCGCATTGCTAGTTGATGACGGCTGGTAGAATTACAGCTTCTGGTGGCCGTATTCCAGCTCCCACATTCCCCCCAAGCAATCCGGGCAGTACCGGCAGGCAGCAGAGCAGGCAGCCCAAGGCCTGACACACACCAAGCACTGCTGTGCCCGCAGCCTGCTGGCAACACAGAGTGCTCTCCCACATCCCCTGGCTACGCAAAGCTAGGCCAGCAAAATCGTTCTCCGCAGACTTCTACAATTCCTGGCAGTCTGACGTCCACTGAGGAACAGAAGTTACTTCGGGCCTTTTCCACAATGTATCACACAGACCGAGCCCCCATACCAGTGAAAGTGGAAATGCATTTTACCCATCAAAGAGCTATGTGCATGTTAAAAAAACTAACGTGCACTCAGCTGAACGCTTCAGCTGTTCTGCTACCTGCTGCAGTGCCTGCAGACAGCCCGAAGCATTTGTTTCCCAGTGCACTTACCCAGCAGACCTGGCAGAACCTGCATATACTACATTCTTTGTATGCAACTCTAGTACAGAATCTAAGAAAACAAAGCCAAATAATATACTAAATAGGAACCCAGCTTTAAAGCCACAGGTAGCAGAAGGTGCAGTCAAAATCACTGCTTTAATGCTGCCCAGATCTCTAACTAACAGGTTTCTTAAAGGCCAAAAATGTCAAGTGAAAAAAACAGTGTTTTCCATATTAGGTCATCTGCAGTGACATTTGAAGCATCAGCTGCAATAACGCATGGAGCAAACAGATTTCAGTAGCATTACTTGGAGAAACAGTTTTCCCCCAGGGATCCAGCTGCTCTCTTACAGCTTTGGTGAACACCTAGACTTTTCACTGCAGCTTTCTGCATCAGCTTTGACCTTGGGAGGTAAAGGAGACTGCCCGACTGTTCTGCTTTCAGTGGAGATACAGTTGACTTTTCCTTCGTAGCGTCTGCCATGATGCAGTGTTTGGCTTTAGGAGAAAAGCAATAGAGACTGCTGGGCAGTGCTGCATGGAGCTAAGGACCTTTCAGTTTCTCTACTCCTTGAATTGTCCTGACAGCGAGGGGACAGAACCAGGACAGCTGATCTCAACTAGCCAAATGGATATTCTGTATCATATAGCATCATGTGGAAAAAAACCTTGAAAAATCGTGGGGAATTGGCTGAGTGGGCAGCTGCTGCTCAGAGACTGACGACATATATAATTATCGTTACTATCATGCTTTTTTCCTCTTCCTTTTCTTAGTATATAATTTTTATCTCAACCCATGAGTTCTACTTTGTGTTTTTCTGTTGTTGTTGTTTTTCGTTTGGTAGGTTTTTTTGCAATTCTCTCCCCCATCCCACTGGGAGGGTGTGAGCGAGTGGCTGTATGGTGCTGAGCTGCTGCCAGGTTAAAGCACAGCACCAACTGCCCTGGAATTCAGCATACACAGTACAAATACCCAGCAGAGAGTAAGTATATCTCTTTCAATCAAGCAGACTAAAGATTTCAATCAAGAGAATAAAATGGAGTTTGTTCAGTCATTCAGACACACCAGAGTTTTTTCTCCTTCAGTTTCACATTCCATCCTGAAGCACTCAAAAACCCGACTGGTGCAGATACTGAAGTGGCTCTGAGCTGTCACACTGTTTATCACTTCTACCTGCATGAGTGTTTGTGCATCTGAGCTGCTTTTAAGAAAAAGGAGAATTTCCCATTACTAACTACGAGTAAGTCTATTTAATAAGATAGGGACAGATGCCAAAGCATCATTTAAGTAGTTAGAAACTTTTAAAGCTGCTTCTAAATCTGAACTGGATAGCTGCATTATCATAAAGATATCTGTTTTAGTAATAACCACAAGACAAAAATGGATTTTACTTACTAACTAATGAACAGTGCTGCATCTAGACAGCAAGTGGGGATGCAGCCCGCAGTTCTTTTAGGTAGCTCTTCTGCTGCTTTGCTTGGCAGAGAAACGGCATTAAAATAATGACGTGGCTGTAAACAGAACCAAACCTCAAAAGGACATGAGATCCTGCTCAGAAAACTCTTGTAAATCCACACAGCTTCACACAGCTTTGATATTCCTATCTGAAAAACACACTTCAGCTGGCAGAACGGAACAGTCAGCAATTTATCCTCCTGCTTTTATACACAAGGAATTTAGGGTTTTAAAGGCACAAATACACAAGTAACAGTGCTAAATTCCTACACACTTCCTATAGCAAATAACTGGCACCTCCTTCTCATGATCCACCTCCAGAATACATTTTACCAGAAACAACGTGATCAATTTTAGTGCTTCCTTTCACAGCTTAAAACTGAGCACGAGATTCATTCACGAGAAACACAGGTTGAGATTTAACAAGAAAAATAGTTTCAGTGGTCAACAGCCACCTGGTGACAGAACCACCCAACCAAAGCTGCCAAAGCAGGAACATTCCAAGAGCGTTCCACAGAACTCTGAAAAGAAAGGAGAATAAGGTAGACTGGGAGAACTCACCCTAATTTCTAATTTCTGAGAACTAAACCTCAGCAGTAGCATGTTTTGCTGAGTCTATTGCCTGTGCTACTCCTAAGTACAGCCTGACGTATAAAACACCATGTCCAAAGGGCACGGTTTATATCCAGTAGTTAAACGTCTACTCATCGACAAAACATCTCCACACGTCTCTTCTGTGTCACTAACATACTTCCACTGGTAGCACGACAGAGGAAATAGAGAAGAGTCTTAATCTGCAGCCAAGGCCTTTGTCACCAACAGATACTTAGATCAGATAATTTCTCATGACAACTGCTTCTGTAGTTAAAGCACAAACGGGCTGATGAACAAACAGAAACCAGGATAGAAAATGCTAACAAATGATCTTAAAAGTAGTATACCAATTCAGTAAACATGCACCTCGTTCAAACACGAGAGATGGAGTTGCCAGCTCTGAATCATGCAGATAAAATAGTGACTTGGATCTAGAAAAATACATATAATCCTGCCAGCAAATTCTCAGTTCCATTCCACACAGTAAGAATAACAGTACATTCCTCTAACTGCAAATGGAGCAAAATAAAGAATCTAATCACCTCATGGTGCTGAAAAACCTTTTAAATATCAGTCAATACATCTACTGAGGAAGAAGTATGAGATAAATCAGTACATCAAAAGTCTCTTCAGTATTATTGGGCTGAAACCACCTTTGTGGAACGGACACTCCAAGCACAACTGTGGGAGCTAAACATTCAGCACACATTTCCAACTCCTGTGCTTCAAATCTACATCTTCCTTTCTGACCCCACAAACAAGATTTTCCATGGAATGTGGGCATGGGAATGAGTTGATAATGCTCTAATTACCATGCAAACACTGTCCTTTTAGCCCTAGGAATTAATGCACGTTGTGCTGCCTAAAATTCCTGTTTGCGCTTTAGGTAACTGTAGTTAGGATTGAAGGGCACCGTAACTCAAACTGTAAGACATTTACACTGCCCCAGAAAAAAAAGCATCTGTGGCCACAATATTCTTGAATCTTGATACTGGCAATGTGATTGTTATGTTTTCATACACAGTTGCACATGTATGTATACACGTTCAGTGCTTTTTCTTTCAACACAAATGTATCAACTATTGATTTAGTGCCAAATTCAAGTGAATCTGTATCTCACTGAGTGGAACAGACTCAGAACTTTAAACATATTAGAAAACGCCACCTGGCTGAGGAGGTTAGAGCATCAGTCTCAGTGTAAATACCATCCCCAAGAATATTATGGCTTGGAAGAATTTTGAAAACTCAAGTCCCTGATGTTCGCAAAACGAAAAGGCCTTTGGAAACACACTCGCATCAATACTTTTTTTTAAACCTATTTTGAATAAAAAATATATATTATTTATAAAATAAAGAGAGCAGGCCAAAGAAGATTGGCCAGAATCACTCTGTAAAACTGTTCCGTTCACTCCATAACTTAAACTTATAAAGCCTTGAAACATCTGAATAGCAGGATTTCTGGAGAAGCACTCTAGAATGCAGATTCCAATCAAATGATACTTCTTGATGCTTTTACATCTTGAAGATCCACTTATCTTCTGCCTCTCAAAACCGTAGTCCATGCAGAGAGAAGGGATGTTGACTCCTGAGAGGGAAGCTGAAATGTAAATGAAGAATATGTGTCTTCTAATTCCAACTTTCAGCATCATTTTAAAGCCATGCAGAATCACAGGGAAAATGCTACATTTTCACTCGGAGTGGAATGGCAATATATAGTTCTCAACGACTACCTACAGAAGAAACACTGTTATTTTTTTTCTCAGTGGCAAAAAATGGAATTGCATCTACAACATGCAAGAAGCCCATTTGTAAAAATCCCAAGTTGTTCTACTGATGTGCAGAACTAAGCAGTGGATTACACAGTTCTAACATACAATGCAGAGTTATTTAACGTCCAAAGCAAGTAGACAAGAAAGTTCTACCTAACTACTCCACCTCCTGCAAGAGGGAGAATAGAAGATACCCAATGAATCTTGGTCAGCAGTACTCTACTGTGAAAATACCTCATGGAGACCGAAGAGGACACTGTCTGCACCTTAATGCAGGAGTACATATTCGGATACTTCCCCACTGCTTTGAAAGTCAGAACAAATTATTTTTCTGTATTAATGCTCTGGCAGCAACACCTACTACAAACCAGATAATCTGTCTTTGTATCCAAGTTTCTTAAGAATGAAGAAAAACAAATAGAATAATGGCTGATGTGGGCATGACAAGATACTTTCATTTATCCCCAAGCACATGGAGCACACAGTGTGGTTGTTCTCAACCTCAGTTTCTTTCAAGATTGTATCTCCACCTTCCCACACCTTTCAAGAAACACAGAACAGATTCCCATTCTTGTAACTGAACAGCTTAGGGGAAAGAATAATTCCTGGTGCATTTACCATAGGAGTTGCAGGGTTTGTATCTTCCCCTACAAACTGCTCTTGGCTCTTGTGCAAAACATTCAAACATACAGCCCAGGGCTACAAGGCAGACACTATTTTCTTTTAGGTTCTCTTAAACAACGTATTTCTGAACATATTGGTGAAATACTACCATGCATGATTGCATCAACATGATATTGTGGCATAGGGGCATCTCTCCCTCCATGTGCAGGCAGTTGTACCAAAGCCTTTGGAGTGTTAAATGACTGTCAAGTATCAAAATCTGTTCAAGGTTACCTACCAAATTCCCTGCAGAGCAGCTGTTTTGAAGATAACAAAGATATACTGACCTTTCTGAACAAGCTTTCTACTGCTGCCATTTTCAAACCACTATGTCTCCCTTTCTATGGCAAGGGACGCAGCTTCACCAGAATCTATACAACGAAAGACAAAGTAGTTAGATAAGTAAATCTGTTTTTCTCACTACAAATATATTTATCACTAAATGTGGGAGAGTGTTTTAAAGAATCATTGCAAAGAAATTAGACAATCACTTGTCAGAGCTAACTGAATGGCACTTTTTAAAGAGGGATTACTTTATTATTGGCTTCATCTATCTCATAAGCATACCACAAATTGTAAAGCTGCTATGACAAATAAAAATCTTGCCATTTTAATGGAACATTTCAGACCATTCTGATTAGAAAATTATATTGCTTTACTTCCACTGTGTGAGATGTAATCTGAACACTCTTAAGCTTAGAGAACTTCATTTGCTGATGCCTTACCAAAAAAGAAAAAAAAGCAGTGGTGAGAAAACAAGAAAAACATCATTTCCTTCTACAGTGCATTCTCCCCAAACCCTTCTGTCAGAAAGGAGTGAGGGCACGAGAGCTTAATGAACCAGGAAATCATGTTCTCTGAATACAGTTGCATTAGTACAGAAGTGGTAGAAATACATGGTAATATACTAATACACAGTAATGTACTAATATATGGAATATATCACACATTCACAATATTTTATTCCTAAACATTTTCACTTGCAGAATAAAAAAAATGAACGCAGTTCGAATCAATTGGAAACCTGAAAGTAGTTCAGATCAGATGTCAGCCACAGGAAGGCAGAACAGAAATTTCTACTGTAAACTTATAGAGAGAGATGGAGGCAGTCAGGCATGGTTAATCTGGTGAAACAGCAGCTCGGGGTCAATCTAATAGCGGTCTGCAACTACTTGTCAACTGTTTGAAATAGCAGCTGGTCTGAAAGCAGCTCCTACTTCATATTTACTGGAAATAGCATCCTGCTAATTGCAGGCAATAATTACATTTTGCTCTACTGCAGAACTGTATTTTGACCATAATTAATGCACAATAATCCCCAAGAAATCTGTATGCAAATCTATATGTAATCTATATGTAGACCTATCTTCACAGCCTGCCTGAGAATGAGGGAGATTATCGTCTCGTGCCTTTCCCCACCTGCATGGTTAAGTGAAACAAACTGCCTAATCAAAAAAACAAGGCAAAAGACCAATAAAACCCAAACAAACAGAAAAATCACCTAAACAAACCACAAAACTAAAAGGCACCCAACAAAACCCTGAAAATATGCAGCACCTGTAGGAAAAAGATCCAATTCCCAAATGTACATTTTTAGAGTTGTTCCCCTGACTGCTTAAAACATATTGGTTTTGCTAAATATATTTACCCACGAATTTGGTTAAACTGATGCAGATTCCTCCGCAGGTACTCCTTTATGATTTAAAAACCAATTAGAATGCAGTCACTGACACAGGGTTTAGCTTTGCTTTATGTTCATCTTCTGCCAGACACAGTTTAGATGTTTAAATCACGCCTGAAATCCAGAGATGCAAATCCAGCCTTTTGTCTCAGTTTACTGCGTTGCACAGTGCACTGCTTTATTGTCTGAGCCATCTCTGCTCTCTTCCAACATCTAAGCAGCTTTTAACATTTCTCGATGGACAGAAATATAATTCTTACAATCACAACAGATGACTTCTCTGCTCAAAGAACTGCTCTGCCAAATTAGCTGGTATCTCAGGACATGTCACTCCTCTAATTAGGCTTTACCAATTTGAATTGAAATTCAAAGCAGATGCCTTTAGACACCTGAAGCTTCACTGCATCAAGAAAGATCATCAGCTTCCACCTATTGCTCAGGATATGTTGGCTTCTGCTGGAAACATGTAACTTAGTACAGATGACAAATTTTTGAAGGGAGAACAATTTGGGAAAGATTTGATTCACATTGAAGCCTTTTGTACAAGTTAAAATGAAACATATTATTAAATTATTAATCACTCTAAGAGATCAGATGTTGCTATAAAAGTACAGAAATGGCTGTGCTATCCTGCTTTCCACAAGACAAAGAGTGCAAGCATTCACAGTACTGACACATCCATGTCCTCAACCAACACGTCAAATGTATTATAGATGAATTCTTTGAAAAAATATGATAACCTTATAAGCTGCCAGCATATGATTTGGGGTAGCTCTCTGGCTAGACAGATTAAACAGATGCCTGTGAATAAGAGATGAGCATTAATAAATCTGTAAAAAAAAATCAATTTACCATGTCTTTGGAAGCAGGTGTTTTCAGTCTCTCACTAAGAAATGAAAAAAAAAACTTCCCCACAATACTTTTTTCCATCTAAATGAAAGACTGAAAACCTTAGCAAGTCAAAGTATACGTAACAGAAACCCAAACTGTAAGGACACACTTAAATATTTGAAAAAAGGACAACCTTGTGGATAAAACAACTGAGAAAACTGTGCCCTTGAGAGGCACCATCTTGAGTACTGCATCCGGATCTGAAGCCCCCAGCAAAAGAAAGATGTGGAGCTGCTGGAGCGGGTCCAGAGGAGGACCACAAAGATGATCAAAGGGCTGGAGCATTTCTTCTTCAAGGAAAGCTTGAGGGATTTGGGCTTATTCAGTCTGGAGAAGGCTCCAGGAAGACCTCACTGAGGCATTTCAGTACTTTAAGGGAGTTAATAAGCAGGAGAAGGACCAACTTTTTATATGGTCTTACAGTAACAGGACAAGGGGGAATGGCTTTGAACTAAAAGAGTGGAGATTTAGATTTGATGACAGGAAAAAAATGTTTACTCAGAGGGTGGTGAGGCCCTCGCATAGGCTGCTCAGAGAATTGTGAATGACCCATCCCTGGAGATGTTCTAGGTTGGATGGGACCCCAGGCAGCCCGATCTGGTGCAGGGCAACCAGCCCACGGGTTGGACCTAGACAATCAATCAGGTCCCCTTCAACCTAAACCACTGTATGAAAATAGCCCAAGATGAAGCTGCCTCACCTCCTTGCTTTCAGCTGGGCTTGTTTGCTCCTCAAGAATCTCCAAGTCCATGTGACCTGATTTTAAAATGTCTTTATGCAGACACAAAATAACTAGAGTGGAAGCAGCACAGTGCAATAATGCAACTGGGGAGGAGAACAATACAGGTGCTTAACCAAACTTCTGCACTCCGCCCTTTTCATTATTACTATGGCAGTTCGCTCTCCCTTCTGCATGAGCCTGGAGTGAGGGACTGATGAGGATAACCTTCTCTTCTCCTACTACATAACAGTTGCATGAGCAATTAGAGGTGGAACTCCAGGAGACAGACTCCACTGAAATACAAGAGAACAGTTAGTTATTATTCTGATCCTGATGCAGCTGGCAGAGCAATCTCCTGAGACTGCAGGACTGAAATTGCACAATCATAGAATCACCAAGGTTGGAAAAGACCTCCAAGATCATCCAGTCCAACTGTCCACCTACCACCAGTATTTCACCACTGAACCATGTCCTTTAGTACAATATCTAATCATTTCTTGAGCACCTCCAGGGATGGTGACTCAACCACCTCCTTGGGCAACCCATTCTAGCACCTGACCACTCTTTTAGAGAAGTTTTTCCTAATACCCAACCTGAACCTCCCCTGGTGCAACTTGAGGTCATTCCTTCTCATCCTACCGCTAGTTACATGGGAGAAGAGGCTGTTCCCCCATCTCACCACAACCTCCTTTCACAGAGCTGTATAGACCTATGAGGTCTATTCTGAGCCTCCTCTTCTCCAGATTAAACAGTCGCAACTCCCATACCTGAACTTCTGTGTTTACTCAGCTCCTCCTTTGTCTCGGTGATGAACATCCAGGTGGCAGGAAAAAGAACCAACCTGGTACCTTTCCTTATACATCTCTCCCTCCCCAAAAGCATCTTTTATAATGATAAAAATGACAAGCAAACATTTGTTATCTGTACAGGCAGAACAGAACGTGAATGAGTACAGAGAAAATGCTCCAAGAGTTATATCTGAAAGCAAATTAAACAAAAATATTTTACACGTGTTGTTATTGAATTAATTGTGACCCTATCTGGGGATCATGAGAGACACAGAACCTGCAGAGTGCAAGATTTGGGCACCCCTGTCTGCTACCAAGGTTTTTGCTGAGAGCTCACGTGCCTCACTGTGCTTGTGATGCTGAATCATGGACAGGCTGAATGCTGCCTTTCTGCTGTGAGCTGCTCCCAGACCAGCAGCACTGCCCACAGCAGCATCCAATTGTGAACCAACGTCCATATACTAATAGCTAGCCATCCATTCAAGAATGTGTGCTCAGCCTATTTTCTCACTTTCGTGTCTTTATACTGTCTCAGGTTGGCTTTTATAAGACAGTAAGACATTCTAATTCTACCACTGTTACAGTTTTACAGGTTCTTGGAATAAAATTGCAAATCATTTTTTACACTGACAAAGACCAGCTATTTGACAAGCACTACAAAATGCAGAACTTCACCTAAGCTCCAGATTCAGATTCTGGGATCTGACTTGGCCAAAGTTCATATCACTGTCAAAAATAGTTGTGGATTTTTTTATTCAGAGAGTATTTATACTTTGTAAAACTTGGAAGAGCTTCAGATTAATTTCTAAAGGAAATTTTAAGCATCATATGTAATACACAGAGATACCATATTCTGTTATTTTTGCAGTCAACTTGTGTTACCTTATCACTGCCAAAACATACTGAACAAAACAGGAAGAACAGATAGTTTTCCAGCACACAAACACTAACTAATTAAAGCAGTTTATTCGAAGTAAAACTGAAATAAATCACTTCAGTTCTAGTCACAAAATCCTGGAGAGTACATTTTCCCAGCAGTATATGCGGCGTGCCTTTGAAAAACCATAGGTTGTTTATTTTGCAGTGGAGTAACTTGAAAGAACAGTTGCCATTAAGACCTAACTAGAGACTAAAGTACAAATACCGTGCTGCTTGGGTTAAATAGCTTGTCACACAGTATTTCACATGTGTACCAAAAGTTCACATGGAAAATTCTTGTTTCCCTTTTAACCAAGAATGTTGGTTTTCTCATAGGTTCCTACACACATGTTGTGTTCGTATCATTAAAATGTATACCATGAAAGGGAATGTTATTGCAAACTTTCTGAAAACCATTCTGAAGCAATAAAATGACCATGGAAACAGTGTCTCTGAACAATACAGCAGCAGTACCTGGTTCAACAAATACACTTGCTTGATGTGCTAATTATAGTAAAATTAAAATCATATTT
>JAOWBP010004006.1:11552977-11566738 GCA_028571105.1 Tragopan temminckii
CATCAGGTGCTCAGAGCCCCATCCAGCCTGACCTTGAGTGTCTCCAGGGATGGGGCACCACCACCTCTCTGGGCAACTTGTGCCAGTGCCTCACCGCCCTTATTGTAAGAAACTTCTCCCTTACATCCAATCTAAATCTCCCCACTTTTAGTTTGAAACCATTTCCCCATGTCCTATCATAACAGGCCTTGCTAAAGAGCCTGTTCCTTTCTTCCTTACAGTTTCTTCTTGTATTTACTATAACGGTGCAGTAGAGTTGCTGTCAGTGTTATTGTTACTATAAATCTGGATGGCACCCTTGGTCCTTAAAAAAATAACCAAACACGAGCTCTTGCTTAACTTTGTGGCAGGATTTTGAACTCCTGAACACTGTTTCCAACATTAACCCTGATATTCTGATACATATTGTATTCTCCAAAGACCAAAGGTTTGATGACAAATATGTAAAAAAAAAACCCAACCAACACCTCAAGTTCAAGCAGAGAATAGTAATCGATCAGAGAACTGTAATAAATCATTAAAGTAATTTTGGATGTATCTAGCAAAAATCAAAGAATGGATTCCTTTTCCTAATAGGATATTCATAGGGTAAAACGTACATAATCATTTTGGAAACAGATCAAATCTATTGTATGAACAAGGCAGTTCACCTAGAATTGCTCTCAGCATATGTTTATTTTATGAAGATGATGTAGCACATAGCTAGGTACTGTCTAACCCACAGATGTTATAGCATCAACACCAAATGAATTTCTATACTACTGTACTAAGGGTGAACAAACAAAGTATGAAGTAACTAAATGTAAAACCACATTCAGGCGCTTGTGTGCACATACTCAAACTTTCAGTGGATAAATGCACATAAAATACTTACTGGTCTTTTCATTTCTGTAGAAACAACCTCATGCCTACAGTAACCGTGCTGCATACAACAGCATTTACACGTAAATACACTCCATTTGTGGAGATTTCAATTCCTGTCTGCAGCGTCTGAGTAACAACCTCTGAATACACTTAATTGCAAGTAGAAAGCTACAACTACATTAAAAAAAGGAACTGGCTTCAAAGTAGGGCTTATTTTTAGTCTGTATTCATCTGTCAAGTCAGAGACACTTAGTGATTTGGCCAATGCTTTTTTTTCATTTGATTAGCTGTTGTTATTCATGCATTAGTCACTGAGGTCAAGACACAACTCATTTCCTTTAGGGCTACCTTACCATGAGGCTCCTCATCTATTCCATCATCTTCCCACTGCTCTTCATTTGATAGAAGAGGATTCTGAACTTCACACAAAGCTCTCATTGGAAAAAAATGTCCATCACCCTGGCTACATAGCAAAAGACCAAGAAAGATGCTGTAAATAATAGCAAGCAATTCTCAAGGATTATAATTTCTACTCTTTCATCTGCAAACAAGGTTTTCTTTTGCCTGAACATCTGATATTTACTTAATATGTTACGAAATTTTGAAAAACACTGTGTTTATTTTTTGTGGCAACTGAGATATCAAATATCACCAGTGAGCAGTTTCAAACCTGAATTCCTGCAAACTCTTCAGAGACTGAAAGTTAAAACCTGCAGTCCACGCGAAGTGATTTCAGCAGAATTTACACGTCTAACTTGATCAAGTTCCTCAGACATAAAGGAAAAAAATTAACTTGTGGCCAGCTAGAAGTGAGGGGAGACTGAGGAAAACATTTATGTTTAAGGAATGATGATACCCATCTTATCTATTTATAACATAGACTCTTCAGGGCAGAAATTACACTTCCATGTTTGAATGATGCCAAGTAGAAAATATTCCCAATCTTAGTTAAATGTTACTGAAGGACAAGTAAGACTTACCTGTACATAACATGGAAAGAAATACCCTCTGCAAAATTCTAAAATTGCAAAAGTTGTTTTCGTTACACTTTACACACTATGCGTTCACATGTCTGGATATCAAGCAAATGATTGAAATTCAAATTCATGTAAACAAGAAAAGTTAAAAACTAGATGTTACAGTTTTTTCTTCTCCATTCCACAACAGCTCCTAGAGGAGCCACAAGCTGACTGAAGTGCCTTTCTCTTCTGATGGAAACACCAGATCTTTTCCTTCACCCAAGCTAAATTAGCTGGGTGCCCTCTCCAGAATTACTACACTCATTAGTAATGTGCCTCTGACTTGCACGTCAATGTTTTCCATTAATGGAAAGGTTTCCTTTGCTGATCTTTTCTCACTGACTACAAAAAACAGATGGCAATTGGGATGCAACTGGGTCTTAAGTTTACACACCACTACTTGAAAAAGTTGCGACTTGAATTTGAGTATACTTTACTATGGGTCTATTAAGTGTCAAAACAACATCTTCCCCTAAATTAAGCAGCATAAACTGTTTCAGTCATAGGAGGCTGAAGGACAAAGAAATCAGCATCTCTAAATGAACATCTATCTACAAGTCAAAGGAGTCCAGAAAGATCAAACACCCCATGCAGTGCATTTACCTGGCAGAAAGCTTTCACTTCCAGACTTCCTGTGTACAGGATTAGCACAGACTGTGCTTGCTGGTGTTTTTACAGCAATGTGCAAGAGCAGCCAAGCCACAAAATCACTGCCATCATATACAAGGCTGTATTAGAGATTTAGAAGTCAATCCCTCGTATCAACTTTTTGCATAGACTTGATTATTCCTTACCTGGAGGCAATAGGCAGTAACCACAGCTTTTTTTCTTCTCCAAACACTTGCTGAAGATTCTTTACAAAGCCAAGATTGAATCCATTTTTATCCGGGCCATTCTGAAATACTGGAGTTGAGAAAGCCTCTACACATAGACACAATTTCAGAGAAAAAAAAAGAAAATCAATGCCAAATACACTGAAACAGATTGTACACACTGCAGCCACTTAAAGTGAGCAGGATTTGCCAGATTACAAACTAGCATTACATAGATACAAAGTGTCAAAATAATAGGGTTTTTGGGTTTTTTTGCAAGACTGTAAAGACTTTCAAACTGAAGGTAGGAATTCAGTCCTGCACATGAACTGTATGAAATAATCAAACAGACTGATCTACAAAGGAGAGTTAAAAGATCTCTGCATGAAACTTGCTGAACTTCGGTAGGTAGAAATTTCTAAATAAGAAGATGCAGAATTAAGTAGGTTGGTCTTAAACGCATATTTCAGAAGCGGCACTGGAGATTTAAATTGAGTCATTCATTTATATATAATGAACAAGCACTGGGAACAACCATACGCAGACAGACCCTCTGTTATGATGAGAAATAAAATTAGTAAAAGGAAAAGGGGGGAGGAGAATCTAGAGTGCACTAGAAACAATTTTATCTGCCTTCTAAGCTGCTGCAGAGGTCTGATGTTCTGGGCTGGATGAGTTTCAGTGCCTCTCAAAATGAGTTTAAAAGTTAATAATTATACAAAATCTGAATATTTGCTTAAATTCTTGTCTCTGTGTTTTCTTACAGAACTTTATCCAAAAATGTTTAAGAAATGAAAGACTTAGCTGAGGAAAGAAAAAGAAATCACTCAATAAAATCATGCTGGTCGAGACCTTCGTTTCATTGGTGTAATTTTACAGTCCTAATTTCTTTGTCTTTGTCAGTGAGGATGGACATTGTTTGTCCCAACCTTACTTGGCTGTCTTAGAATGCACTCCAGCATATGAGCATAAGCAACCATTACTCCTGAAAACCCACACTCATTTCACAGCAAATGCAGTTATGCACATGCATAACACTTGTGTAATTAGACACTTGTATTTTAAGGCTCTAGTTTCCCTTACAAAACTTTTGTCACACCAGTTAAAAACACAGCTTATTTGCAGTGACAAATTTCTGCAGTTTTGTTCCAACACCCTAAATCCTCCTCCCTTTACAAGCCAGCGGGAATATACAGAAATAGACCAAAAATGTGTGTTCTTTTTCCCCTCTCCCTTCATATAGCAGCACTTCATATTGCATCCCACCTAAAGAAGACACAAGAGCCTTACCTAAAGTAGATCTGTTCCTGCTGACGAGCCAGCAATGGTAGCCGAACAGAAACATAAGGCTAACAAAGAACATAACCGCCAGAAAGAGAAGGAAAAGGATATGAAATTTGGAACGTCCATTAGTCAGTTCACCCTAGAAAAAAAAAAAAACAACAAAAAACCAGCACAGGACAAGTGATAAGAACAAATAAAAGCTGAACATTCTTTGTTTCTAGTGAAGCTATCCTCTAAAACTCCTATTTTGTTGTATCAAATTTCTGTTTAAAAAGTTGCGCCTTACTATAAAGAGCACAGAGACAATGAAGAAATGATCCCATTCATTTCCCCTCCTGTAATCAAAGCTGAAAGAGTGGTGTTTTGCTACCTTTTGTATGTGACACAGTCAGTACAGTCAGCTTCCCACCTGGGCACCAGAATGTTCTGTGTCCACAGTGCAATAGGCAGGGACAAGCTCTTGAAGTCTCATTTCCATTTTGCTGAACGTCCTGTGCATACATTAAATACTGCACCACTTCCACTACAGGGGACAGCCAAAAACCCGAGCTTTTCCACAGCTGTAGCAATCAAGTAAAGTTAGATCTGAGTAGATATGGTTTGGAAAAGTCAAAAACCAAGCAGGATCCTGAAAGCAGAAGAGACACTCCACTTCCTTCTATGTTAGAAGAGTAAGGTGCCAGAGATCTTCATAAGCATACACCTACAGATGGGCTGTGAGTATCCCATAGATGAAAAAAATTACTTCTCAGCTTATGCACAACACATGTATGCAGTCAGAGAGTTGAAGACTCTGTGTCTTTCTTAGCATTAACAATAATTCCTGCTAGCGCCTTATGAGTATCACAGGGGGCACTTTATGTAAGTGATTAGCTGTTTAAAAAACAGAAATTACTAAGTTAATGCACAGCAAAGTTAAGTTACTTAAACAGTGCCATACCGGGTTAGCAGCATAGGGGACATTAAAGCAAAAGGTCTAGAGATACAAGGGCAGTCTCTGCTGGAGCTGCCAGCTGGCATTGCTTGCATATAAATGATAACTGATAACTGCATAAGAAGCATGCTTTATTTCAGCCAACTTTATATTAAGGAAAGAGTAATATGGGAATTAGAAAATGAACTTTTTTTGATGTTGTTCAGTATATATGTACAGATCAGTGCCAGGACGTTATACTTTGGGATCAGAGCAGAGGACTGATATTCTTCAAAAGTCTGAAAACCATCAGTTACAGTAAGCAGTACAGTAGCAACTCCAGGCTCTGCACCTCTTTATTTGCTCTTCCCCTAAGGGCAAGGGGCCTAATCCTTAAAACAACAACACACACAAAATGGAAAGAAATATGCCCAGGCAGTTCAGGAAACAACATAAAAGAAAACCACCCACCCACAATTAATGGTTTCCTGGAATAAGACAGAAATACACAGGAGGTACTCTTGCAACCACTTAAAAAACATTGAATGATGACAACTAAGAATTTCTACCTAGAAGATAACTCTTTCCATATCTAGGAGAAATCTGCTGTTAATGGCTTTTGCTTTTTGCTTATATTTTAAAATGAGGAGGCCTGGCCAGCCAACAACAGCTGTATTTTGATTTGGCAAAATTAACCACATTCATGTCTAAGGTTAGTCTAACCCAACTCAAGCTGTGCTTATCCTTGTGCAACACCTCTGACTTGGTGGTATATCTGATGATACACCCCAATGTATGTTGAAAAACCACCAGAATATTTTTATAGATAGCAATCCTGAGCTCTCATTCAGTGAAATGTGTCTTCTTTTGAATGACATTTGAATTTTCTAAGCTAATAAACTTGTGATAAATTTCAAAAGAATTTGAGATGCATACATTTGAACACATTTGTATAAGACAAGGAAATAAACTTCTTTCTCAAGAAGCTAACTCTACAATGAGAAATTCCTGAAGATGATTTTCTTTGTGCATTTCAGACATACTGTAAGTTAAACTCAAATAAGGGCTGCAGAAAAAAAAAAAAAAAAAAAAAAACAACAAAAAACCCCACATATGGAACTAAGACAGCCCCTCCTTTGACTGAAAGCAAAATAGTAGTAAGAGTGACTAAATCCCACCAGACTCAGAAGATACAAAAAAATAAACAGATTCCATGACTTACTGTCCAATACTTAATGAAATACTTGAAGACTGTTGCAGCAATATACAAGCAATACAACAAAGAATAGGCTAAGAAGAGTAGAAAGAATTTGTAGTTAGAGAATCCAATGCAGTTATTCACCCTAGAGAAGAAAAGCAGAGTTGGAATCAGGATATATCCAGCACACAGTTGTAACACAATGAATACTACACTGGGCAGGACGGAGCTTATTAAGCCTCTCGATTATACAACACAATTTCATTAATAAATAGCTCCCCTTAGTGTCGAAATGAAACAGAGCTGAAACCCCTCAGCTTTTCACTTGAAAATTTCTTCTGCTGAGTAAAAGCACAGTTTGTATTTTTGAAATCTTATTTAAAGTTGGTACCACTGGTGAATTTGTCACAGAGGCGGTTCCTAATTACTCACGTCCGTTTCTTGTTTGCAGAGGTAATCAGATCTGGGGTTTCTGTTACCTTTTATTCGTGTGCAAAGCTCAGGAGCCAGATTCACCACTTGTTTGGTTACATATAACACAAACCAAACAAATTTCATTGTAATTCTCCAAGCGCAGGGCAACTCTAACAAACAGCAAGGGAGTGCAGAAAAGATAGGAGGCATTTGCTCATAAATTAGGTTCTAAGAACCCTCTAATTTTAAGAATATTGCAGATGTTCAGATGGGGAACCGTCTGCACTACTTTTCATTTCTGAGATTTTCTTTTCATTAAAAAAAGGAGTTCAAGAGATTTAGTGGCAGCAATTCTCAAAAAGTATAAACTTCATGTATCCATGCATCATTCTACACAAACTTTGCCATGCACAAGTGGGCAGGCATCAATTCAGAAACAAACCATGCAAATACTACTGAAAGCAACCACCAACTGCATGCTCCATCAATCATATCACCAAAACTAAAGGCTAAGCTGAAGTTCCTTTACAGTTTGAACAGTAAGACAGAATTGGCAGTTGGATTTTAAACTACATCTATGTAACTGTCTTTTACACACAGTTAACAGAGAGAACGTGAATGATTTGTCTTCAAAAATAACATACATTTCATATTTTACAAGTCTCCCAATGTAGAGGTACATGGTCTAAAGTGAAAGAGGCACACAGAAACTGTTCTATGGAAGAAGTGGATTTAAATAGCCTCCTTCTCCAGAAAATTACAAGGCACGATCTAGAACATACCATGGGCAGTGATGATCCATTTTTAGGACACACCTGCACAAGGGCAAAAAAAGAAAAATTGATGAGTTATGTTTGGTAATGATTTGCAAAATGTAGATCAATAGCAAAAGGCTGTGAGATGTTTTGTATTTCTGGGGTGGGACAGATTTCCACATGACCCAAGCTCAAGATGGTACTCTCTCATTGACGTTTTCTAAAGCAGGTGTCATTTTAAGATGGAACATTGATTACTTTTTCAAGATCTAAAGATGACTTTGGTGTTCTGCATGATAAAACAGTGAGGATGGTTTCTGCCCTACGGCACTTAAAACCTCTGTCAAACACCACATGAAAGGGCCCAACGTGATAAAAAGTGAAAATCATACTTTATTTTGACCTGCTACAGACGATCAGTTAATCTTTCACTAGATATTAAGCTTTCTATCAACTTAATGCTCACAAATTTGTAGGTGTGGGAATTGCAAACACTTCAGGGACACAGATACGTGCTAATGCACATGCACTGCTGACTGCAGCTGGAACAGAGGAACCCTTATGATCAAAAGGTAAGTGAACAACTTCACTTTTCCTGTGCTGTAGGGAGCCTGCTTTGCAGGGGCGTTGGACATGATGATCTCTAGAGGTCCCTCCCAACCCTACAGTTTTGTTATTCAGAACTCAGATAACTTCAGTGAAAAACAGCCCATTAACTTACATAGCACAAACAGAACAATGGTGGCAACGATCTGGTTTTATTAACTGGCATCTATCACAGAATCGAATACCTGAAATTAAAGACACATTAATACCAAACAATATAAGTGGGTTTTTTTTTTTTTTTTTTTTTTTTTTTGCATATTAGTACTCAGCTCTTTTTCAAAATATGCGTGTTCTTTCCTTTAACATTTTAAAAGATGAGTACATCTGCAGGTCACAATTAGATAAGCAATATTCATAGTTCTTATAGAGACTTGCAGATGTAAGGAACAACCCTCACTGTAAAGCCTATGATCAGCATACAAGCGATAAAAGAAAACTGTACACACCTCCACCTAGCTTCTAGATTTACCCAGACTTCAAATACATTCTGTTCTGATAACTGCAGTTCTTTACTTCAGAATTCTTTGGCTCGTCTGCCAGAAGCAAATAGGTCAGAGCCTCCAACCTGAACATGGATTTCCCTGAAGCTTTGAAAAGAGTGCAGTATGCATTTCATCACAGAACAATTCCATGAACGGATTTTTGGACCTTACACCCTGAATCCCTAAGCTAGACTCCATCTTAAGTAAAAATCACTACAGATTTTGGTATTATGCTATTATTACTACTACTAAACTCTGACAATGCAAGTAGGCTGCTGAATTGTAAATACAAAGGGCAGCATATTGCTGTTCAAAGCCAGAACACACTGCTCCAGTGAAGATGCACTGCAGTCCTAAAGTCTTTTTGTTTTCCCAAACATAAAACCTGACAGATAAGACACAAAATTCTGAGCACAAGAACCATGCAGTGCTTGCAGTGGCATCAGGCTGACCGTATAATCTGGACTGTTAGCATATGCTACTTTAGTCTGCTTGATTAGATTCAGAGAAACAGAGCTCTCTGCTTGGCTGACCTCCGTTCCCTGTTCTCGTGTACACTGGGAGCTTCCTCGCAATTTCAGCAAGAATTTGCCTCTGCACCTCTGGCCTTTCTTCATTTTCATAGCGTTCTTTGTCAGCGTAGGACATATGGTACTGGAAGCAGAAGTCATGAGAGAAGCAGTTACTCATGGGGAGTGGAGACAGTTTCTCAAATACAGGCAAGACTGGAAACATTTTATCTCCCACTGCTTCTAACAAGATTACTCTAATGGGAAAAGGAGTGAGAAATAAGGGATGGACAGACAGGCAGCACACTACGCAATGCATCCAAAAGAATTGCAGAAGTAAAATTAAGATCACAAAACAACACATTTGGAACTGCTACCACTGCTGCTGCTTCAGACTACCATTTTTCATGAATAACATTAGTAACAGTGAAAAGGACATCTTAAGCACTCTCCTTATAAGCAAGAACCCGTCCCCACCTATAGTTTTCCACTGCTAACACTGGAATTATACACTTGTGATTTGGATCGGACTATGGCAATATATACTGGAAGTGCCACACAAACATCACCCTATCCTATTGCTCTAGTAACACAGCAGTAATAGACTAGACACAGTAATAACCGTGTCTGATTTAACTCATGCTCTGTGGGTTGTCAAAGAATTCTCAGAACAGTAAACAATTCAGTCTCCAGGTCACTTTAGGTCCCTTTCCATCTCCTTAGCAAAACCAATCAGTTGTGCAGATCAATTTGATTGAAGGATTTTTGAGTTTTCTTTAGCATCCCTGCTTTCACTCTGCAATGAACAGGAAGTGATGGGATTCTTACCTTTTTGCCTGGCTGAACCGGGAGAGTAAAAATAGACTTCCAATATGTCCACACAAAGAGCACAAAGAGAATATGGAATATTATAAGATAGGCCACTAAAACAAAAAACAAAACAAAAAAAAAGAAAACAAGAGCAGAACAGTGACTTCGCAAAAGTTTTGCTTATGATGGGCATAATTCCAATCTTTCACAACAGTGACATAAAAATGGGGAAAAAAGAAAGATTTCTACTAGCAGCCAGTATTACAACACAGCTAAACCTTAGGGCCAGGAGGACAGCAGAATTTCAGGGAGCTGTAGCTGTAGTTAGGAATTACCTACCACACACACTTCCCCATCTTCACCCAAGCCACTTGTATGAATGAGGAAGAAGACAGCTATAGGAGGTGTCACCCCGCAGGGCAGGTGGCACTGCTGTCACAGGGCACAGCAGACCTGGCTGCTGCTGAGCAGCACAGAATCTCCAGGTCTGGGCTTTGGCTGCTATGGAACACGCTTCCAACCACAGTACTATCACTGCAGTGCAATGCTCACCCATGTGATGTATTTTTCACCACTTAGGACATTTGAAAAAAACTCTAGCAGAGCTTTTCATCACCAGAAAAATCAGATCTCTTATTCAGCATCCTTTAGATTTGCCACAGTTGATACAATAAAACAAAACAGGAAAGCATCCCTCAAAGTAAGGAGTAATCTTGTGATTACTGAGAAAGCGCAGTAAGCTACTAGATGACTCCGGGCAATCTTATCTTAATATACAAACTTGATTGCAAAGCCTTTGGATGCCCAAGGCATACGGTGGTGCAGAAAGTCAAAGCAGAGCAATCCTTCAGCTACACAAACTGTTCAATTATTTCTTTAATACTGACGGCTCACTAAAACACATCAGCTAGAAGACAGTTTTATTTAAACATGCTATATAATCACATCATCTCCATTTTATCTCCTTCACTTAATCTTCAAATTCTAGCAAATTAAGATTGAAGTAGCTACTACACGTAAATAGAGAAGTCTACATGCAAGCACTTCCAACTACACAGACTGACTGAAAATGCAATTGGTATACAAAGGCCAAACACAGCTTTGAGAGTTTCCCACAGTGATGCGCTGGGATGTGAAACTGATCACACGAATCAACGACAGCTCATTATTCTGAGATGCAATCCTTATCCCACACGCAGATGGAGCTCAGTTGATTTAAATCAATATTTAAGGAGAGAAATCTTGCAACAGTTTAGTGGTGTTGATCAAGCAGCACAGCACCCATCACAGGAAGCTGGCCTGGAGATGTGCGACCATACCTGGCAGTGCCTACTTTCTGCTGGATGATCATTAACACCGTGCTTTCCACAGTTCCTCTATGACTGTTTCAAACACTGGGACATCTCTCAAGCAAAAAGAAAAAAGAGCAAAAGGGATTGCAGCCTTTTCATGTCGTTGTTCGTACACTGAGACTGAACAGGGGCATCTCCCACTGCACAGTGATGTGCAACTACAGGCAGGGAACGCTACAAAAGCATGTTAAGCTTGAAAACCATTGCTGGGTGCTCTGTTTGGCATTGTAACTGCAACATTCATGGTTTGTTGTTTTTGTTTGTTTGTTTGTTTTTTACACAAAGACTGAACAACGTACTATACATAAAACGTGCATACCTTTTTCTGCAGGGTTGCTGAGAGTCACTGAAAAAGAAAAAACATATGCTTACAGAGCAAATAGGCATCTCAGGAATGTTTGTGCCAAATGATGTTTCTAATTTTAAATATGCTTGTTTTAGAAAAACAACAACAACAAACACTTCCATTTCAACACAGCAGATAAGAAAAGTCTCACACTGAAAGCATCCCTAACAGTTCTTTGTTTACTCACAAATGACACCCACAAGATGTTTCAATCACTGTTACCTATGCTGTGTTTTCCCTTGTTATAAAATAGAGATAAATTTTGCATATACGGTGCCCTGCTGCTGACCAGATTAGCAGGTTCTTCTAGCATCTGCCCAAGTTGCACCTTTAGGTGTGCCCTTATCAGCCTGCTTCCTGCTAGCCTCAATCCTTCACAGTAAACCGTGCCCCACTCAGTTCTGCATCAGCATAAAGAAAAATGAGAAATTGCCTTGGCTCTGTTCAGTCAGCAGAGATGAAAAGATGGATGCCCTATAATGACACAACTGTTTCTATCACCCCTACTAACAGACATTTCACAACCCATCCTCTCTTGGCTGCAATCCTGACAGTCCCTGCTAGCAGAAGTACCTGAAGCAAGCAGCTGTGTGCCTTGCACAGCGCCTACCAACACCAGTGGCCTTCTGTTGGGTCACTGTCCAAACTGAACAGAAAAGATATGGCTGTGGTAGCCACAGTGACCTTACAGAAGGAGGATAAGGTCACCTTGCTGAACAGCTCCTTGACTGACAGCCCCTTCCAGGGCTGAGCCTTCACTCAGACCTCACCAAGCTGGAAGTGATGGGGGATCACAGCCTTGGCTAACAAAAATAGCTTTTCTCAAAACTGTGCTAATAAACAATTTTGATCTGCAAGCTGTTTGACATGTAAAAGTGTAAACAAAAAGAAACAAAATATTTGCTGTGTCACTGTGCACTGCATTACAGACCATCAAGGTGCCTAGGAAACTTTAGTATTTCCTTTCACTTGTTGCAAATCAACCTCTGAAGTGCACATCAGCTTTTCATAAACACTGCTTTGTTCCCTCCTGCAATCCATGCTGTAATGGCTGCATAGCCTTCCTAATTTGCTCAAGAAAAGAACAAACTCCAAAGCAAAGACTGCATACAAGTCTTTATCCCAGGTTCTTGCTCTCACTGGTGCAGCAACCACCAACCTGGCACAGAACCACAGTCCCCTCTGGAGTGTCAGCTGTTGCCCACATCAGTGGCTGAAGTTCCAATCCCAGTACTATGAGCTACCTCAGGGCAAAGAATAATAGAATCGCTTGAGTTGGAAGGGAGCCCTAAAGGCCACCAGTCCAACTCCCCTGCAACGAGCAGGGACACCTACATCAGGTGCTCAGAGCCCCATTCAGCCTGACCTTGAATGTCTCCAGGGATGGGGCACCACCACCTCTCTGGGCAACCTGTGCCAGTGCCTCACCCCTCTTATTGTAAAAAATCTCTTTCTTATATCCTGTCTAAATCTCCCTTCTTTTAGTTTGAAACCATTTTCCCTTGTCCGATTACAAGAGACCCTACTAAAGAGTCTGTCTCCTGCTTTCTTATAGTCCCCATTTAGATACATCACCCCGCACTGTTTCCAGCCCTCAGCACAACTAAAGATAAAGATCAAAAATTAAAACGGTGTGGCTACTATTTGCATGCCTGCACTGCTAAAATTGCAACACACGGTGTTCAGAACTTGGACAAGAAAGGAAGTCCCGAGCACTGGTTTTCAGGTATCTGTACATGCCAAGAGTCAAGGTTTGATTCCTAAAAGACTTCATTTACTCTTTTTGACTTCTGCAGGGATTACATCTGCACGTGCAAACGAAATGCCCGAGAATGACGAGGCAAAAGCAGGCAAGTGAGGGCAGAGCAGCGGCTGTAAGACGTGACCCCGGGCTGCACGCTGGGCTCCTGCCAGCCTAATGCGTATCTGCAGAATAACACAATCCCAATCCAAATCCCATCTAATTCAGCAGAGCTTTTTCCACCGGCTGCACTGCGACCCGCGGTCAAGCAGCGATAAGCACCGCCGCACTCACACGGCACCGCAATCACAGCGTATTTCAAAAGCAGCTTTTCTGATTTGTTTGTCCCACAGCCCGGCCAGCAGCTGCAGAGTTCCACGTGGATTCGGAAAGAAACGGCCAGCAATTGCAGGGACGCAACGGCATATCGCCGAGCACTCGGGGCTCTCGCTTCGCCGCACGCCGAGACGGATCGCAGAAGCCGCTCCTCGCCTCAGCCCGCTCCGATAAGCAACAGGGTCGCCAAAGCAATAGGGGCTGACGGCCTCACGGCGCAAGCCTGCAGTGCAACACCGGAAGGCGACACAGCTCTACCTCACGCCGTCGCTCTGGGAACCGGCGCCCGCATTCAGCGACTGCCGGGGCGGCACGGCGCC
>JAOWBP010004006.1:11600698-11619635 GCA_028571105.1 Tragopan temminckii
GCCCTTCAAGCTTTGCATAACCGAAAGGGAATTACTATCTATAGTAGGATTTCAGTGGCAATTCACTGTGGCTGCAGGAAGTCCCTTCTCTGTTTTATGTCTTACAGATGATAACAATAGATGACATTTTTTCAGGTCTTTTGGGAAATACAGATCCTATACAAATTTTAAAGAATGTTCACCAAATGACATGACATATTGTTAATATTACTGGGTACTAATGTCATTTATTAGATATTTATCAGAAATAATTATGGAAACATCTATTCTGCAAGATCTGGCAATCAAAGGTTTTGTTATTAATGTATCTGAAGAACAAAAGAGCACTTTTGCTGCCAACCTCATTTGCTAGTGTCTTGTGATATCTTCTCATGGGTTAACCGAAAAATAGAGCCTATTGATCTAAAATGCTAGAAGAGTTTAAAATTGTTTGATTAGTAAAGTTTTTAGTTGGTTGTGCCTTTAGAACGCAGCCTACACGTAAGCGATGATAGCATTGCCTAGAGTAGCACTCTCCATCTTATTTTCATATATCACAAACAACATTTCCATGACGGAAATACACCTAAGACAGCATCACTTCTCATTCTAAACGTGAAATTATGCATGTCAACCCTTTCTCTCTCTGAATATTTCCATACAAAATGAATCATCCTTCATTTAATGCAAGCAATTACAAAAGAATTTTTATGAAAGATCAGAATATACACAGTGATCTTCTCTCTTAAAAATTACACATCAAAGCATCATTATAAAGGGGCAAATGACATGAAAGTTACACTAAAGCTACAACAGAGTTGTTTGTCATTGATTTTTACTTTTTATGGAGAATGTGATTCAGTTCATCATATGAAGCCTTTGGTTTCACGTATCTGAAAGCAAAACCTGCAGGAATACATGTGGATCTCCACTGTCATAGCACATAGGAAAGAATGAAGTTCAGGGTAAAGATTTTTATTTCATTTTTTTAATAGAGTGTCAGAAACAAGCAATGGCAATTACCACTGGTAATTTAGTAAATCTCAACTTAATGATTTGTACAGCAGTAAAATGAATTTGGACAATTTCTGTGACTAGTCATAAGTCAAAATACGGTGTCTGCAAACAGCTAGCTGCTATGATTTCTCATTGGTCTCATATAGGACACTCATGCAGTGTGATGCCAAGATCTTAATATAGAACTTAGCCAAGGTCTACAGAAATCCAAAAAGTTGTGCTCAGTGTCACTCTTTTGAAAGAATCTGGGCTCTGACCTGTGGTGCAAATTAACTTCAGCATACTCTTACAAAGTGTTGACACAGAGACATTACTTAATTCTTGTACAGCAAGGGTGACTTGTATGGATCATTAGGACTGTCAAAACAGACTGTTCTGTGACTAAGGACTTGCTCTAGATGAGCTCAGCTTGCAGTATCAAATTCATGTGGAAGAAACCACGAGCCTATTGCTCATACCTTTGGGTGCTGGTCAATTTAAAATCTTTTAACACAAAAATACTATTCTTTTCAGGAAGAAAATTTTTCATTGAAATATTACCAAAAAAGGGGAGGAAAAAAGAAGGAAAAGGAAAATGAGGGTGTTGCCACAGATCCATTTCAGCTGTGGCGTGTGTTAAGTATGCTGGCCAAACAAAAAACAAGCATCAGCTATGCCAGCATTCAGTTTAGGGATTTACTTTCCTTTGCACCACTTCTGAAATTAAACATAATCGGTCTCCATCCAGGAATAATGACCCACTTATGCTGATATACCCAGATATAGTCTATTAATTCTGGTGCTATGGTAAAAGTCACTGAAACACCGTGACTGAATTAAGCACACGATGCAAGGAACAGAGAGGTAACTATGAGCGAATACTAGAGTCAACGCTACACTCTTTCTACATGTTAAACAGCAGGAGAAGGATCCTTTGAGTGTTTGTCTATAAGAGGAAAATCGCTATAAAGAAATGATCTAGCATATATAAACACCTTCCAAAAGATGAGGCATTGCTGTCACTGCTCCCTGCAACTGTTCAACGCTCAGCAACAAACCCCAAAGCACACACAGGAAGATGTTCTCCTCTCTGGAGTGAACACACAACACTCTCACAAGCAAAAAATAAATAAATGAGCAAAGGCTCATTTTAAAGTACTGAGAGAATATTTCTGCTTGAAGAGTTTACCAAATTTAAATGCAAGGAAGAAGGTGCTTGGCCAAGTGATTCTAAGTGATAATATACAGAACTGACAGGAAATTGGCAAAATCAGCGTATCAGCCAAAAAACAAAAAACCTTCGCCTTACTGGTGAAAAGGAGAAAACCTGCCAAAGTCTACTGTCCTATCATGCACACAAGCAGCCTTTTGCTGCTTTCACTGCCTCTGAGGGATCCAGCAATGACAGTACCATGAACAAATCCATCAGTCCCATAACAACCTCCCTTAGCTGCTCCCTTCACATGATGGTAACTTGTCTTCCAGACCAAGAGCAAAGCGGAGATCAAAACTTGCTGAATCTATGGCAGTAGTCTGCCACAGAGACATTCTGCCTTTTGCTCTATTCTGTCATGTACAGAAGGGAACAGTGATTATCAAATGCCACAAGCTAAATAAAATCTAGGGAGGGAGCATCAGGGTGCAACATAGCATCAGCATTTTGGTTGCTCTTCTGCATAGAAGGTACAGGAGCCCAAAGTTTCTTTCAGTATCATGATTACAAGGAAGGTAAACAAGGAGGCTGTGTATTTCAAATCAGATGTCAAGGAGCAGGTTCAGAGAGAAAGCAAAATGGGATCATTCTGAGGAAGAAATACCAAATTGCTGTCATGAAGAAAGAGCAGTTGCACAGATGTTTATGCTGGCATTTTATTTCTAGCAGTTACTCCTCAAAAGAAAATGCCTGTATTTCAAAGTTTATAAGTCCTCTACGATCACAAACCACAAATTTAAAATTCATTTGAGGTATCACACACTATCTAATAATAAGATCAGTTAATTTATTTTTAGTATGAGAAAAATACTTTTATTTTTCCCCACTTTCCTATGTGTTATTTTTGGGTTTTTTTTGTTTGTTTGTCTGTTTGTTTTTTGTTTTTTTTCTCCTTTCTCTCCACCTGTTTGTTCGGACTATTTTTGCTTACTAAAGAAAAACTACCAAATAATATGCAACTCATTTTTATCTGACTTGATCAAGCAAACCCAGCAGCATTTTCCTTCAGAAAAGAACAGACACCCACTTGAGCTACACGTTCTACTTGTCACTGAGAACACGCATTATAGAAAAGGACAAATTTTAAGAACATTTAGTTGCAACTTCCATATATTTGTAGAAAACTGTAGTGCTATGACTTAGGCACCTGGTGGCAAATATGACAATCATCACATCTACAGTCATCGTTCAAGTAATCATAACATTATCTCAGTTGGAAAGGTCCCCTAAAGGCCATCTGCTCCACCCCCCCTGCAATGAGCAGGGACATCTACAGCTCCATCAAGGGGTTAAGAGCCCATCCAGCCTGACCTTGAGTGTCTCCAGGGATGGGACACCACCACCCCTCTGGGCAACCTGTGCCAGTGCCTCACTGCCCTTCTCGTAAGAAGCTACCATATATATATATAATCTAAATCCTTTTTTTTTTTTAATTTGAAACCATTTCCTCTTGTCCTATCACAACAGAACCTGCTAAAGAATCTGTTTCCCTTCTTTATTAGGTACTGAAAGGCCACTCTTAGGTCTCCCGGAGCCTTCCCTTCTCCATGCTGCACAGCCCCAGCTCTCAGCCTGCCCTCATATGGAGGTTTTCCATCCCTTGGATCACTTTTGTGGCCCTCCTCTGGATGCACTCCAACAGCTCCATGTCTCCATGTCTCTCCTGTACTGAGAATTCCACATACGGATGCAGCACTCCAGGTGAGGTCTCACAGTGCAGAGGGACAGGCTCCCCTCAGTCTGAAGACTATAGATATGCTCATAGCAAACTGCACTGCTAGGACAGAGGTACACAGTACCACACCCACCACATTCACAGTCCTGGTTCAAGTAGTCACCGAACATTCGGCATAGCTTAAAAAACAGATTAACTTTTTTTTTTTTTTTTTGCATGAAATGCAAGATAATAGATCAGCAATAAGTTGATATTTATGTAAGTTGAGAATTCTGAGCTTTTCTGTGCTATACTCTTAAAAGTTACTCCTTCCTCCTGCCTATCATGAAATCATTTCACAATAACCTTTACTTGCTCTCTATCTTCAAAAGCTGACAGTTCTTGCTAACAGACTGCAGTGAAATCAAGAACTGCAAATCAAGCTTCTATGAAGAAAGTCCACACAAGGCTTATGCAACTTGCTCATTACTCACAGAAGGCCACGTTCACCCACAGTCCCAATCACACATAGGTATTGACCACAACCGAAGTGGCTGTCCATATTTCAAGCAGATAATCATAACTTAGCTTCTCTCTTACTTGTGGTTCCAAAATGGTGCTCCGTGAACCACACATGCATCAAAAAAAGACTTCAGGATGCTTATGAATGATGATGCCAAGAACTGGATTTCTTGCTTTTTGAAAAGACACGTGAAATGAAGAAAAGGAGAACTACAGACTAGTTTAACCATCTGAACTATTTCCAAGTTTTCAGAACAGTGGGTTTTTTTTGCTTTAAATGGAAAAAAAAATGCAAAAAAAAAAGTTCTGAAGTGCAACAAATTCACTGTTCCTTTGCCTAGCTACACAGTATAAGCATTATTGAATTTCCGACCCCTTCCCCTGGAGTGGACACAGCAACACCCCAAGATGGAAAAAGTGAATGCCAAGCCTGTCCCTTCAGCTGTACCTATCCTCTGCTGCTAGATAGCAAAAATCCTCTGCTGAGAGAGAGGTGAAGTAGAGGTTCTGTTTGGCATGGCACTAAAGGGATAAACAAAAGGCAAAACATCCCAAAGTGCAGCTGAACAGCTCTTTTAAACTGATGGTGTATCCGTTTAATCAGAAAACAGCTGGGATGGAAAATGTGATTTTTCTTGGCAGTCTGTATAACATTTTCTTCTCACTGGTGAAAAGTATGATCCCGAGGGTTTATAATTAGGCAATAATTAATCAGGCATACAAGCACCTCAGCAAGTGACACAATGCTTCAGCATCTCTGAACATTTCTTCACTTCTTTCTGCTTTATCCAAAGTACACTTTGAAAATCAAACTCCAAAGCTAAAGCCTGAAAGCCTGCCAGGTGAGCCAAGGAAGCTCATGGCACCAGTCAACAGCAGCATTAAGTGTGAGCACTTGTGCTTCACAGCTAATCCACGTGGGGAAGACCCATGCACATACCATGGCTTAGTAAAATTTTTATAGCTTGAAGAAAGATAATAAATGGATCCATAAAAAAAAAAAAAAGATACTCTGGTAACTAAATTGGACTCCAGATTCAAATGGAACATCTTACTTCAAACTTCAGTTTAGCATGCTATGAAGGGAGAGCTATCTGCACAGCCTGGGCCCAAACCGCTCCACAGGTCAGAAGTACCCGGAGGTAGATTTTAGTTCAGTTTGTAGCTCTTGGAAGGAGCTACAGTACATTGCACTGAGCTTGTGTCAAGAAAACACCTTCAAATTTATCTAAGAAAGGTGACATAAGAATAGCTTTGCTAAGAGTAAAATTGTGCGTGTCAAGAGATACAAAAATCCTATCTCCACCTGGTCAAAAACCAGCACGCTATGTGCTTAATGCTGCTGAAACGCTAAGGCGGCACATAAAGTCTCTTTGTAGTCACCGTGAGTGCGAACTGGCAATAACCACGCTCCCAAACAAGTGGATGACTAATTTGCCTGGTGTCAGAATCTCATTTTTACACCAGGCGTTTCTTTCCAACACTCACAAACTGAGATGGTGCCACTGAAACAGAGCCACTTTTGTGGCAGACAGTGGCAACTGAAAACACATCGTACAACGTTTGAGGAGAATAAAATTTTGGCAAAGACAACATTGTGAGAATTCCACTTCTGTGAAAACTGCTCTGGGAACTTTCAACTGCTTCACGTAAATGCAAATAGTTTCAATTTATTTACTTTCAACTACATAAAGCAGAGGCAAGACCTTGGGATTATGCTTATTCCTTTGTTCTGCATCCTTACAACTCACTCTTTCCCCAGAAATAAAACAAATAATACTCATCATACTTCATCTTCTCCAATCCATTGCTAAGACCAGCTGCATTACATAAAGCTGAGGAGTAACTACAGGGATACATTAAACTTGTGTTTAACTAAGGACAAGATTTGACCTAGAGAAAGGTGGAAAAAAACAGTTGTTCCTGGTTCACTGCTGTGAATTCTTATGACAGGAGTGCTGAAACAGTTGTGAGCAGTAATTTACCTCTCACCACTTTAGTCCAAGCTCTGACATAAGTCAATAGAAATTGCATGCTCAAGCGTATACATGGATGAAATATAATCTTGCCAGTTGAAAATTAATCAAACTATACAGTTATTCTATATGCTGAATCTGGAAAGAGATTTAGAAGCAAACTGTAAATTGGCTGAAAAATACATCTTTAAAGAAAAGGAGGAGGGAGCATCAGGATAAGAAAGTATTTTGACTTTTTACTGTCAAACATACTTTCGCTTTCAGCTTGAAATAAAAAGCAGAATGGATGCTCACCAAGAAAACATCTTTAGATCTTTCTAATGCACATTCTGTTGGAAGGAGTAATATTGAATAATTGCTTAAAAAAAGCATAAACAAAAACCAAACGGACTCCAGGAAACAAGATCCCTGGCTTTCCATATGCTGTGTTCGTTTTGTGCTCAGGCTGCTTCTTCGTACAGCTGCTAACACTTGGCTGAAGGCCTGCAGCCTCTCTCAGAGCTCTTGTCCTGCTCTGAACATATGGGTGATGAGGTCTGAACAGGATAGCAAATTATGTTTGAAAATGTTTCTTTGAGGAGTTTGGTATCTGTTGAGGATATCAAATATAAGCAGCATTTAAAGCCATTAATGCTATCCCTCTTGGAACTTCAGTGTTATTCAGTTTCACCCAGTTGCCTAGAAATGCTCTTAAAATTTGGCAGAAGCAGTGAAGAAGCACTACAGTGCCGTGCCTTGCGTTCATGGCTGTTTTAGAGTGAAGTGGGTCTCCTCCTCATTTTACTTGCACTGATAGAAATCCAGCAAAATCAGTGGAATTCTTCCTGGTTTGCACCATCTAAACAAGTCACACCAAAAGACTTGCTTCAAGCTACTGTACCATTGTCTAGGGTGGGATCATCCTTTCTGAAGTTAATATTGATTAACTTGAACTGTTCGAGATGAAAAAACTCAAGTCTTTCAATAAAAAATGGGGTACTATGTGCAGTCTTGTTTGATTTTATGAAAAAAACATTTCAAAATCTTGTAAGGCACATATGCAGGCTGCAGCAGATTACTTTCAACACCCATTTGCAAGGCTTCTAATTATGAAGCTGTGGTAAAGGGTTTTAACATGAGCCCATATTTAGGGTAACAGCAACACTGAACAGCCACGGAGCAGAAATTTGGATCAAAAATAAAACAACCAATAACAAAAGAAAGAGTTCCATCCAAACATGTTTTCTAATCAGTTCAAAATCTACATATAGACACAGTAGACTAGGACTTATAACCTGCTGGCTAAGTGATACATTTTCTATAGCTAGGATCAAGAAGGTATAAATATAAATCAAGGCACGGACACTTATTTGCAGGAAATAACTTAAAAGAAGTAAGACATAAGAGCTACAATGTAGTGAGTTGACATAAAAGCACACAAAATTAAAAGAACTCAGATGATGGCAAGAGATGAAAAGATTCAGCTCAAAATGGTATAAAAGTAACTATAGACCACCCAGCATATTATAAGACATCTGATCAGCAATTGAAAGGGAAAAAAAAAAGAATTTGTAAGGGGTGAAAATCACCAGCATTAAAAAACTGCAAAAATATAATTGAAAGTTGATAATTTGGATGTGAAAAAATATCCTTGAAGTATAATAACCACCTGGTAGTTTGCCCATGGGATCTTATGATGGGATCTTGGTGAAAGAAAAACTGAATTCATGATGAGAACACCTGTGCATTTTACTGAATTATGGTTTTATACAATGCCATTATTATGCTAGATTGATTTTGTTAAAATTGCAAAAGTTAGAGTTCTACAAGTAATAAAATCTATTTCTGCTGATGAGTTTCTCTGCCGTCCCTCCCAGGAGGGAAACATTTCTTGTGGCTAGTCAAATGGGAAGTAACCCGTCCTACAAACATATCTGCATATTTACATATAACTGCTAGACTGCACTTTGCTGAGTTACAGATAAATCGATTTACAGCACCTTAAAAATAGTTTTATTCCTCAGTAAGAAAGAAATTGATATGAGAATAAACCCAGACAAAATGCTCAGAAAAGACAAAGCATCTTTTTGAAAGGTTGGGTAGTGGGATGGCCTCAAAGACAAATCCGTGATGCACACATCAGAAAGTTCTCTATAAATAATGATTCCAAACATGGTAAATACAGCAACCTGCATTTTTCTCTTCACCACTTTTGCTGGTGGGCTTACCAGGAATTTAAGAACTCTCAGCAATAATTTCCTTCTTTTTGCTTCTGATTATTTCAGTAATTTAAGCAGAAAAACACTGAGGATTCTTCTTCATTTTTACTTAGCCAGATGGCACAAGACCTTATGCATCAGTACAATTAACAGTACATCTTTATCTGGCATACCCATTTGTAAACAATGTGTGAAGATTGCAGTACTCATGCTTACTCCTATTTATATTTTTAATCAGAAAACAGGAAGGTTAAACAAAAGAAATATGAAGGGCATTGTAATTCTAAATGCTAAGATGATTGTAAGTGTGAGGGATCTGCAACAACACTTGAGAAGCAGCATAATCCATGAGCTGAAACAGCAGTTCCGAGGTCTTCTGGTAAGCGTGTTCTTCTGGAATATCCCCTCTAAAATGTTTTCTTTAAGTTTGTTAAAACAAGTGAAGCCTGCCCACTCTCTTATGTCTTGCTTGATTGGTTTCTTTCCAAGTATGACATGATCTCAGTCCATATGGTTTAAATTAGGGTGAGGCGCTTTGCAATGCTGTGACAAAAAAGAGTAAGTCATAACAAAGCCAACCAACTGCAGTAACATGTTCAGCAAGACCACAGCTATGATTGCTTAATTCTACGGACTGGAGCCATGTGAAGCACAACCACAGATCTGACATGGCAACAGCTAACAAGAGTTTCTCCTGCACCATCTCCTGTCATCTGAGATATTCCTTTGCCAGCTTCTGATATCATAATTTGCCTCCACAGTTGTTTAAATGCCAATTTAAACTCAGGTTTGCTAGAAATCTTGATACTGCCTCTTGATCAACGGAACACCAAATGGTCTGGCAAGATCTGAAGTAACTTAGGCCCTTTTTTCTTGGAATTACCCTTCACGTTACCTCAACTTTCAAGTCTCAAGGTCTGAAATCACTGAGTAAGTTACCAATATCACTTAAAGATGACCGTGAATTCATGTATGCTGAAAAATTATGAAGTATTACAACCTTGGCAGCCATGCCCAGTACAGCAGCACAGAACTCAGTGCACTCAGTGAATTGAGGATTTTCTCAAGATGTCAGGTACAGTAACTGGAGAATAATTTGAAAATAGTTAGAACAAAAAGAAACACTCTCCCCACAAAGCCTCAAAGCCCCAGCTCCCCAGATAACAACAGCCATGGACTGAGTTGTTCTGTATGACAAACACTCTTCAAAAGCATGCAACTTCTCTGAGCATGACTTCACAGAAAAGCAGGAATTTCTGAGCACTATCTACACTGACACCATATTAATAACCATTTGAGACTGACAGTAAATGGTCCTCAGATAGACCTGGGAGTCAACAATAACTGAGTATAGGTTACCAGCACTTCTGCCCTGTGTGCAGTTCCCAGGAATATAACTTCTGTCAGGCTCCACTGGCTCTCAGCTCTGCAGATGAAAGTCTGTCAACAACCAGCTTTCCAGGCAGTCAGGTACCCAACAAACTGAGATCAGACCAAAGAACACCTAGAGACTGACCAACAGACTTCTCATTTACACTGCTATGAAATGAACCTACCTGCTGGTAACCACTCTTCAGTCTACCGTATTAATGTAGCTGGGCTCTATAGACCCTTCTCTTCAGAACCTGGCTCCTGTATTGATTGCTTTCTACTCTACATTCCTGATCAACTGTATTCCAGACTCCTTCCATCTGTTGTAAAGACTTCCTGGTTTCCTAATCTCCAGGCAACTTGTCACAATGCTCCTGGGAAAGATTGGTGCAAACATCAATATCTTTGGTTCCTAGTGGTTGTTTTCCTTCCTTAGGGTATTTGACTCCCGGTCTTTCACTGGTCATCCTACTTTGCACCACCAGACACTTTCATGATACTGTACCGCAGCAGCAATGGTTTTTTACAGTAGTTTGAACAAGCACAATGAAGTGACAGAAAACACCATCGCTAGACAGCTCAGAAACTCATCAGTAGGTTTAACCACATCACAGACCCTGAATCTGTTTTCACACTGCCAGCAGAACTACGTGTGACTTGTCCAAGGGGCCAGATACAAACACTGGAATGGATCTTTACAGCTTGGCATTGCTGCTACCCGCTGAGGAAGAACAGTGTGATGAGGTGGGAGAACAGCACCACAGCCTCTTTTGTTCTAATGGAGAAAAAATGCAGGCAAACTATTTTTAGATGAAAGCATTCTGCTTGAATTAAACTCAGAACCAGCTTTAAACAGCAAGAATAAATTTGGTATAGGAGAAATGCAAAAATACTTTTAGTAGAAAAATATGTTTACAATTCTCCAAAAGAGTCTGAAAGACGCACTTCCTTGCAAACTTACACGGAGTCTAGAAATGAGCCAGCAACCACTCTGTACCTTCCAAACACTCTTTGAAGCTGCATGCACCTCCCAGGGGAGTTCTGAGAATGCTGAGTGCAGCAATGGCCTGAAGCAGCAGCACCCATGTAAATGAGAATAACAGCCACACACTGGATAAGACAGTGCAAATAGGAGGTAGTCACTACAACAAGCTTTTCAAGAAGGATCATTTAACAGTGCCCACCCTCCATTTACATCCTTTTAATTACTCTACGTCAGCTACAATTCTTTCTTTCTATGCTTACTCCAGGGCTTTATTTGGAATAAAAGCTTTAAAAGCTGAAATTGGGCAATGGAGCAAAGAGGGGAGGGCCAGAAGGAGTCCAGCTTGTGATTCCTCCCAAAGATACCAGTCCAATCTGACTGGCTGTGCCAGAGATGACCCCTTCTGCCAGGTTAGCTGTATGCTGATGCCTCAAGCCAAGTTTCAAATTGACTTAGCCTAGAGATAAAACTTCAATTTAAAAAAGGGAAAAAAAAAAAGAGAGAAAAAGAAAAAGATTTAAAAAAAAAAATGTATACATTACATGCTGCAGAGACAAAGGCTGACAAAACACACAGTGTGATTTTAAAGTACTTAACAACTGCTACCACCATAGTATTTATCCATAGCTGTTTTATTTAAATGCCAATTTTTAAACTCACAAACTTGTTTTGTCAGGCTGCACCTCCGCTGCCATCTGCCACACAGCAACAAAGCATAACAGGATATTGGTGTGAAAGTTCAACCTCTTCTGCCATATCACCAACATCCACCTTTGATGTTACAGGCAAACAGAATAAAACAGGAAACATTACTTTTGGAGCAGCCCTCATACAAGCATCCTGCATTTCCAGGTCCCTCTGGCCAGCTTCATCCAGCTCTGATATGGGCACATGATTTCATTTTCCTAAAATTAACCAGAACCCCCAAAACTGATTTTGTACCAGCTCTACCTGGCCTACTGCCAGTTTCAGGGCAAGAGATAGGATCTGGCCTAGGACAAAAGTACACAAGCGTCGCAGATAATAACCAGAATAAAGACAATCAGTATGAACCTAACCTGCTTCGATACTCTGAACATATTTCCATGAAATTACACTGGGCAATACTTTCCTATTGTCAGTTACAAGGAATCTGAAAAGGAGGTTTGATGTGTTTTGAACTATGGCCCAAGTGCAAAGTGGAAGGGCCAAGCTGAGAAACAGCTATTTTGGTGTTTGGCACTGGGTGGAAACAAAACACACAGCAGGAATGGAAACACAGTCCAGCAGAGAAAGCAATTAACAGAAAGCTGTAAATGAAGCAGAGCTTCCCATCACAACGCACCACTCCTTATAACCACATAGTTCCTAGAAGGAGAAATCCATTAAGATTAAGGGAATTTTCCTATGTACTGAGGCTGGTTATGCTTATTTTACACACTACCGAGTGTGTAAAATTTGATGTAAGTTTGGTGTTAATGACAACATGGCTTATCTGACAAATAAAGAGCTGTTACACAGAATATCCTTCAGTTGCTCTGGTGTCACTTGGCAACAACTTTGAGTGCTAGCTTCTTAGTGCTAGTACTTCCATGTCACTGGCTGGCTGTGCGTCATGAGCAGGAGTTGAGTTTGTAGAAAGCAGTAAGACTGACAGAAGTAGGTTATAGGCAGGAATAACATAAAGCCCTCAGCTCTGGCTGGAAAGCTTATGAAAAAAGCCTGCATTTTCTTCTAGGGAGTTTTAAATTATTAAAGTCTTGCTTTCTTTTTTTTCTCCTAAATCTGTTTTCAATAACTATGGAGCTAAAAAATATGAAGACAATTATAGCTGTCTGTGCAAAACAGCAATGTCAGACCTCACATTTCCCAACTGACCTTTCATCAGATGAAAATTCCCACAGTAACCTTCTCTAATCACAGTTAGGAATTACGAAAATTTGCAAAGCAGCATTCTGTCCAATGACTGTGTGCACATGGCAGATGCACAGGTGGATGTTAGCATGATTTACATATGAGGAGCTGCATAAAAGCTGTAAAAACCTGCTCCAACTTAAAAAATTCTAACAAAGTCAGCTCTGAACAGAAACGGTCATTACTGAGGAACCGGTTGTGAAGCCCAGTATGTTGATCCTCTGGCTGAAAAAATGTAAATGCCAGAAGCTACTAAGAAAGTCTAAAAAACGGCAACAGTGGTATATCTTTGAAACATGGCTTGCCTGGTTCCTTCTTTCACTCTGAAGTGTTGCACTGAAAGTCACCTGCAAGATGAACATTCTCAAGAAAGAGCAATGAAAAAGGCTCTATAGCTAACATTTGGATTTCTCCTATCCCAGTGTTGGCTTGGTCAATAAAAAGTGAGAGAAAGCAACACAAACCTCAGTCTAGCTGGAAGCAGCTTAGTACTTAGTATCATAAAAAGCATCTTAAAAATAAATTATTTTCTCCCCAAAGCACTCTGCTGGCTAGATATGAAAATATCTCAGAGTTTTTGTGCAGAAGAAACAGAGCACAGAGGAATGTATATGTTCACAAGGCTTGGGAAGAGATTTGTTAACTCTCACGTTCTTACTTCGTGTTTGACTGCAAGTCCTACTCCAGTCACAGACATGTCATTCCACTTGGCTTTCCCAGATTTTTGTAGGTTTCTCCTCATAAATCAACCCAGGCAGGACTAGGCCACAGTTCATTCTCCCTGCAGTGCATTCAGCCACCCAAAACACCTACGATAACTGCCAGCTGTCCTTCCATGCTCCTGTGCCCACTCACACACCAGACAGAAAGGAACTGAGCCAAGGGCAGTGCCAACTGCTGGCCACAGGCCCCAAAAGAATGCTGGAAATCCCAGATCAGTGTGCATGTGGGCATGCCCTGGGGATGCTCAGCACTGCACCATCTTTACTATGAGAGTGGTGAGGTGCTGGAACAGGCTGCCCAGAGAGATTGTGGATGCCCCGTCCCTGGAGGTGTTCAAGGTCAGGTTGGATGGGGCCTGGGCAGCCTGGTCTAGTATTAAATGTGGAGGTTGGTGGCCCTGCCTGTGGCAGGGGGTTGGAGCTTCATGATCCTTGAGGTCCCTCCCAACCCGGGCCATTCTGTGATTTACACTGCCTGTATCACGCTACAGGCTGACAGGGAAGACTGGGGAGCGGCCTATAGGGAACACAGAGCCAGCTTCAGCCCTACCATCATCAAAATATCTGTTATTCATTGAGCTTTTACGAGAGGACTGTGGCAATTACTAAGTCTTTTCCTTGTTATAACAGATTCTCAGCTGTTATAAATCAATGAAGTTATGTCATTTTAAAGGCAGCTGTAATGATTTACAGCTGAACGCTAGGCCCACTTTAAGGACAATGCTTCCTGACTTTCCATAAGGATTAATTCTTCAGGTACAGAATTCTTTTCCTTATTTGCTGGAGAAGAAATTAGGATCTGTACCATATAGCTACAGCTGTCCAGTCCGAAAGACCGTGGGCTTCCCACACGTACCATCTTGCTCCATCCAGAAACCCAATTTGTCCCACATGCGCTGTTCTCCTGAAATGCAGTCATTCACAGGCTCTGCCACAGACAGACACTATGAAAAAACAGTAAATGATGGCTTCAACTTTTTTTGCACGTTGTTAAATGCCTTTGGTGCTCCTAAATTTTTAATTTAAAAGAACATATCAAAAAAAGATACATATTTTTCTGCCTGTAAAATGCAGGTGCTTCTCTCAAGAAAACTACCATCTCTTCTATGGAGCTGTTTGGTTTTCATTGGTTGCGATAAAAATGTTAACGAATTTGCCTTAGGTAGTTAAAAGATGATGTATTCTGACAAAGCCAAGTCTAAACAGAAATAGATCAGGCTAGATATAATAGGAATAAATAAAATAAAAAGCTAATTCAGCTGTCTCTGTAGAGGCAAGAATACAACTGAAGACAAGTGGGCTTCTTTTGTTCATTTTAAATTTTGCACGTACTTTCCCAGTCATCATGTTAGTAATGGTAGCAGATACCATTTTAATCATTACTTCTTACTCTTTAATTGTACTCTCACAGCTTCTACAATAGAGCAGGAAGATAAACTCTTTAGTAAGTATAATATTGGAGAGAAGAAATATTAAAATTTTAACTCACCATTACTGATTATACCCACACACCCCTATACTTCATAGCATTTCCCAGCTTTTTTCAAGTGTATCAAAAATCTAGGAGAACTCTGAACCTAGAAAGTATAATCCAGACAGCAAGTGAAATAACTGCAGCTGCCCCAACACTGCACTTTATACCCATGTCCTTCTAAGTGATTTTGATTAATAGCATTCCTAAAGGTAATCCATTGAAATGAAATGGAGCAGTTGCTTGGATCTGTTGCCTGAAAATAACAAAACCAAAATGAAGCATTTACTTCTTCACTCAGTAATCAAACTTCCCTGTCAAAATTTCTTCTAGAGTAATTTAATTTTCACTGAAAAGAAAATCATTTTTCAAGCATGGCTTTCAACAAACTGTTGGATTCTGGAAATATTTTGCTCTTAAAGGAAAGTTAAATTCTTACAATTTTCTGAAGATTGTGATGAAAACTTCTACCATTTTTCAGCAAATGTATTCTCACAAAAACTTCTTGTAGCTCACATATGAGTACCCCTCAGGGAAAGCAATGACTGCAGGAGTCAGGTGGGGCTGATATCTTCCACGAAGTTCCATATTACCTCCCTTTGTGCGTGTAAGTGTGTGGCGGCTGGTTCTAAACCCGTAACAAAAGTTTTTTCCTGTGCTGTATTTTTACCCAGAAGTCTCAAAGCATTTATAAACATTCTCAGCCACGTGATGCTCCTGTGTCCTGGTCAGTGGAATGCTGAGCGTGATCAGGGCTTGCTTTAATTTGACAAACCCTGGTTAGCAACATGTCAGTGCTATCACGCAGGCACTACAGAACTTGCTGTCTCTCAGTTTGGACAGGAGCTATCAGCCCCCTTGAGAAAGCCTGACACACAACACTGCTGAACATTTCAATACCTGCTAGTCCACCAACTCCAAGTGTCACAGCATCTAAGGATCAAAATATTGTCTCTAATCCACGCACAGTTGCATGGCTTTCTCCAGAAGGGGTATGCTACATGCTACGTGCAGGACTGCAGAGCCAGAAATAAGCAAATAATCTGCAATGGCAGGAGAAAAACCAGCTACAATATGACATGATATGACATGAAAATTGACTTGAAGTAACTATATGTTTGTGTGTACTGATCCATAGAAGATGAAAATACTTTATTAATCTAGGTTTTGGAGCTTCCGTACAAGCTCGTATTTACTGTGATTTGAATTTGGAAATACACATAGCCAAGACAGCTTCATAGAAATGCTGCAATGTGTGCTCTGCAGTAACACTTCTATAATCCAGAGAAATTCTCCCACTAATATTCCTAATCCCTTCCCATTGGACTTTATGATACTTCTGTGATTTCCAAGCAGTCCAGCAATGACTAAACAATATTTATGATATAAAAGTCTGCTGGTTTGATCTCCAGCCTATAGCGTTTTTAATTTTAAGTTACACCCACATCCATAAGTACTACCTCCTAAATATCCACAAAATGAAGAAAAAGATAAGAAAAAAGAAGATACCTATGTGTCCTTTATTGCCTTTCCTGCCACTGACCACTGCATCCCCTTTTTTATTGTCAGATAGACCTGGAAGCATTAGTAACCTCCTCTCATTATTACTCCACCATCACACTTCCAAATTCATACGAGCAAAGAGCATTTGGGGGCAGGACAAATGGAAGGAAGGGTGTTCTATTTTTTTTCCTCTTTTCATTACATCATATTTATCATCTCATTCTTTCTTCTTGGACTGAAAGACTGCCAGTTTTCAAGTGTCCCTCATTAACTTTTAAAACCTAAGCTCTGCTAAAAAGGAGTTATTACTTTTTTCCTGGCACTGACTAAAATTGCAATACCCATATAAGAGCGCTAAATCCTAATAGCTACTCAAGGCAAACTAGGAAGTAAATACTTAATATGAGATGCAAAATTCAGCATTGCACACAATAGGTTCTAATACGGAGTAATTTTACTGCAGGTATGTACTTTCAGAGACGCAAATGATCAAACTGCTTCAAAGGAAAACAACTTTTACAAAAATCAACACAGAGGAAAAGATACAGTAAATAATTAATATTCCTGTAATGTTTTAAAGATAGGATTTGCTTACACAGACATGCAGAAATGAACTTCTCATTATGTTAGTCAGTGTGAGCCTTGGTATCCCCTAGTCCAGTCTACACCATATTTCAACCTGCACCAAAATCAGTTTATACGCTGGGGTACAATTCCAAGCCTTATGTCAGGGAACTATCTTTCCTTCTGGTTGTATCTTCACATTCTTTAAGGATGAGAAGCAGCAGAAGTTCAGGAGTCAGAAACTGTTTTGTAGGACTGCTGTAGTTGGACTTATGTTCAAGAGCTTTACAACTCGGTAAAGCTCAGATATCTTGCAGAGCAATATGGGCTGCAAGGTGACCCAGAGAGGAATGAGCTTCACACTAGAGCCTGGGTGAACTAAACATTGATGGCTGGCGTAGACAGGGTTGAAAATATCTGTAAGGTCAACCTTGAGTAGCAGAGTAAACAAACAGAATGCCACTGCTCGATTCTGCTCCTCCACAGATCACTCGAGTGCCCTGCACCTCGTCACTTTGACGTCTGTACTCTCACACTTTGTCAGGGTTCCTGGCTTTAATTAATACCTGCTTTAGGGATCAAAGGGAAAGATGCTAAGTCAAATGTATTTAAATCTCTTTTTGACATAACATGAGACCAAAAGACTCTAAAAATTTTCACCAGAAAAATACTTATTTGTTCTTTCTTTCAAGAGGGAATTACAGCCACATGATCTCGCTTGATATACATACATATATACAGATAGATGTATTTGCAGGGTAAGAAGGACATAAAATCCTGATATGAAGTTTTATTACCTTATTTGGAAGGTAACAAGTGCAATAGTATATTTAAAATATTTCAAGAATCATGCAAATTACAGCATTTTCTCTCTAATTTACTGTTTTCTCACAGCTCTGTTGAGAACAAATAAAAGCTAATCTCTATTATACAGATATTTCATCAGTGGCCCAATAATGCTTTCCCTGTACACAAGAAAAAAAGAAAACTGCAGTGGCTGTCTGTGTTTGAGTACCAGCTGAACACTCCTGAACCCAAGTTCTGAGTTGCTCCATCTGACATCAAGCTTGAGGAGGCTAAAGATTTCTGTAGACAAACAACTTGTACAGGCTGTAAGAAGGTAATTTTTGTACTCGAGAGCAAGCTGCCTATTCTCTAACTGTAGCTGTGGCCTACAAGAGAACTAGCCTGCTCTGTTTCTTCAGCCACTTCTTCTAGTTTCACTTTCCTACCTAATGGAACAAGAAAACAACATAAGTGCTGGTGGAGGTAACATTTTCCACTTACAGGTCTGTCCATCAGCATTTTTAGACATTGTACCTCAGAGTCACCCATCTCTACTCCTTTTGCTTGTAAACATTTGCAAGTAGATGCATAACTCAATTAACTTCTGGGATGGTCAAGAAAATAACTTCTGCTGTGTTTGCGCTTTCCTTCACTTGGAGGGCTGGTAAAGCATGCAGCTGAAGAATGATACCCCTGAAAGGCAGTTATCTGCCTTCCACCCAGTCACATGCAGTAACATCAAGACTTAGATTGGCATTCTATTGAAGAACAGGCTATTAGACATCCAACTTCTAAAAATCCGCAAATTTTTGATGCTATTGAACAAAACCACAGAAGTAATCCAGCATTAATAAGACTTAAGATCTTCCCAGATGTATCAATCCTGACTGAAAACAGAATCATAAGGTTGGAAAAGGCCACAAAGATCATCTAGTCCAGTCATCAACCCATCCCCACCACGCCCAACAACCACATCCCTCAGTACAACATCCACATGCATCTTGAAAACCTCCAACGACGATTCCACCACTTCCCTGGGCAGCCTGTTCCAATGTTCTTTCACAGAAGAAATGTTTCCTAATGCCCAACCTGAACCTCTCCTAG
>JAOWBP010004006.1:11636656-11662838 GCA_028571105.1 Tragopan temminckii
TCACTTGCCCTGCTCTGGACCCACTCCAACAACTTCATATCTTACCTGTGCTGGGGGCCCCAGACCAGGATGCATTACTGCAGATGGAGCCTCATAAGGGCAGAGCAGAGTGGGACAATCTCCTCCCTCTCCCTGCTGCCACCCCTCTTTTGATGCAGCCCAGAATACTGTTGGCCTTCTGGGCTGCGAGTGCACACCGCTGGCTCATGTCCCACTTTTCATCAGGCACAATCTGCCCTTGGTGAAGGTGTGCTCAGATCACCTCCACATGCTGCATGTGCTTTAACATCTCTTCCAGGGGAATCCACTCCATGATCTTCCCAGGCACAGACGTGAGGCTCAGCCACCTGGAGTTTCCCAGGTCCTTCTTTCTCCCTTGCCTGAATATGGGAGTAACGTTTCCATTTTTCCAGTCTCTGGGAACTTTGCCTGACAACCACAATACTTCAATGACGGAGAGCAGCCAGCTTCTTCAGAACCCTGGGATGCCTCTCATCTGGCTCCATAGACTTGCACACATTCAACCTTATGAGGTGGTCTTGGATTTGCTCTGCTCTTACACTGAGAGGCATTTTGGTCCCTCAACCCCTGCTTAGAAGTTCAGGGGCACAAGAGGCATGAGAAGCCTGACTGGCCATGAAGAACAAGGCAAAGAACTCATTAAGTATCTAAGATCTCTTTAAGTACCTATAGTTCATAAATCAGCAACTAGCAATCCTTACAGTGTTTTAAAGATATAAAAAATCCACCTCATCACTTAATTCTTTTTAAAGAAGGTGAAAGTCTTAAGTTATGTTCTTTAAATCAAATTTTAATAGCTTGACCCAATCACCTTTGCAGCACATTTTTATAAATCTCTCTGCTACTTCCTTCAAGAAAAAGAAACAAAAGATCTCAAGCACCTTGTTGCAACCTACTCTTCAATACTTTAATTTCAGAGTTGTTGGCCTCTTCAGTGTAAGTGATATGAGCATTAATATCTTATCTGCCAAAAATCCTGAGTCACTGCTTTTAAACTGAGTTGATCCATATATCATTGAAACTGTCTTAAACTGTTGTAATTCCACACAGCTCAAATAATTACTTCCAATTTTGATAGCATACAGGTTCAACTATCTCCGTCTCCAATTTTTATGAACAAGAAGTGTCTCTTAATTGCTAAGAGCCTGGATGCAGGAATGACATTCCATCTGGTACACCTTGCATACCCTGCCTCTGTTCAAGACGTAAGTGTGGAAGTTCCAAACTTCAAACAAGAGCGCCAATATTAACAAGATGCAATCCAACTACACATGTTCAGAGACATGAATAACCATCTGAGGCAAATGGCCTTGAAGTTACATGCTTACGGGAAAAAGTTAAGTTGTATATTAAAACATTCAACCTCCTGTTTATGGTCCCTGAAGAAATGGATATAAACGTGCAAGTGCACAGAACGTTTGCATCGTCCTTCTGCCCGTGATCTGTTACACTGCAGCACAAGTCTGGGCTTCAGGCAACTCTGTTCTTATGCCAAAATTGTATGGAATGCACAAAAAGGTCAAGTCTAGGAATTTATATGTTTCACAGTTATTTTGGAATTACGGGAAAGAACTTGGCTACTCTAGGCATTGCACAGGTGTAGCTAAGAGAGAGCATTCTATGGGTCAGACTTTTTCAATCAAAATTCCACTTTATCAGGAGCAGTGACTGTCCATGTGATTATTAGAACAGAAAAAATAGCTCAATCTGGGGAGATAAACTAAAGGATCGACTTCCATACTTTTTCTGCACTATATTTCCATCAGTAAAGTGTAGACCTAATGCAAGAGGATTGTTTTCTAAAAGAGATAATTCATGATAAAATATTTATCCATATTAAAAAAACCTTTCACTTTGTAAGACTATTACTGTAAGTTTTCTTTTGTTTATATTTTTCAGTGGAGCGAAAAAGAGTCAAGAAATCGTCACAGCAAGCATCGCTTGAACTCTTAACTGTATAATAAGTAAAATATTTTAGAAGCTAAATTGAAGAGCTGACTTACTGGCATAAGCATACTCCATAAGCAAACCTGAACCCCTAAACTTCTGAAGCATACACTGTTATTATTGCAAACTGTGTCCGCTAACTGCAGCAGTGCATCTGTAAACAATTAAAATAATCAGTGAGTTTGAATTTTAAGAAAAACATGAATCTAATGCTGTAGGTGGCACTTCCACCCCTCGAAGCATCCAAAGCCAGGTTGGATGGGACTAGATAGTCTTTGAGATCCCTTCTAACACAAACAATTCTGTGATTCTCTGGTACGAGGAATTATCAAGTAAATGCTGAGACTGTGGTTGATAGGCACTAAGTACAAGAGAAACTGGCTCAGCACAGCTGCTGACACTTCTTTAAGCAAATGAGACTAGCAGCAGTTTGAAAATGCTGAGGCTGAGATCAATAGAAGTCAGTTGAAAGCAGTTGTTTTAGAGAAGGGGGCTTAATTTCACCTGAAATTTAAATGAGCTTGAAGAGTTATGACTCCTATTGCTAATGAGGTGTTATGGTAGAAGATGTGAAAACTCCAGGCCGAGGCACTTAAGCAGAAGCCTGTACACTAATGTACCACACAGGGACTACGTAGCAAGACTCAGGCAGCATAACAACAGCTATTCTGTAAATACAAGACTAGACAAGAAAGGGGCAAGAAGAGAAGGAGGGAAGGCACAGCAAGGAGTGGAATGGATGACATTTAATGAAGGAAATGTGGTGAGAAGTGAGGAGAAAAAAAGAAAAGGAAGTAAAAACCTGGGCAAATCTCACAAACAAGCATTAGGCTGTTTTGTCAGCAACACAGCACTGTTAACTTCTACTCTCAACACCTTATCTGTGGAAAAACTTCAAGTTCTTACTGTTTCCTGTGAATTAAGTACAACTGAATGCTACAGCATTCAAATTAAGGAATGATTTTTTCCTTTTAAAAAAAGTAAGTGCTTAAGAAATCCTTCAGTATTAGTGTCAGCTCGTGAAAAGAGTGTCCCAACAACAGCTTTCCAAAGCAATGTTTCAGCTTTCTTTGTGGGCAAAGCAGGAGTTTTTCCACAACACAGCACGCTACTCAAGTAGTCCTCTGTCAATGCATGGAAAGTGGAATGTCTGAATACTGCAGCACTGGGTAATGCAATACAGATGATTTCACCTTTAGGTCTTCAGTTCAAAAAAATTCAACCCGAAAAGTGTCATCACCTGATTGTTTTTATTATTTCTCTTTAGAGTACAATGTTTCCCAGATCAAGAGTTTCTCTGTGTTCCCTCTCTCCTTGTGCAAGGCACTGTGCCTGTAGTAAGAAACAGACCTTCCCTACAGATCCCATATTGTAACCAGTCTGAAGATAGGAAGGAAAAAGAACACGGGAGACTGAACTGCATTGTTGAAATTTACTGAGTCAGACATAAAAACGATTCTGACTCCCAAGCTGATGACATTCTTATTTGTGCTTTATTCTGACTGTCATGAAAGCAATATTTCTTTTCACCTAGAAGATAATATGCACACATGTGCAGCAAGACCTGAGTTTCAGGATACGTCATCCTTACAAACAAGTGTATATTTTCCTTCTACCCCCATGTGGAAGAGGGCTGACACCTCCCCACAGCAATGGGCTCAGTGTGCATAGGCTGTAGAGGTGATCAGTGTGCACAGGGAGCACATTCCAGATTCATAGAATCATAAAATCTGAATTCCCAGACATCTAGGCTGGACTGAGTCACCACTTTGAGTATCTGGGAAACCTAAGCAGAAGTAAAAACAACAAAGCTCATTTCTACCTTCACAAAGTAACCATGTCCAAAATATAAAACATCTTCCTTAATGTTGATTAAAAGGAGCATCCTTCCACTCTGCTCTATGAGAAACCCCTATGATTATAATTGCACATGATACCAGAAAAGAATTATTTGCATTAATTCTTTTCTGACACCAAAAGTGGCCTTTCCAGACCAGGCTGCAGGGTATGCAGGAATCCTGCTGAAGCTTAGGTCATAGTATCCCTTAAGCACTTGTTACGGATGCTACATTTGACTGACAATAACAATATCCTTTATCAGTAAATAATAATAAATGTATTACAATAAAATGAAACCCTCAAAGGTGAGGAAGCCCACCCCAGAATAAAGTATCAGGCCAGAGTACTGTGATGCTGTTATTTCTCCATCCACGTCTCCATATTATCTCTCACCACTCTTCTGCAACAATAAACAGATATTCTCTTACTACAAGTCTATTTCCACTGTAAATCATTTCAGTCCTGACATCTTCACTGGGGGGAGAAATAACGTGACCTTATCTAACTTAAATATGGTCTTAATTTTAACACGAAAAAAATGGTTTATGAAATTCAGGAGCTTAAGGAAACTGGGGGGATATAGGTCTGCCTCGGGGTGTAGCATATGGATTTAATTTCCCCTACATTTTCCACCAAATTCTAAGAACTTCAGTAATCTTTTATTACTGAGTGACACAAAATCTTAACTCAAAATCTTACCCAAAAGAATCAAAGGTCTGAATGATGCACTGGGAAGGAGAAACTTGAAACAGCCAAACAACTGCAAAACCTTGCATAGTCTTGTTTTCTTCCCAACTTTGTTCAGGTAAGTTGCAGAACCATTTTTTTAAAAAATGCTATTTTATTTGAATAGAAGAATATGTTTCTATTATGAAAGATAAAGAACAGTTCTGCTTTCAGTCATGCTGTTGAAATGCGTAATAAAGTTCAACATGAACACCAGTCTAAAAATCGATCCTTTATGAGATCTTTGAGATAATTTATCGACTAGCTTTCTGATATTCACTTCAACAGAAAGGAAATCCTCCATCCCCAAGACCTTTCCACCTCTCTTTGCATAAAGCTTTCTCTCTTTTATTGTTGATTTTCTTCCAAATATCTTCGTGTCAGCCAGCAGAGCCCATTGGATGCCCACGCCTTCAAAAAGCAAGAAATCTTGACTTGAATTAGCACTAGCCCATATGCTAAGGATAACCTGGACACTGCCCCCACTACGGTAAATTAGATAGACAATCTGATTAGCATTACAGGAAGTCATTTAGCTGCTGTCAAGTTGTTGGTTTTTTTTTTTTTTTGGTTAATAACGGAGCAAGTTTTAGGCAGCACTTTAAAAGCATAAAGGTTTACTTTGTAGATCTTTTCATACGCTTCCTACTGTACCTCAGGTGTAGCACCTAGAGGGGGCTGATAAGGAACTAAAAAGTTAGTGAGAGAGACAAGTGATCGTCAGTCACAGGCAGAGGTAGCCACCAAAAACCAGGTGGAAATAGCCTGTGTAGGACTTGGCAGCACAACCCCAGCTGCTGCTTTACTCTACCAATTTCTGTGCTGCAGTCGTACAAAGACTGGAAATACCTTCCTGGGACAGTGCTACAAGTAACGGGTTGGTCCTGCCTGAGGAAATGTAGAAATAACCAGCCTCAGAGTTAATTTCATTTTCCTTCTTTCCAACGTTCTTTCTTACAATCCACATTTCCAGGAACTGTACTTAAAATCTTAAGGCACAAACAATATTCTCACACCCAAAGCCAGCAAGGAAACTTCTCCCAGGAGCACAGCAGAACGCTGGGAGGACTTGCTACAGCAGTGCGAGAGCACTGAGGCAGCCAAGACATCACAGATGTTACTCTCAAGAAAGCACAGCAAGAACATTCCTGTGCTACTGCAATTTCAGTATTTTATTTTACTTAGCAGCTGTGTGCTGTGCATAGAGGCACCATGTCCCCAGTACCCCTCCTGTTCAGCCTGTGTCACCAGGTGGCATCTAGGGGCAACGTAAGAAACCACCCAAAGCTCAGTGACACCAAATACTCCTGTCTCCAACTGATCCAGCTGTCAGCTTACAAAATATTGCAAAAAAGAATTTAAAAAAATCTGCAGTACTCATTAAGACATACTTAAAATGTATCTGTATGGAAATTAAAATACAGTTTATTATTACTGATACCTGTTTATAAGCATTTTCTCTTGTCATCTGTTTTTTCATGATGTAAACATTGTTCTCCATATTTCCAAGTGTATGCAGTGAAGACTGAAATAATTAATAAAAGAGATTCACTGGAAACTGTAAGATGAGATGCCTCAATAAAAAATGTTTTTAAAATACTAAGAGATTATTCCCATATTCACTAAACATGCAAATGTACTATCTGGAAGTGGAACTTCTTATAAAATGGCATTTGAGGTGTTGTGTTTTAATTTTTACAATATACGAACGAAATAAGAAGCATTGCAATGAAGGGCATCAGTACTCATTGATGGCTTGAAACAAGACAAAGATAATGCATTTTCCCTTCCTTCTAAGAAAGAAATGAAGGGGACACGTCCTGTTGTTATTCTAGTTCCATCAGCTGCCACTGAACCAACTGTTTGTTTCACAAAACTGAACTATCTCAAAGAACGTAGTTTTCTACTGGTATGAAAAGTGATGAGGTGTGGAGCTCCTCACCTCCCCCACAGAAATTCTGCGCCATGTCAAAACCAAGACGTGAGCATTTTTCTTACTGAAAGACATCTCTCCTTCAATTCACGATAGTAAAATCTCAGGTCAAAGAAATACAAAGCATAGTATCATAGAGGCTTACAAAAGAAAAGAGTTCTTACACATCACTCTCCCCTGTACCCACCAAAAAAACAAGGGAGGAAAGGCATCTTGCTGGACTGTGAGAGAGCCTGGAGCCACCAGATATCCTATGAGGTAACCTCATTATCCAGTGCCTAATGCCAAAGGCAAAACAGGTGCAAGGATACCGAAGCAGGAGGAAAGAACAGCCTGTTAACAGAAACCTCCAATTTTAAGAGCATTAAAATATTTCCAAACGTTCAGAGACAAAACTTCACAGTGCAGCAGACATTTCTTAATGGAAAAGGAGCAGAAAAATGTGAATTGCTGGAAAAATACAGCATGCTGAAGACACAGAGTGCTTTCCCTCTTTTTGGTTCAAATTACTAACATTTGGACCTATGGGGCATGAGTTTCACTTTGCTTCCCACAGTGAGGAACATGAAAGAACAGTAACTATCCTTTTGTATCACATTTCTAAGTTTTCCTTTTCAGAGGACCAGAACACGATTGACTTTTTCATAGACTCTGTAAATGAGAATGCTCAACGGGAGAGGTTGCATCAAAACTGCTGCCTGTCTCAGTTCACCTGCCCCATTTCCAGTGCAGATCAGATGGAAATAACTACTAACCAGTAGCAAACCTGTTGCAGTTAGTGGAATTACCCAGCTGCAGAGTCGAAGTGAGGGTGACACCACCTCAAGTAACCAATACAATCAAAAACTGGAGCTGGCATCTGGTCTGTGTGAGAAAATAAATACTAAGAGTTCCAGAAGTTTGATTTTATAGCCCCCTGATTCTCTGTGATACATTCCTCAGATATTTAATGCCAACCTTTATCTAAATTCAGTTTCTTGCATTCCCCCTCTTCCCACATTTGGATCACACACTGCCCTTTCACTTATGATAAGGTAAGCAAATGCCTTAACGTGGCTCTTAATGAGCAGTGCTCCTTTATGAGAGTGAAAGCCTGGGATTTTTATTCTATTTTTGTCATCTTCTACAGACTTCTTTTTTTTTTAAATATACTCTCAATTTCTCATCAGTATTACTACCGTCATTTGGTTTTACTGAGTTTGGATGACTGTTAGAAACACTATTTCCAGAGTAGAAAAAAATTGAATGAAATTTTTTTTTCAGTGAAGCCATCATTAGATAAGACTTGTACCAGAGGGAGTGCATGTATGTGAAGGAAACACTGTAGCAAATGACCTCCAAAATCTCATAAGAATAAGTTACTAGCACTTAACTACCTCCTCAAAGTCAACGCTGCCTAATCAATCTTTAATAGCCATGATAAATTGGTTGGCAAGCACAGAAATACAGAAAGCGAAGGAATAAAAGGACAGCTTTAAAGGGTCAAATTCAAAGTTTATCTTTGCCAGTATTTAGCCTGTATGAACTGATAGACAAGTAAAATAAAATATTAGAATTTAAAAAGATTTTAAAAGGAATGGAACAAGACAGCAAGAGCATGAGTGATTAACAATGAACTACAGAGGCTCTCCGTGACGCATGAGATATTTGTACCCAGGATGCTGAGTCTCAGCCTTTCCGAGGCTCTCACTGCAGTAGATCACAAGCTCCTGAATAATTTCATTCATGCTGTTGGTTGTGCAGTCTGCGTCATCCCCATGCTCTGAACATCCACCTCATCCTCAGCGAGCGCAGAGCAGGACAGATATTTCAGTATCCTTCTTAGTTAAAATAGTGTGAAAGATGTCCAATCATGCAGATCCCCAGATTAAATGTTTAAGCTCTAGGGCCAAACACTAATGACCAGGCAAACGCTTCCTTACATAGGCATGTATACCATTCTCCAGTCTGGCCAGAGCTCTCCAACAATTCACAGCATTATTTTCTTTTACATTCGTCTGGCAAGAATCCAGATAATTTAATTTGCTTGTTTCACCTGTCCCTCTTTCTTGTAAGGACTCATACTGTGATGCCTATAACCCAGAACACAGAAGTCTAACGTGTTATTTATTAGCCTTTTTTCAGGACTACGGTTTAGTGGTTTAAATGGAAAACTCAGAAAAACGAAACCTCAGTCCTGACTTCATGCTATCACTGTTCCCCACGGTTAAGCTACTTGGGATTGTTTGCCAAAACAATTTAGAAGTGCATTTTGCACATTCTTTCTTTGCCTGTAAAAAAATGTGAAAAATATTTTGGTAGATCCGTTACCTATTTATAAATATTTAAACTCACTGTGAAAAGAGTTGTGCTAGCATGAGGTGAATACCTGTTGATTCCATTCCATTTAGTTCTGCTGGGGGGTTCTTACACAGTCATTTGTTAGACTTTTTTTCTTTGGAAATAAATCTTCTTTGATCTTCTGATTCCTGATTGTGGTGCTCTTCATGGAACTTCTTCCAGCAAGTATGTCTGCTATTACAGCCAGGCAGTACAATCTAATTTGCCATTTAACAGGAGCTAATCTTCCTATGTCTTTTCCATCCTTCCACTGCCAACCTGCTTTGGCACAAACCCAGGTGTCATTGTTTCCATGCAGTCAACTTTACTGAAAAATCTTTCCTGAAGTTTTTGTCAAAACTTGTTTGAAGAACATCTATGCACAATTCAGAATTGACCCATGTTTCTACTTCCAGATGCTACTATATTTGCCAGCCTTTAAGAGTTATCACCTACCTATTCATGAACACTCTTCTCTTTCGATCCAATCTAGTCAAAGATGGATCCAGAATAGTGCCAGCTATAGGAACATCTGAAGCAAATTGGATGCTGCCAATGACGTTAGCTTTTATTTCAGTGAGATTCAGAACAGCTCTTTCAGAAACAGTAGAATCATGAAATAAAAACAAGATCAAAAACCAGCACAGCTTTTGAGTGAGAAAAGAATAATCTTTGTACATCAAGCTTTCTCATGTGTACTTAATGCAATACCATCAACTCCTGTTATCCCTGCTGCACAAAGGATGGAAGGATTGCAATGGATTAAGTGATAACTTTCAAGGGCATCATTATAACATAGTACAGGCAAAATGTCCTAGCAGCATGACAACACTTAGTGTTATTGACTGTCTAGCAATCTGAATGCTAAATAACGCTAGCTAAACTCAAACTGTTTGTAGCCTAAGAAAGCACAATGGAAATCACAGATGATGCACAAAATCACTGAAACTGCTGGCAGCAAGTCTTCCCTTCATATGTACACTTCTCTAATGTTCTCTTGAATGACTGTTGAGCTAACTGAAGTAGGTTCATACTACGAGACTGAGTTTTTCCTCTACAGAACAGCACATTTCTCCAACTGACACAAAAGTATAAGTTGTATACATGCTGAAATACTGAGTTTGGCATGTCTCATGTGAGACCACAGTGTTGAGATCTCAGTAGTTTTGTTAGGCTGCGGTGATTTTTTTCTTCAGACTACCCTTCTGCAGGATATTCAACAATTTTCCCTCTTCTGATAAAAGATATGGACTGATAACCGCATGCAAGTTTTTCACTCATGTTTCATCATAATGATCATCAATTTAATAATGAAAACCCTGATTTACAGATCCCCTTCATCTCACTCCAGCATGAAAAGACCATGGAAGAAAACTTGCGAATCTTAATGCTCAGTACAAAGAAATTTACATCCTATTATGGAATAGTTACAGACTAGGTCAGACTATGGAATGACACAAGGAAAATTCAGGAATTTTATGTCTCAGGATGCATACCAGACTATCATGCTTGCTTAAGACAAATCTTAATATTAGCAGTTGGATGATCAACAGGATGAAACTATTCTTTTCTCCTTTACTTCTATTTCCTCCACCACAGTAACTTCAGCATATGCTTCCTTTAAGTTCTTGTTCCATCACCCTCTTTTCTTCCTTTTCCACACCAGCCTCCTATGCTCTCCAGCTCCCACCCAGACTGCTTTCCCATTTGGCTGGCCAAGAGGAGGAAAGTTTATACCTGCTGACCAGCTAGTAATGGTGAGCCAACTAGTTGGCAAGACAATCCCCCAGAATGAGTATTTGAATTCTATGTATGTGCCTTTTGGTTAGAACACTACTTCACACATCTTTTCTTTATTCAACCCCTCTTTCCCACAAAACATACAGACACTTCATTTCCTTGAAATTACAAGCTAAGAGAGAATGTGTGATATCACACAGTCTAGAGACAGAGATGGAGGGGCATAAGCTAACTGCCTTCAGATACATCACTTGTCTACTGAAAACATCCAGGAGGAGTCCTGTATGGGTAGAATGAGAAGAAAGAGGACTGATTTTTCATCACAAAATATTCAGATTAGACATGTAGGAAATTATCTAGTGGTTCCAGTTTAATTGATTACATTGCTGATAGAAGACTGGAACAGCATCACTAGGGCTTTTAAGAACAGGTGAGCTGAGACCACTGGAAAGAAGCCAGGTGTATCTTGGTTCCACCTGCACAGAACAGGTGGACAAAATGCCTTCAGAATTCATCCATCCTTGTTTGCCAAGGTTCAGTTTACACTCAGAGAAATGGACACACAGAAAGGCAGGGTATAGAACTTCCATCAGAAACAGCATGAATACTTCTTCTAACAACCAAAAAAGACAACCTGAATTTCTCTCTCTAGTGGAATATGAGTTAAAGCATATAGAAACTGCTACAGGAACACAAAGTTCAGCACAGTGATTCTTAGGAGTCCAACATCTTTAGCTCTAATACCAAATCAAAATATAAAAATGAAAGTCTGTAGGGAAGAAAACAAATTACAAATGGGTTTGTAAAAATCAGATTAGTTAATCTCTTGTACATTTTATTTAGTACTGTTCATCTTATTTCTTAACACTCCATCTTACTCTATGTCATTAAATACTCGAGTAGGGTTTTCTTTTGTTATTTTACTAGTTGTATGGTTTTTCTCCCCACTTGAGCAAAACTAGTAAATGGATCAGTTTCCCTTTAAGGGCCGGATGGCTCTGCCAGCTTAGCCAATATGAAACATTTCCAAAGAAGTTTCTTGCTCATCACAGCAAGGAACAGAATATTTAAAAACCCCAAACTTCAAAATCCCAGATGGTCTTGAAGTTGTATTTAAATGAACTGCGTGAGTATACAGTCAGATCTGCCCAAGAAACCCTTATAACAGAGACTGAAAACCATAAATGTTCTCAGTTTATTAAAAACTGATTTGACACCAGCACAGACTATTTCAAACTTTTTCCTCACATTGCAGAGCTAGACACACTTCTCAAAATATTTGCTTTCAATAACGTGACAGCAGCTCCTCAAGTAGAGTTATGTAAGAGCCAGGTATTTGATTTTTTTGTTATATTTCATGTTATATTGTCTGTTGAGTAAAATGCTCTAAAAACATTAACGTAATATAGAATTTCAGACTCTTAATCATTTTGACAGGTTTTCTGAAACTCTTCAGAGCAACGTTTGAGTAAAAATCCCTTGCTATACACAGCCCTGAACGTGGTTCAGAACTGGGGGGAAGGGGAGCGAAGGGCCAGAAAGGTCTCCCTTCTAAAAACACATGCATTCATTAGAAGAGAAAAATGCCTGGAAATTTGGCACAAAGAAGAGTGTTTAAATGAAGCCTGCCTGAGGGGATAGCCCTGACTTGCACTCTTACCAACTGGATGGATATCATGTGACTGTTAACAAGTATTACGTACCATGTAAAAAAATCTCTGTGAGAAACCACACCATGCAACACTATATACAACTTCAGAGACAATGCTTTCTGAAGGGGAAATGTTTCTAGATAGTTTCATGGTCGTTACACAAATGCCTGCAGTCAAAAGTGACAACAAGCCCAAACCAAAGCACTATACGCTGTGCTTTTAGGATGCCCATCAGAGGCGAATTTGGATCAGAACTTCGTTAACAAATAGGAAGGATTTCAGGTCAGCTTATTTAGAACACTGATTATTTTATGTCTTAACTGCAGTTTTTCATTTTCTTCTCCACAATGTGTGCTCCAACTTCTAGACCTATGTGCAAGTTGTTTTCACCTTACATCATAGCTCTCTGAAGGGACTATTTAATCGCTTAAATGCCAGAGTCCACGTGCCAATTTATGTGCTCTCATCTGATAATCAAACCCACAGTTAGAACAGCAACAAACCCAGTGTGCACTTGGTTTTCCAAACCACAGTTATTCAAAAAATACTTCGGAACCAACACAAAGCAGCCTTCCTTAACGCTACAGACAACTCTTACATTGGCTTGAAGCCTTCAGTATTCATTGTCCCCCATGGCACATGAGTAACTAATTTCATATATCTATAAATAAAATACATAAGCTTTCATACAAGGGTATATTATAGCTCAAACACGGAGACATACTTCTAGCTGTCAAATGGAAGTGTTTTATAACTTTTTGCTCTACATAATTCTCTTTTTGGAGAAGGTTTAAATGAAAAGCACCTCATGAGTCATTTTTCAGAATGTTATAGTTATAGAATGTTATAAAATAGACTCAGTGTTTAAGATACATTTTTGTAAGTAAACACGCTACCATAATGACAATCCCACTGTCAGGGAGACAGCTCCCTAACAAATTACCAACAAGTTAGCCATCCACTTTTGTTCATTTTTCTTTTAACTTACGATGGAAATGAATGCTCTGTATGAGCTGCTACCCCAGGAAAACTCAGTTCAGATTCAGCATCTGGAAGCTGATGAAGTATTGCTTTTGCCCATTTTCACAGCTGCAGCTGACTGCAAGAGAAGGCCGAGTGATTAACCCAGGGTCACTGAATGAGTCAGTGCAAGGGGATTACAATCATTAACGCCCCTGGCTGCCAGTCCCAGCCCTTGTCCTCCTGCCACCACCTAGCCAGCCTATACCAGCCTTAGCACACACAAATGATGGACTGGATAAAGCCAGCCAGCCAAAGGGTAATTTTCACTGTACACGGTAATGTCAATCTACTCAGTGTTCATCTGTAAATACTCTTCAATTCCAGTACAGCCCTGCCAATACATCTCACTTTGGCCTGTCAAACATTGGTACTCTCACCATGGGACTCTGTTGAACAGAGACTGCCTGCTGAGCCAGATGGAGAGGTGGCTGTGGAACTAGATAACTAATTGGAAAATTCAACACCAACCTGCACCTGCATCCAACAGTTCACTGACACCACAGAAAACAAAACGCAGCTCTGGTCAGAGCAATGCAGATACAAACCACATCCCTCAGAGCTGGGTTGCTTACATGAACGTTGAACAGCACTGGATCTCACAGTATTTTGAGAACAGTTATAATGAATATTAAACCATAAACAAAACCAATCATCACAAATTAGCACCAGTACTATAGTACATGTAAGACAAAACAGAAGTAAATGGCATATGAATATCATTTCTGCATCAATACCTGACTGTAAATCTGCACACTATATGATACAGCTAGAATGACAAACAACCTTTATGTAAAAGGTTGTTTCTCAATGCAGATTGCTACTGTCTCAAGCTAGACTTCCTGTAATCTTATTTTCTTAAGGTTGAAGTCATAAAAACAGCTCTGACTGCAGGACCCTTGGATCCACAACCGCTAGCTTTAATTGAGTTGGTCTCATTATCCAGAAGAATAGGGCTGCAGGGACTTTGCTCATCTACATGGTGCACACACCGCTCTACTTCAGATCCAGGGCTGCTGTTAAACACAACCCACAGACTGGGGCTTGCCTGGATGGGCTTATGTGCGATCACATGCAAGGCTCAAAGCACTTCTGTCCAAAGTCACATGGAGATTGTTCTTCTCATAACCCAGTTTTGTACTTCCAAGAGTCTGGACAGTCCCAGAACTGTCATCTTTTGTCAGATTTGTGAGCACTTTTCTGAAAAAAGAAGGCTCTCAAGCATCTGTGGCTCACCTGATGTTTTGTAATGTCATTAATCAATCACATCTGATATACTGGGCTTCCTCCATGAAAACTAGAATCAGTCTCCTTTCATTGATTCACTGCCAAGATCCTTCAGCCAGCATCATAGGGTAGTGGCATTTGTCAAGAAACAGCACTGTGCAGGATACAGTTTTAACACCAAACTTATTCTGTTCCACAGTCTGTGGCACGGGATCGTGTGCAAAGAACTGAAAACAGATGGGAAAGATATCCAGCTCACGAAAGGATAACTCATTTATCCCACAACAGTGCTTAATTTATTTTCTTTTAAGTTTTCCTAAGGACATTTTGCAGGTACAGCTCAGAACAAACTATACCTGCATAGACATGAGCCTAAGAATTCCGTGTTTTCTCCTTAATTATGAATTAAGACATTTTAAAAGTTACAATTACACACACCAGTGTTATGCAGCTAGAGTTCCTTGGTTGTGATGCTGGAATGAGGAAGAGAGAGAGAAAAACTGAAAACTATCTATATGGCTTCAGTGGACAACTTATGAGTTATATTATAGTTATGATAAGTTCAGTGTAAATGGGGAAGAAGAAACTAGTGAAAAGGAAAACAAAAGCAATTATCTTGAGCTTTCTACATGCAGACTGAACCTCTGTTTTTCTCTGCCAAGCAGCTAGACACCCTAAGGGTTGCCTGTGTTTTTAGGTATCACCACTCAGAATCACGGTCTGGAATATGTAGCAAAGCAGAAGAGAGTCCCATGCATGCCAGTATAGCCAGCAAATTCAGCCATGGCTGTCTCAAGGTCACAGGCTGCTGTTTCTTTTCCTTTCAGTCTCACGTGCACCATGTCTTTAAGGTGGAACTTCTGCAAGTGGCAGATTTCAAATCTCAGATGAACCAACCCACACAGAAGTAAGCATTCACAAAACAAAACAAAGTAGAAGTTACGGAATCGTTCTTATCTACCAGAACATATACAACAAAGCCCTTAGTTCTTAATTTTAGTATTTCTATTAGGAAGGTCCCAAATCAACTGCTTAGATGCCAAGAAATACAGGTATAGATTCACAGCAAAAGAGTTTTACAGAGGTTAAAAAAAAAAAAAAAAAAAGCAATTCCTCCAAGTTGTACAAGAATTAGACATTTCAGCTGCTCCCTTGTGGCAGTAACCCAACCTGCTGCCATGCAAGATACCCCACTGCCACTCACCCCAACCTCTGCTCGAGGGAGGATGGGGGCTGAGTCCTACTCAGTCATTATGGGGAGCACCTAGGGCAGGAGCAAACACCTTGCAGCTCTCTGCTGTAACTAATTTGGCCATATGGAAGGAGGCAGTGATGCCTGTGTTCGTCTTGGCCTAGGAAATACCATCTGCAGCTGTGAAATTCACACGATACTGAGTTGGTAAAGAAAACAGATGGCAAACAGAAGCAAATGGTTAAAACGTTCCCTCCACTGCAACACATGTGAAATCCCTTATTCCAATGGGCTGCAATAAACCTACGAGTGTCAGTGCGCATATAATGTGTTGAAGAATTTTTCTTCAGAAGGAAATAAATCTGATTTTTATCTAAGCTGGCAGTAAACACGGTCAAATATTTAACTGTTTCTGCAGCAAACTCCCTATTGTTTTTCAATTTTATTTTTAAAAATGCCAAAATCAATGTGCTGCATTGCTGCAGACCTCAGGGATGTGAACAGAGGTGAAGAAGGTCCGTGATGAGCCCCAGCTGTCAATGCGGCAAGTAAACATTTATTGTGAAGTGCAAACTCTTGTGCCAGATTGAGGATCTTAGCTTCACCAACACTGGATTTATTGTATGTGGCTTATTCAAGCGATTTATATGGTTTACGCCACTTTTTCCTTTTTTTAACCTTACCCTGATTATCAAAAAATCTTTTTGTAATTTACATTAATAGCTCTATGACACTGTGGAAAATATTAAAAAAGACCTTCATACTTCTGGCACTTCCTTCTGCAGAGGACTGCATACAATCAACACTCTCTTGAACTGTTCCAAAGGGCTTGGCAAGAATTTGAGGTACACCCAAAATGTCATGAAAGACCCTGCACAGAATCCTCGGGAAAACTGGTCAGTGAATGTCCAGGTCAATAGTTTTCTTAGGCCCAAGTCCGCAGCACTCCTCTGCCAGAAAGTAAAAACATTACACACACAAGTCACTTCCATTATCTCAAGTCAGTGGGTTTTTTTAATAATAACATGTGTTATAGAAGTGTTATTTCCACAGTCAGTGGGTCCCACGTTGGGGAATAGTTTCAAACCAAACAAGGATGTTACAATAGAAGATATCAAAAAGAAGTTTGGTAAGAACAAGGCTTTTTCAGCACTTGTTTTTTTTTTTTTGTTTTTGTTTTTGTTTTTGGTTTTTTGTTTTTTGTTTTTTTTTTTTTGCCTCAACAGCAGAAGTATATCAAAGCACAGCGGAGAAAAGTGCCATGTAGTAATACAAAAGTGAAAATCAGAAAAGCACAAGTTTTTGATCATAACTACTGCTCTGACCTTAGATAGCAGCTCTTTGATTTTTTTTTATTTAAATTCTCTTATCCGTAAAAAAGCACTCCAACCTCAGGGCAGTGACTGAAAGGAAACAGTGATGAGTTCTATAAATGTAAAGAAGTTTATACTCCAAAAAGAGCAGCGAACACCAGAAAAAATTTGAATAATTTTCCAGATTAGTGACCATTTAAATGTAAACATTTTATTTTCCTTCCACCTATTGTGCCTTCTTTGTGAACTTTGAGAAAATCTGAATCAAAACTAGATCTGTGCCAACCCTGGGCACTAAGTACAAGTGCCAAAAGATAGAACCATAGAATCATCCATGTTGGAAAAGACCACTAAGATCATTTATTCCAGCTGCCAACTCATCCCTGCATGCTCACTAACTACATCACTCAGTGCCACATCGACCCTGTTTCTTGAAAACCTCCAGGGATGGTGACTCCTCCACCTCTCTGGGCAGCCTGTTCCAGTGCATTACCACCCTTTCTGAGAATAAATTTTTCATAATATCCAACCCGAACCTCCTCCAGTGCAACATAAAGCCATTACGTTTTGTTCTCTGTTTGTTATTAATGAAAGAGAATATAAATATTACAACTGAAGTGAAATGCACCAAGATGTACTCAAGAGTATGCTGGTCCACAGGACAGTTGGTTATCTCCCATTTGATTCTGAAACTAGCAAGAAGGCTTTCAGATAGTAGGACCAGTTTCCTAAAAACGATGATCTAAGAACAGCTGCTAGGAAGCATCTTGCTTGATTTGCAGCCACTGGTCCCACACAGAAATGGACTATGGCGGGCTGCAGGGCTCATGCTGCAGGGCACCAGAAGCTCTCCTTTCCACTGCCAGGACTGTTCACACGCCACAAGGAGGATGAGGTGGCATTTCAACCAAATGTTCATTATCACTAAGGTACCAGGCCCGTGCATTACGTGAAGACAAAACCCAAACTTTCTGGTTTAGGAAACAAATTTAAGCTTTATGACTTTTGCAATCTGCCCCAGAAAGCAGAAAAATCCCAAACAAATATCAACATTCGGTGTGTTAGAAAGGGATCTCTTTCCCAGGTACTAAATATTCAGCAGATATAATCGTGCAGGAGAAACAGCCTCCGTGTTTAAAAAGAAAACCACAGGCATCAGTTCCCATCATGAAGTGGAGCACTAATTGCATCTGTTAACGACAAACATCAGACAAATCTGTGATAAATTAGCATCAGCAAATCAGGCACCGAATTCTCATCCTCACTTCTGCATCACCAGGATTCCAGGAGTTAGCTAAAATCTCTTTACAGTTGAGGAGGATTTGCTTCCAAATTTTTTGCAACTATTGAGATACCAGTTACTGTTAATACCTGAATCAATCTTGCTTCAGGATCCATCCAAGCCTGAAATAATTCTATATTCAATCATATTAATTCCAACCTCAACAGTGACAATAAGCAAACATAGTCCACATGCTGAACATGAAGAAGGAAAGACAGAAATTTATCTCTTAAATAAAATACCAGTGATTAATAAATCACATGTTTATATCTCTTTGGAGGAATGCTTCTAATGCAAAGAAGCCAGAGCATTCCATGCCAAATCAAATACTCATATGAAGAGAAAAGGCAATTTCTGCCAGCTTCTCTGTCCAAAAAATCTTTAAAAATTGGAAAAATGAAAGCGTTTGCCCTCTTTCCATGAAAACCCCGAGCGCTGGGCACCAGGAAACATAATGTTCCCACTGATCTCCAGTAACAGATGAACAACAACAATTTCAGAGTTATGAGAAGTAATTTAATGCATTCCACTGTGTGAAAATAATAAAAATTAGCAAGTTCTTTTGATACTGTCTTCTAGGCAAGTCTGTACATCTGCCTTATATAAGAGTTTAGGTTGCTTCTTATTTTCCAACTGAAGATATGATGCTTTCCCCTCAGTTACTGGGACTTTAGAGAGGCTGTTAGAACAGCAATAAAAAGATGAAAGCTGCTTTTTTTTTTTTTTTTTTTTAAATTTGTGTATCATTTTCCCCAATTTGATGGGAAGCTTAATAGGAAGGTAGTCTGTTTGCAAAGATAGATTTGAGAGAGAAGTCAGTTCTAGGGAAGAGAAAAAATGATAGTTGCAGGAACACTCCAGACAAGATACTAACTGAAGTTACCGGTAGCTGAATGCATGCAGCAGCAGTGCTTTCCCCCCTGCAAGAAACAAAAACAACAACAACAAAAAGAAACAAACAAAATAGCAACAAAAAAATCACTTTGGAAAGTCTATCCATTTCAAGTCAATTTGAAATTCAAACATAGCAAAGCAAGAAGCCAACAACAATAAAAATAGACAAAAACAAGAAAGAATTGAAAATAAAAAGTATCACAAGTGACATGCAGTAATTTTGGTTCTATCTCTATACTAAAATTACAAACTGCAAAATCATTTTTGACAGAGATTATGGGAAGTTTAGTAGTTTTCAAGGAGAGACTCAGATCCAGCCTTACTTATATTTAAGCAAAGGACTCTGGAATGTATCTTGTGTTTTTAATAATGTCTCCAGATATATAATTTATTTTAAATGTTTTTCTGTTTAACATAGACTCCAGTTTAGGTACTTACGCATTCATGTACTGCAGTAACAGTAGAAGTCTATACACAACTGAGAACATGTTCCAAAATAATTGTAAGGAATGCAAATAATTCCTATTTTTTTCTGAAATTAAGGAAAATCATTTTCTTATAGAAGCACCTTCCAAAGAATAATCAAATAATTCAACTCAGAATTACTAAAAGACCCACCATTAAAAAAAAAGAAAAAGATTTATTATGTGGTATAATTTCTAATCATATAATTGCAATTCACAATACTTGAACTACTTCCATCCTCCCCACTATTACCACACTGCAATAGATTTCCACTGAAGTGTTCTCACAACCCCAAAATCTTAATTTTAAGTGGTAATGATCATCTTTGAGCCTATTAGCTTACAGGTAAAGGTAGTATTACAGTTTTCCCCACATGCATTTATTTACAGTGAATTGCATCAGCCACTTCACGGCTGAGTCAATCTCAGTGTCTCTCTTGGATTTGTCATAATCTATGTTATTTCTCTTCTACTATATTATGGTACAGGCTTGTAAGTTTACAGGCCAACGTTATCTGGAGTGATCAAGTATATTTTTATACATTCTAGGGAAGACCAGAAAAGTTAGAGAAATTGAGTGGGCTTTAATGTGTATAGATATCATCTGTCTGAAGAAATTAAAATTCTTGGGAGAATGTTGGGGAAAAATATCCCTAAAATAACATTGTAATATTTTTCCCTAGGCATTTGCTTTTCACCAGATAAAACAAAGACTTCAGGCCTAAGCTAAAGTAATTAATTCTTGTGTCAACAGCAGGACAGTTAAATAAGGTAGAGACTCCAGTGCCAGTCTGTGCCATTCCCATCTAAAAGCAGGCAGTACAGCTTGGAAGATGCTTTCCAAACTGGAATTTGGGCCTTGCGTCTGACAGGACCAACACACTTTATCTGCCAACAATTATGGAAAGACCAGGGGATGTCTTGGTTGCTTTTCCCCAACTTAATCCCAATAGCTACGTACTTAACAGGACACACCAGTTTCTTTATGTCTAACGTTCTGCACTGGACCTAGCTTTCATCATTATTCAGCTATATATTAAAAATAGAAAAAAACGTTGCAATCATAGCATATGATCTTTTCACTGTTGTTATGAATTTATTTTCTTAAAAGATTTTCTTAAAAGATTCTTATAAGAATGCATTTTCTTCCCATGTTATTCTAGAGTCTTCTTTAAACAACTCTGAAAATGTAAAGCCATCTGGTAGCAGCTGTGTGTTGACTGCACACCTGTGCTTGAGCTAAAGTGGGGAAAAGTTCAATAAGGATTATACTACAGGTGCCAGAATGTCTCATTTCTTCCAGAAATACTGCAAAGATTTTATATTCCCTCCTGCTTCCTCCTTAACTGGCTTGTGCTTTAGTCTGAGCGCAGAGATTAGAAAGACAAGACGTTTTGTGGAGAGCACAAAGCCCTTAGTGCTAGGCATATAGCAAAAGTTTCCATGAATCTCTGTTGATCCTGGACCTGCACTTGCAAAGCTATATTGATTTGGGACAAAAATAGGCCTTTGGCTGGGCGCTGTTGCTTTCCACAGATATCTACTCATCAACAAGCCAAAGCAAACTGTACTAGCAGTGAAAAAAACACTATTTGGAGCAACTAGACAATACCACGTTTGGTAACATCTGCAGCTGCAGGGATCCTACAGTCAAGTGCAATTAGGGAATACTCTCGGCACAGTATCTGACTATTTCCTCATCTAACCCTCCTATTCAAGAAAATAAGGAAGCTGTGTACACACTTTAAAAGAAATGGATACGCACAAAAGAACCTCTTGACCTGCAAAAGTTCAGGACAGGACAAGCTAAATAAGTCACTAATGATTTTTTAATTACTTTTTTGTATAGCATGGCACCGCTTCACTTCTGCTGATTCATTCATTTTGGTCATCCTTGCAGGGACAAGTGCTCCTGGAAGTTCTCTCTGGAGCTAACCAGTCAAAGATGTGGAAGTATCCCCATACTTTAATCTTTATTAAAGAAAGGCTGCCTGCCAGAATCTAGCACCAGCTATCTGCAATGATTTTAGATTAAATTATTCCCTAGAAAAGCTCTCATCTTATTCCCATCTCTTCTTTATCAACACAATGCCCTTCATTTTCTGCTCCAATTCAGTGCTCAGCAAATGCCCTATCACGGCTCTAAGAATACTATGCTGTTATAGGAGTTATCATTTGACTATTCATATATAATGATTGTGACTTAATGGCATTGTTTGCCATCTTCTCACTTCCATCATCACTAGCACAATTTTGAAATAAGGAGCATTCTCTCAAGTGGGAAAGTTCAGAAGCTGAAGAAAACACAGGCATTTTTTTCTAAGAATAGGACTATAAATGTAAAGACTTGCAACGTTTCAAATTAGGCAACTATTTTCCCTGTTACAATATTCTTGTAGTTAATAACTGTGCAGATTTGGTGAGTGTTCAACAGCTGGCATGAAGCGCTGTGGGATTTTTTAGCATTAAACAATCTGTGTGAGATACAATTTCCTTCTAGACCCTTCGTCTCTCTATTAATCCATCAAAACGAAGCAAGGCAATACCTAATCTAAGTTTAGCTGCTCTCAAAATCCTTCTCTATTAGACATTAGTCACACTTTGATGTCCCCACTCTCTAAAATCCATAGACGCTTCCAATCCAGTGAGTGGCGACAGCGTGTCACCTGTAAGAGTAAAGTAGGAGGTATTCCCCCATAGGAACACAACTTCTTTAACATAGTGTAGTTTACCAGAAGAGGTTGGAAAAAAAAACACTTCTTTTTCTTCTGAAAAAGAGTAACATTAAACCAAGAGCAAGTTTCAATGCGTGTAATTTTCAGTGGAGACAACCTGTATAATTCAGAGCCCACAATTTCCTGTGTCTCATTAAAATCTTTTATCACAGCAATTGATTTCAGAAAAAGAAAATAACAGAATTACACTACTTCTCATTATGAAAATTAAGAAAGTGTCTTGCATTTGGGCAAAGATTAAGGCAAAAAAGAAAAGTGGGATATTCTCAGAAAGATAGAATTCATTAGATGAAGTTCCAAGACAATCAGAGGGGGTTTCCATTCCCTATAAACAAGAATATTCTGTTCAACAATTCTGTCTTGAAATGAATGCTGCAACATTATAATACATGTCTCTTTAATATCCAAAAACAGACTTGCAAACTAACTGTAGTTAAACTGCCAGCTTCATGTGCCAAAGTCACTGAGGTTTCAGGTCGCTGGGACAGACTGATTTTTCAGTTTCAGCAAGGCCAAAGTCATGTGTAGTTCTAATCTCAAGCTCAGTGAGCCTCACTTTCAGCTTAACAGCCATTTGCACAGGAAAGTTTGCCAGAGCACAGTTTTCATTCCCAATTGAGAACAGCCACCGGAGAGCAAGTGAAAAAAAAAGCATTGCTGAATATAACAGCGCCAGAATGGAGCACTTAGGTGTGCTGAGCTGTGCACTGCAGAGCAGAATACGATGAAGTATAGGAATTTTGATATACCTTTAACCTAGCTCTGAAAAGATTCTTTGTCTTCCTTACCCGAAACAATCACAAATCTCCTCACAGAATAGTTTGGCTTTTACACATCACAGAGCCCTGTCACAGCAATCTGCTCCATAATCATCCCTGGCCTGACTTGACCTGCAAATAGGAGCCACAGGACCAGGCATTCACAATGCACTTGGCATTCAGTTGGTGCAACTTTCTCTCCTTCCCCAAAAGGTTGTATACTCACACTGGCCCGATACAGCTCAAAGACCACATTTAATAAACTTGTACTCATAAGCCCTTCTCCAACTGTCAGGATCACTGTCTACTCAGCCTAAAGAAAAGACTTCTTCATGGAGCTCCATTCCAGCCTTTGCTAGACCTACATTATTACCTCTTAGCCATGCAGTGCTGTGTGTAACATGGTGTAACCCTGAAGACAATCTCATAGTTCAATGTCAAAATATTGAAGTCTTCGGTTCTTTTGATATAAACTACTAGCCGAATTGATTCAGTAGTAGCCCAAAGCCCTCACTAATTCCCTTCCCTTGTTATGATGATAACATCTCAGACACCTTGATTTTCATAACTTTCAGCAACTTGCTCCAAATAATAAGTATCCAAATAAAATTGTATCCATGTACGTGTATCCAGTGGTTATTCCATACCACAAGTGACTTGAGCAGGTGAGGAATTCTGGCTGTTCATTGGGGATGGGATGTTAAAGAAATCATAACTGCTTGTGATGCATTCATCACTGCAGAATATAGATATTCTTCCATTTGAATTATGCAAAAGCTTTCGTAGTAGGATCTTTAGCCAAAGCACTCCTGTGAGAATTATCTCATTTTATGCTAATTACTTTTGAAGTTTCATCATGATATCTGAGTACGAGACCCCATTCCACACCTGATGAATGCAGCATTACTTTCAGCACAGTAACTGACCGTGGTAGCATTTCAGGACTCAGCCTAGAGTTGTGTCTCTGCTACGCTAGCTCTTGTATAACAGGAGAAAGACAGATCCATGCAAAAAAAATTATCATCCAAGCACTTTAATTCTCATTTTGTATTGGTGAAAAAAGTCATTCACTTGCAATCACCCAGTAAGTTAATGCAAAGTATGCAGCCTTAGTGCTTATATGACACTCAGAGATCCTATAAGATCTTAGACACCTTCTAAGAAGTGAAGAAGAACAGAAAATTAAAGTAAAAGCTTGAGGGCTGTCAAAAGACAAGATTTGCTGTTTGCTTCTACAGAGGTCTACTTGGGAAACAGTTCCAGAGCCAGAGCTTAAATGGTTTACATACTAACTATTAGGGTCTTAGAAATCCCATAGTGGTTATTTGGCATGAGTGGGGAACTTCTCAGTCTGAAAAACATTCTGCTTGCCAGGATGAGGTAGGGGAGGCTCCACTTTAATGGGCCAGTGACCACTTCTCTCAAGGAAGGGCTTTTACTTCATTTTTCAGAGACATTTCTCAGGGATAGAGAAGGAAAGAAAAACTGAGCATGTGAACAGCCCAGTTAAAAAGTAAACACAGAAACATGCAATGTCAGACCAGAGTGAAGCTTTCAATCTGCAATTCAGAAACCCCACACTGAATAACTATGAGAAAAGCAATTTTGAATAGCATTTTTAAGATCAGAGCTTTCAATATCAAAAAAGAGATAAAATACATTAAAGAGATGATAAAGGAGCTTTCATATTTTTCTTCCATTTTAATTTCTTTCATAAAAAAGAAATCGACTCCACAGAAATAGCCTTGTCTATACAATTTAAGATTAAATGCACCACCAGTTCCATCGCCACGTACAACAGCATTAACTAAAAAAAAAAAGTACAAAGTTATTTGAAATTAGTATCGTCACACTGATATCACATCCTCACTGCAGATCAGAACCAACGCCTCTGTGATTATCTAAGACCAGGTACTCATCTCATACCCTGAAGTCATGCCTAGCTCATTATTTCACCCACAAAATAAAAAAATTTAAAATTGAGTTAATCAGTGCATAACAACTTAAGCAACTGCTAAACTAATATCAATCTATGAGATACTCTCAGAGTTTTATTTTTTTCTTTATAGTTGGGTGGGTTTTTTTTGTTCATTTAAATTTTCCCAATTCAACAGTTTCTTTGTAAGGAGGTCACGGACAGACCCACCAAGACACCAAGAGAAGTTACAGAACTTGGAAGTTCAGATTATACTACAGACTCCAAAGGTTCCTCTGATTTGTATTAGTTTCCAAACTCCTAGGTTACTTTTAACTGAAGCGTAATAGTTTTATTCTCCTTTTATTCACACTGCTTCTGCATCAGTATATCATAATCTTTTAATTTTCAGTCACCATTATGAAGTGAAGAATCAGACCCTTTAAGTTTAACTGACCATGACTTCTCATATAAACATATGTGACACGTATATATCTTTGCAACTCAAGAATCTCACTGTAAATTCACCCAAACCATGTAAAGTTCATGGGAAAATGGTTTCAGCTTTCTCTTCCATGGCATTGCTCAGCACTTCGAGTCAGCAGAAGGCTCAATCATCGTCAATTAATGACTTTCAGAACTTGCAATAAGCTTTTCCAAGTGAGCCCTTTGAGAGCAGGCATAAGAGCAAGCTGGAAAAACGTAGAGGTTGCAGTAAATGTGTTGATTAATGGGGCACTAGATGGCACTCTAGCACTCAGCTCTTAGGGCTTTTTTTAAGCTCTTTTCTCACCCAAGTTGGAAAACAATACAGGTACCTGAATTTTATTCAGGTCGTGAATGAGCATTTATAATTCTTTATGTGGGAATGTATCCTAGGAAACAGTCTAATAGAGTAGTGCCAGGATATGACTAAAAAAAATCATTCTATTCCACGTAAGTAAATATTAGTTATTAATAAGAAAATCTTAGAAATGCATTTAAAAAATTCCATTTCTGCAGACAATTTTAAAGGAGTCTTTAGATTAGAGAAGAATATTACACTAAACTACTTCTTATCTTCCTGCCTCTAAGCAGTCAAGAAAATTTGTAATTAACTTCTGAAAATCCTTCTGAGTGCCTCTACACACACTGGACAAGACACCAGAGCTGATGGTATGCAGAGATTGAGCCCTTCTGACACAACAAGGTCTTTGTTTTGCCAC
>JAOWBP010004006.1:11662938-11674285 GCA_028571105.1 Tragopan temminckii
TCCGAGCAAGACTTGGGACTTGCTTAAAGTAATGTCAAGCACCTGGGAGTGGAGAAATTCCATTCAGGAATCACACAGAGCTTCAAAGGATTGAATAAGGTAGCTGGCTGGCCTGTGAGTGGATCACAGCCCCATTTTCAGAAGTGTCTCATACAACCAATATTCTTTCCTGAAGTGTAACAGGATGTGCTATCTTAAGTGTAAATTATTGCCAAGAAACATTATAGAGAAGACAAAAGAATAATAAGATGAGAGCAGAATTTTAGGTGCATTCTAGATCACTGAAAGAGCAAAAGAGCATGCAGACATAACACAGGAGACTATTCTATGGTGGTACTATGGTAAACAAGACTAGTAGATAAAGAACTATTTAAGAAACAGGGAAACCGGAAGGGAAAAAAAATGACACAAGCAAGACAAATGTACTATGGCATTATATACAGTAATAAAAATGCATACAGATTTAGGCCTTGCTGAAATTTGAAGTAGACAAAACTGATTTTACAAAACAAGTTACACCAGCATACATGAAGTCAGAGTTGGACCCAAAGGACCTAATCTCTCACCATATCAACAAGTTAGCAGGTGGTCAAGAAAGTCCAGCTGGAGAACAGGCTCAAATTTTCAGTGAGATAATACATTAATCTTTCGCTTCTGCAGACCTGGATTCAAAACTTAAGATCATAAACTAAAATTAGTCTGCTGGTTTCATTCTAGTCCCCATTTGTGCACAGCACAAAACCGCCATCAGAAGTGGAATGACTGGCAATCTCTCTAAGACAGGCCCAGCTCTGGAAAAGCAGGAAATGCTGTAAGCTAAGGCTGAAGTGCACTGGCACAGCTGTGTGTGGAATTTTATACTTTCTGCCCACATTATGCCTGCCAAAGCCAAGTGTTTTTTTTCCTTAACTTTTGCAAGTGCCCCTTTCAGACTAAAAAAAATTAAAGAGAAAGGAAAAGAAATACAGAAAGAATCGCTAGTCAATGGAACTTATATTGCACTGTTGCATACTTTGTGTATCTACAGAAAAGGCATAGACATTGTGTCAGATACACATTTGTACACAGAATCACGTTTTGTAGATTGGGTTAGGTTTTGTTTTAGTTTTGACTCGGCACACACCTTTTCTTTTTGTCTGATAATAATGCTACACATTGATAAACTGGATCTGTAACTTATGAACTGAACAAAGCCAAAGTACTGCAAAACCAGAAGATTTTCTCAATCAAGTCAGCTAAGCTGGAATAGGCCATAGTGATCAAACCTGAAAAATGCACTTGAATTTGATAATATAAGATATTCATAGTTATCCCTGACAGTTCACTGGACAAACTCCAGCTACCTGAAAGCAAGATAATAACATGTCAATAAGGAAAACCACATCTAACTAATAACATCATGTTATGTAGGAGCATGCTGACCCTTTCAACAGTTAGAATCTGAAAGAAGGGCTACATCGTATCCCTCTAAAATCATTTCACACTGGGACAGGTTTTTGCAAGTAAAATTGCTTCCACGCACCATGAAGCTTTCAGCCAAAACTGGCAGTGAAAAATAATATCTTTGGTAACAAGATAAAATAAAAATGAGCAGCTTGGGTCAGTCGTAACGTCTTTAAGATAGCAATAAGAGCACACACAAGAATAAGTTAAAAGAGAATAATTGGCAATCAACTGATCTAGGAGTTTAATGAATTGTTCTTTTTGACAATCACCAGCCATAAATAACATGACTCCACTACATCACAGAACCAAATAAGTCTATCTGACTGGAATTACATAAAGCAGGACTGCAGCTTTTGCCAGCAAAAATACAAAAGCCAGATAACAGTAGCAGCAGTAGTTGCTGTTAATCCCAGAAAACAGCTTTTCTCCTTTTGGCAAAGCAGCCATTCTCCCCAAGAGCAATACTCATTCTGAGGCCAAGGTGGTGCTCAAATATAGTTAGTAACAGCCACCTTTCTGAGAAACTACCTGCTTCAATTTTATTCCTCCGAGTGCATTCGAACAGGAAGGAACTAAGAGTTCTCCCCAAAGGCAAGGCTTTGACTTTCATGTAGTAGTTCATATGCATAGATACTGACACAAAAACGTGCAGTCAGAACTAGCATATTAAAGGTTAAGTTTTCCATGAATTTAGTTTATCTACAAATAACATTTTCCATAGAAACTCTACATTCCTCATATGGACTGTATTTTGAGAGCAGCTTCTATTCAAGAGTGTGTCTGTTAACTTCTAGATAAAAATCACCACCTCTCCAGCGAGGCTTTCAGTCCTCACTCACAGTTTTTTTGGACTTTCTACCACTAGAGTTTGCTTCCATTTCAAATATCCCAGAAAAAGTATTCAATGAACACCAGTACAACACCTGGCATTTTCCTCCGAGCAGTGTACTAATAAACTGAGCAGTCCTTACTAATGGAATGGACTTCAATGGCTGCTGTTCTGTCTTGCAGGCTCCATGGCTCCAGAAACCTACCTCTTGGGTAAAGAATAGTCTAAGGTACATACCCAGGACTGTAAAGCAGGAGAGAAGTTCCGTTTCTGTAGCTACAAAAACAAGTAATAAATAGAACCTGAAAACGGCCACAGCACTGAGATGTTTAAGGTACTCACTTGCAACACACTCACCCTATTCCCATTTCATTTTCTTCCTGAAGTCATATTCAGAAAACCTGGGGAAAAAGATATTATTTCTGCCATGGTCAGCCAGCAGTGCCTGATTTTCTATGGCTCTGACTAGAAGAGAACAGATAATGCTTTGTTTTGTAGAGCTGTTTCCAAGTGAAAAGTCTACTATTACACCATTTTACTTACATGAAAGTGGAGTCAAAAAACAATGCATAGTTAGTTAATGAAGGATAAGTACATTTCCAACAAAATTTCCAATGAGAATTTCACCATTTAAAATTAAAATATCAATTTTCACTTATTTTGAATTCATCTGAAATTTAAAGTTACAGCGATAATAGATAGACAAGCATACTCTGGAAAGTTCTGCTTTTATTTCAAGTTCAATAGCTATCAATGATCTCATACTGATGCAATAAGTGAATGCATAGAAGTGACACAAAACCCTCAGAACAGAAGCAGAGTTCTGCTGAGAACCAAATTGGACAATACAGTAAAAACCCCATATGGCTTTCTACAAGGAGCCTAATAAAAATACTATCATTTTGTGAAAAAGCCAGGATGTAGATTTTTAAAAATATTTATAGTTTATGTGGCAAGGAAACCCTTCCCAGTAGCAGCTCCCTCCTCAGTCACCTCGACGCATAACAATAGTAGCTGAGAAGCTTGGCTAATTCACACCATTCTACCTCAAATGCTTACACAGGTGTGAGCAGCTGAACCTGGCTCTTTTGCAGACAGCTGTGAGAGAGAGAAAAAAAAAACAAACAAAAAACCCACACAACCTCTCGGACCACAGACCAAAAGCAAAGTAGGGAAGAAAGGAAAAAATCAATTGACTTCTGCTACCAAGTAAAAACTTTACAGCTGTTTTAAAAAAGTACTGAGCTACCAACTTGCTTTTCTATCATACCAGTTATTAGGCAAGTTCCTGGCTTTAATAACCGTTTTCTGCTCCAACAATTTGTGTAATACGAAGGAGAATATGGAGCGAGCAAAACTTGTTTAATTAGAAATGTTGTTTACTAAGCACTCAGAGGAGGTTACAGAATTGTTTCACCATAATATATAACCTAGAAAAAATTTCTTAAAATAGGGTTTGTTTCCCTTATATGATATAAATGTATTCTTAATGCTAATTACGGCTGATTCACATAATAAAGTGGCTACCATAAAATTAAAATGCGGATATATGAGCATGTTAGTGCAGGGTAAACTGGGTTACGAACCTTCAGGGTACATCACCTGTGCTGTGGTAATGCCGTGTAAATGTATTTACTCAACGGTAAATTAAAAGTAGCTGATCCTTATTCAAAGAGCTGCTGAAAGAATTCCTGCTCCTTTGCCAGCTAGTCCACTGGTTTTGAACAGATGTGGTCAGAAACTGTATGAGACCAAGCCCTGGCAGGAACTACAAATTAAGATACTACCATTAGCAAGAAGCAAGTACCAGCACTGCTTAAAACTCTGTAATCCCTATCACAGCTTCAGTGAAGACACAATTTTATCTGCTTCTTGGTTTCTTCCTGAGAAGCATTGTACTGAAAATGATTAGAGTGACCTGGCCATTAATCCAGCGTTTGTGTGGTTGCAGTCAAAGAAACTTCAGAAAACTCCAGTCTGAAAGAGTGTTTCAAATCTGTTTCTTTGCAAACATCTTGACATGTGGAGAGCATTATCCTAGCAGCTCACAATGACCTATGGTCTACATGTGTAGAGCTGTTATAACAGCAAGAAACATGTAGTTAGAAAGGAAAAGTAAAGAACAGGTTGAGTGCATACACAGATATATGGAAAAAGTTGCCAGTACTGCCTAGGGAATTTTGACACACAATATAAATAACCAAATAAGACAGTTATCTGAATCTTCCTACATTACCTTAAAAATGTGGGGTTTTTTTCCCCCACCATGCAATACATTTTAGGTTATAGTAATAATACTTACTGGAATTAATAATTATTTTGGTAAGCTTGTTACTGCACCTTACGCAAGTCAACATAAAACCTCTGGAACAAGCTTTCTGATAACATACTATTGATCCAAGAACTGACCTGGAATTTGGAAACTGCTGAGTTTTTCAATTAGAATGGAAAGTATTTGAACTTTCAGAGCTATGACTCCAGGTTTTAAAATAAGATTCAGATATTCCCTTTAACGTTTCCTCAGAAGCAACAGTTTAAATGCTATTATTATGCCTTATGCCCTTCGAAGCACTACAAATTATCAGCTAGAGAAAGGCAATCGCTAAACCAAATAACAGTCATCTACACATCACAATTCCTTCATTTGACCAACATGATAAGAGATTTTAATGCCTGAATCTGTAAGTTGGTCATGCCTGGCTTTTCTTCTCTCTTTTTTTTTTTTCTTTCATTGCTGTCTGTTCATCGAGCTGAAAGAGGGCAGCATGCTTATGATGCTTTGCTCCTCTTCACACTATATTTTTTATGCCAATTTTTACCACAAGGCCAGCATCAAACTGAATTGTCCGTCCCCCCCCGTCCCCCCCCAGTTCTTTTTGCATCACTGACACTTCCTCATTTTCATGAACTGTTTTATTTCTGTAAATCTCCATACAAAAGTGGTTTCCTAGTTCCATCACAGCAATCTTTAATTTTCTTTCCTGGGGACATTTCTGGTTTTCTTCTACAAATTCAAACACAACTGAGCAACTACACTCGGACATTTATTGTCCAGAAAGTTAGATCATAGAACTGGAAGATCTCAAGCTGCAATATACACCCAATCAGATGGTTTCCCACTTTTCCTTCCTAGTATTTAGCTATGCCAAAATTGGTGGCTGACCCAAAACCCATATCCAGTGCTTGCATTACCACCTTGGCAGCACAAGCCTTTTCACTGAATAGATTCAGCAGTATTGCTTGACTTGGTTGACCAGTCCAGTCACTCAACTGAGATATGATATAGAATAGAGTCAATTACATTAAGACAGTTTTATGCTACTGCATTACTAGGACTTATTTAAAAGCAGTGCAGGGATTTCCAAAGAGAAGAACTCGATGAATGTCTGAGCTCGCTCAAGTTCTTTTCGTTTCTTAACACCTTGACAAAGTTCTCTCTTCTGAGAAATCTCAGAGCTTTCCTGGTCTGTGTTTCACTGAACTTCTTTTTAACAGGAGGAACCACAAATCCACCCAAACTTATCACACTCTGCTTTACATTTGGGCTTCATTATCTATCCAGATACTACTATAAGCATTTTTTGGCCCTTTCTAGGAAAACTTTACTCATTATTCTATTTCTTTTTATGAAAACTCCAGGTTTAGCTACAATACTTATTGGACATTTTTTTTGAGCTCCTCAAACATCTCCCAGCTACCATCTCTCCTTTCTGACCTGAATATGTTGGCAGACTTCAGGATCTTAGATATTTGAATGAATCAAGATAATAAATGGATGACAGAGCCAAGTATTTTTATTGCATCTGTCCCCATTTGCAAAGATCATGTAAAGTCAAGTGACCCACATGCTGCAGGAATCAAAACAGTAGTTTCCTGTTTACCAGCCCTTTTCTAGGTAGCACTCATTCCAAAGCATTCCTTCCTTCTCAGCCTTCCTTTACTAACAGAGCTTTTACACTTTCTACATCTACTGTTTCCTTTCTGATGTTCCTCCCATTCTCTTTCTGCCTTGCTTTCGCTGTCCGAAAAGCCTTCAAAAAAAATAACATTCCACTACCCATATTTACACAGCACATGCCTTTGTTTTGCAGGGCTGTGTTTGGAAAGAAGGCTTCTAAAGTTCTGCTCTCATATTTAGTTTCCTAAGAGAGACCTTGTGCCGAAAGCCATCCCCATACCTTTCAACAATTGCTTGGAACAGCATTCAAGCATGTACTCCTTCATTGCCATGGCTCAGCCAACTGAGAGCAAGCTGATAAACTACAGATACTCAGTTGTATTCCTGATCCTAAAGGAGGACAGTCTTTGCAATGTCTTCTGGAAGGAGTATGGTGTTAGCATCAACCTGAGTGCTAGCTTTTGTCTCTGAAGCATTAGTCCACTGAAAGAAAAACCAAAAACAGAAGGACTATCTTTTACTGTTTGAAACTAATGAGCGGGCTTCAGTTCTGAAGAACTTACTCAAACTGATTAAGCTACAGAAGCCCTGCTACAACAGTGAGACAAAACACGTTGTGTTGTGTCCTTCACAAGAGTTTAAACAAAGGCATTTTATACCTTGCATGAAAATTGTTTGATTCATTGGTCATATGACATGCAACAATGGAACAAATTTACTTGACTTAATACATACCAAAAAACTATGTCTTTTCTATACCAAAAGGTTCCTCAGGAGTAAAAAGAACAAAGTACTCCTCCTGTACTGTTAAGACTGAATATAGTGCCTCCAGATTTGGCTAATGCCATCCCAGCAGTGCATTCATTTTCAGAGTCATACTCAATTCCCCTCAACAAGTTAATAACAGAGTATAAAAATAAACAGATACTCTATTTTTTAAGTGAGAAAGTCAACATCTGTTTAGCTCTCAGCTCAATCTTTTTTTTCTGTAAGGAAGCAGTCTGATGGTGTTTCCACAACTACAGCTTTCCAAAGCCCACACAAGAACAAACTACATGGAGTGGGAAAAAAAATTAAGACAAAAGTTCTGGTTTTGCAAGTTACAGTAGAGTTGAACAACTGGGAAATACTGATTGTAGCAGAACAATTGCAAAATGACAACTATTGACATTTTATTCTATAGAATATCCAGATACTATGAATATTTTCCAGCTGAAATCTGTCCAGATTTTCTTCTATCCAATACTTTGTGTTTACTCCTGGAACATTAATGATGAAAATCTAGACAGCGTTACATTGTATGAACGATCAGATGCACACTGATGGTACTTGGTTTTCTATTGCCTTTGGCTCGGTCACTTCATAGAATTTAAATGATCTGTATTCTGGCTAGCATCTGCTGTCAAAAGAGTAAACAGTAAATCAAACTTAAGACCTCATTACAGAGTTGAAATTTTGTTTTCTTACAGACCTGGTCTATCACATGATGCAATCAAACACATTATTATCTGTCAAGCATCCAAAAATGGGCTAAATGACTCATAAAAGCAATAAGATATGGTCTCTGCCCCTGAAATACCTTGCATCATAAAATTGAAAGGCCTCCAGAAAGAAGAAAACCTGTAGTTTCTTCTGCAGGTTAGAAGGAGAACATGGACAACACAATATTTTAAAGCACAGGTACATTTCTGCATGGGAAGAAGAGTGCAACTTAGATTGCTACAGCCACACTAGCGCAGTCTCTGTGCATATCTTTTCCCCACAATAAATGCGAATTACCTTATTCACTTATTCTGCTCAGATATTTTCATGCTATTCACATTTCCATGGTCAGTAGACTACAGTTTTCCCTGTAGAAAAAGGAGTGTTTGCTTTCCTGTTTTTAGTGCAACTACCTATTACATCCATGAGGCTGTCTTAGGACACTTACGTATTTAACTGACTCTTTGTTAGAGAGCAGTCACTAGGTACTTTCAACTAATCAGTGCTAGCACCTCTTCTTACTACCAGTTCACACAAATAATTCATTACAGTTGAGCTTTGAAAGCCTTGATTTTAAAGACAAAAAAAAAATCCTACTTCTGTGCTGCAATAACCCAAAAATCATAACAGCAGAACATACTCAGCAGGCTTCCCTATGATTTACAGTAGAGTCTAATAAAATTATGCCTCGTGGAGAAATGGGAAGAATTTTACTCTACCCCACAATGCCCAGCTTGCACAGCAGACAGCAGCTGCTACTTAAATAATTTACGAAAGGTAGACTGTATTGCAAGAAGGCATTTAAACATCCAAACACAGCTGTACATATACATGACCATACACACACAAAAAAACACAAAATAATAACAGAAATATCCATTATGCTTATTGCTGTAGCTGATGTGTTGCAGCTAGGTACTAAGTACTTTATATTTCAAATATACATGGATTATTATTTTTTTTTTAAATTAGGAAAGTCCAGTCAAAATGTGAACAATGCATCTGCATTCTGTTAACTAAAGCTTGCTAAAATTAATTACATCTAAAAGTGAACATATTTGTGGAACACAAAGCGTGGAGCCCTAAACTTCTATTTTGATTATAATAGCCAGTGAGAACTATACTGACAGAGGAAACTCAGCCTGCTGGCAATGACTTTTCTTGAGAGATCAGACCTTCATCAACTGAAAAGGATTTCAAGTAGTACACAGCCAATAAAGATAATTGGTACCAATAAAGATCATTATTGGTACCAATAAAGATCACTGATAATTACTTTGAAACAGAATCAGATAAAGTTTGCATTGCATTTTATACAGCCTGAAACTTTCATTATTGCCAAATTACGTTTGCATTATGAAGTTATGATGGTATGGACAGTGATTTCAAGCCATAAACTCTAGGGAGCCCCTACTGGGCATGTGTTAAACAAGAGATTTTCCAATGCCTTGTAACTTGGCCAAGTGTCAGTAGATTTTCACTCAGTAGGAAAAGAGGCATCACTAACACAAAAGCAAACATCAGCTTTTTACACCAAAACAAAGAACCACTACAACTTAAAAACAAAAACACAAACAACAACAACAAAAAAATGCTCTCATCCTGTAGCACTGAAAAATAACATTTTCTTTAACCTTCTTCCCAAACGTGGCAGAAATGTTTTGGCTTAAACTTGATAAATCAATCAAAAATCAAATTGGATAGGTAATTAACGTAGAAAATCTCAACCTAAATATAGTTGATCTCTGACAAAGTTTAAAGCAACCAAAAGGGTCTCCCAATGGGATGTATCAGGCAAACAGCAACAACAGACACCATTATATTATGTAATTTTTATAGTAAAAAAACATTTGCTGAGCTTGGAAAAACTATAATCATTCTGTTAACAAAAACTTAGCAGAACTTAAGAAGCTGTCATGGACTACTCTGAATGTTATCAAAACAGATTTTCCTTAGTGGATGTAGCAAAGTCCCTGCAAAGCTGATTTCCAAAGCAATACTTCCATGCTAGTACACAAAAATGAGAAATACACTTAGTGACAAGACAGAAAACCTTGGGATCTTGAGGAATTACAGTTATTTTAATATACTCCTAGAAACAATAATTTAACTCCATCTCTTGCTGGAATTAAAATACAAAGGGATAATAACAAACATGAAACACATGCAGCATTTTTTCTTTCAGATGCACTAGTGTTTAATAGTGTCTAATAGACACTAATAGTGTTTAATTTATCACAAGAGACATGTTATTCCATTAGCCGCGCACAAAATTTCTACAGTGCAGTGAAGGACAGGATCAGGCCCTGAGAGTTCTCTGTTACTAGCTGTAATATTTACAATTTTATTTTGAAGTACATATACTACACAAGTAGGATCAACACTCTAAATAAATTGGACACAGCAGATGTTATAATAAAGGTAGTTACGTTAAATGTAACAAATACAAACACTGTCTTTCCTTAGCACACAGGTGAGCTGTATTTACTTGCTCTCAAACTGGGCAGTCCTTAAACCCCCTGACAAGCACCTGATTCATGTGCCCTCTTGGATAATTTCAAGAGAACCTAATTTTTTTTTAATTATTATTATTATTTTTTTTTTTACAACTAAATGCCTTAAATATAGGAAAGCTCTTTCCAATTTATGGAATTCAAGGTGACATAGTTCATTGAAAACCTATTTTCACTCATGAAGCAGCAAACGTACACTGATGTGCAGCTACTCAGACATTCTATTGACTAAACATTAGCAAGCCTCTTGAGAGAAATAGTATGGAATTGTCATCTCACAAGGAATCGGCAGTGTAGAAAAAGAAGGTAACTCTCCGCTTTCCCAAATGTAATGCTATTGTTAGTGCTCTTATCTGCCAGAACCAGCTCCAGAAGATATCGAATATTGAACACCAGCAAGGAGCACATCCTCAGCCAAGAGATAAACCCACACAATGAATAGTGTGCAAAGATTTCAAACACACGCACACACACACACTTGAACTATGAGTTGTACATGAATTTGTATATGAAAAAAGCCTCCGGGTCCTGTATTTGAAAGTATGCATGGTTTATTACCATCAAACGAGGTGTAAAAAAGCACAGATCTTGGCTGGCTAAAGTTGAGAGCAACACTAAGTGCCCATAGACTCTGCCTGCCTTGAGAAATCAGTTTCTGCTGTAAAATAACAGACTTTAACACATTCTGTAGAATGACATCACCCAAAGAGGCCTGCCAAAATTGTTACTTTTACATTTCTTCAACAAGATGATTTCCTTTCACCACTCTACTTTTTGTTGGTTTTTTTATTTTTATTTTTCAAAATGAGTCAATTGTTCAGAAATAGTAAAGTTTAAGTATTTCCAGCCCCATTGATTAGCAGCTTCTAATACAGGCAACTGTCTTTTTTAAATGCTGCATTTGTACATATCTTTTTTAGCAGCAACAGTGATAAGTTAAAATAATACAGAAGTTGATGCAATTAGTGTACAGAAATGATTTTTTCATTTTGAGTCACTGTCTCACTGAAGAACACTCCATTTTACATGCACAGTGAAAGTACATCTACTTGTATCACAAGCCACACATAATCCATTAGAAATTACAGAACAAGAGCACTAAGACAGTTGCATTTCCAAGGAAGTTGTTTAAAGCTTGCTGGGTGTCAATTACAGGTAATGAATTCCACAACTGAATAG
>JAOWBP010004006.1:11679944-11698715 GCA_028571105.1 Tragopan temminckii
GCAGTCAGTTCTTGCCCAGGTTCCCAAACTTCATGAAGCTAAAAGAAGGAAACAGATGTTGTAACAGCACTGTAAAATAATAAAAATAATAATAATGAAAACAAATAGGAGAAAGCATTAATTTGTACCTATTGTTGTCTTATTTCCCTGGCTGCAGAAGGAGGGGGAACACACCTTGTGCTGGCTGTGGGGCAAAGGGAGAACAAGATGGATATTTGCCTGGGATGGCAAATGCAGAGTATAAATACAGCTCTCCTCCCTCCATGTCCCATTGTCCAGGGCCACTCTGGCTGACCACCCCAAGCCCAGCCTGATGCTGCAAGGGCTCTTGGGGTGAATGCCCCATGGAGAGCTACATGGGAAAATTTCCCCAGCTTGGTTTAAAAGTGGAGAGTGAGTTCCCCACCACCATGTACACTAACGCAAATTATCTGAGAGGCAGTACAGTCTGTTGGACCACATGTGGGGTTAAATGAGTGAAAATTCATCTTCCTGTGCCTCAGTTTTCTATTTTACAGACGCAACTAATAAAACCCCAACATGGCAAAGGGCATTAACTGGCTTGTAGTATTTCTTTACAGAGGCATTTCCCAAGGTCAGCCTTTGTATAAACTCACATGTTCCTAAGATCACACAGGGACAAACTGCTACATGCACAGTGCATTTACACCCATAAATCATCCTTGCAGAAAGTGTGAACATGCAGGCCCAATCTTTTTGCAACTGCTGAGCATTCCCCAGCCCTGCTGATGTGAATGTGTCTAGAAGCTCAAAGCCTTTGAGTACTTAACCTAACTGGTTAAAAACCAAATGTCCCCTGGCAAGGCCCCATGGACTCATCAATACAAGTGATGCCTCAGAGCATGGCCTGTCTCTTTTTGGGCAATAGTCTGAACTTCCTTCTGTGGCACATTTTCCTATGAATGCACCATACTTCTGCCCACATCCAGCACACGAAGGGAATTCGTCTGGCAGAGAGTGTCGGAAATGGTTTTTGTGTGGCACAGCAAACAGGCTTCCAGAATTGCTTCACTGAGACACAAATTTCAATCTTGTTTGTTCAGAAATGACTACTGCCCAATGTTGCCAAGAAAACATGGTTCTCTGACACATTCAAGCTCTAATTATTTATTAAGATTTTGTTGGCTCTTCTTAAACTTTGCATTCTGTTTTCATTTATCAGAATGAGCACTGGTTGGCCGGACAGTGAACTAGACTATGACCTCTGATTCACTCTTCCACCAATTCTCTTCCTATCTCTTAATTGTGTTGAAATATCCAGACTTCTGCATGGTAAGTAATGTTACTGTTAAGTAACTGTAAAGTTAGACGGTGGAAATCCTAAAGTGATTAGATTTCTGCAGGGCTGAATGAAGCACCATCTGCAAACAAAATGGACGTAGTGGTCTGAACACAGAATAAATGGTGAACTACTGGCTTCAAAACCTGGTTGTACCTTGCTCTTCTGTGTATGGATTTTCCTTGGAGACATAAGGAGGAATTCTCTCTTTATTTACCTCTCAAGTAGGAATAAATCCTGAATGCAACAGAGATGCTAACACTAATTAGCAGGAAAGATTTTCCCTGTTCATCTCAACATATTCAACAACAGATGCCAATTGCTTTCAAAAAGGCCAATTAAAAGTAAAAAATACATATTCTGGGAACAGCATTTTTAAAACAGAAAGTATTCAAGATGGAATGGCCTTGATATTGCCTACTACAGCATGACTCAGGCCAGACAACTTTGTTTTAAAATTTTTTAATAGGATTTGTTTTCAGATTTTTCTGTTATAAAATACTTTGTAAAAAAAAAAAAAAAAAAAAAAAAAAAAATTTTTTAAAAAAAAAAAAGATTAAAATGAAGTCTTCTTAGTGTTGGTAAATTAAGGCGTCGTTTGTAATCCCCAAGAGGGGAAGAAATTGTTTTTACTGCTATTGGAACCAGAGTGTCGTGGAGTATTAGCAAGACCCCTGATAGCTGCTTGACTTCAGACTGTGCGGAAATCCCTGTCCTCACAGAACAACTGGGTTACAGCCCAGCTCCTGACCTGAGCCACTGGTAATAATTGAAAATGGATCTCAGAGCATTTTGGCCAAGAGATGGTGGAAAAGTGACCACCATTTTAACCAACTAATCTCTACCTATTGCGCAGTGAAACATTAACTTATGCAAAAGAAAGGCAAAGAAAATTGCCAAAGCAAATCATGATGAACTTTTTCTGTAAAATATTCAGACAGATGACAGATGAAGAAATACAAACCTGAAGCTCATATATGACTTCCAAGGAAGGATCCATATGGGAAGAAGAGGAAAACAAACAAACAAACAAACAAACAGAAACCATTAGGTTTCCATAGAAAAAGTGAAATTTTCAGAGTTTTGCTCCAAACATTTAACATTGGAAGGGTTTATTTTCTGTGTGTTGTGAGACTATAGATTCAGAGTTTAGGTAAAAAATATTCCATACCATTGTATTATAATTTCAAGATCTAATCTTATTTGAGTCCTATTTTAAAAATAAAATGCAAAAATAATCTGTGTATTTTATGAATACATATGTTGGAATAAGGATAAAAATGTTGATTTTCTTGTTCTTCGGCTTTTCATTTTCAAGGAAACAACTAAATAGTACTTGCATATGCCACAGAAGTCAGGCTTTCTTTCAAAGACTAACAAGAGTTGGATCTCACTCATCATTTTCCAGAAGATTAGATCCCTAAGTTCCAGTATCACATCTTGAAGAGTTATTGATATAATGCAAAACCAAAATTTTCCATCACATCAACACCCAGCCCTGCCAAAACAGTGACCTTCTCAGTTGAAGAGTGTTAAATGATGCATGAGCATAGCTTTATACTCAGACAGAGATGTGAAATAAAGTTATAAAATGTTTTAAGGTCATCTTGGGAAAATGGTAGCAAATATGAATGGAAAGTACAGACTTATTCATTTAGGAATTATCAACAAATTTTTAATCTTTTCACGAACATAACAGAAAGAGCTGCCTGCAGAGTTAGTCAGAATAATTTGTAATTATTTTTCTTTTCCTACTGAAAAACATATGAACAAGTCCACAGGACCTAAATTTGTAAGGCATCTGTCTCTCAGCCATGCCTCTGATTAGAAAGTAGAGGTTTTTGATGATCAAAAACCAATAATAACCGCTATTTATGAAGGGAAAAAAGAATTGTGACTTGAGTAAGTAACTAGCCACAGGAAGAATAGCTTTGATTTTATAGCTTGAAAGCCCCAGCCAAGGGTACAATAGTGACAATAATTCAAATGTTGTTTGAATTTTAGAAAATATTCAACGGTTCTAAGATTTAATCTTTACAGCAGGAATAACATCCACTGATTTACAACACTGCTAGCATACACGCGATTCAGATAGAAATAGGTAAGTAAGTGCCAGGTCTTGAGGAAACAAAAGAGTTACAGAATTGACAATTTGGCAGTTCTTCAGGGTTCAAGCCCTGGGTGAAATGGGAACGTAAACATGCTACAGTGCATAGTTTCTGGTGGTCTATATGAAATCACTCTAGTGATCTCAGAAGAGTTTCTTGTGAACAAGCGTCTGCTGTACAAAACTATACTGTTGGCTCTGAATGTGGTTTTTGCTAACAGTCTTGGCAGAGAAACTGAGACTCACTGATAAGAAGGAACTCTTATCTCCCGAGGTGGTCCTCAGGTCAGAGTTAAGAATGTTGGCTGGATAGCACAGTGAGCATGTGCTGCCACTGCTCAGGTACTGCAGTCTATTACTTCTGTGAGCACCTAATGCCTGATGACATAATCAGGACCAAGAGTATGGTTCTATACAAAAAGATCCAAATGCTTCATCAACAACAACATCAAATACTACATAACTAAGAAATGAAATTACATTTTTAAACTATGAAAGAAGACTTAAGGTAGAAATAAGTCCACAGACATGGATTTTTGATTGCCAGTTATCAGAAAGGACCTTTCTTTCAGGGGAAGCTTTCTAAAACTAGTCACTGTCATATTTCTTGTGCCTTTTTTTCCCAGCATCGGCAGCAGAACACTAGCCTAGATAATCAAAGGGATTAAATACACCAGTGTCAGAACTCATATTTACCTGTAACATGCTTGTACCAAGAGAGCATTTGTAAGTTTGTAAATGTCAAAATTGTTTGAGCAGCAGAAAGGAAACACAGTCACTAATCAATTACAGACCCGGTTCAATCCAGAAAGGCAAAGCAAAGAAGCAAACCCAAGTTCCCTTTAATTAAAGGCTGAGCCAACCAATATAACCCTCTGAATGCCACGAAAGCAATAGGTGCTGGAGGAGTTAGAAGCAGAACTCAAGTGTTGGAGTCTCCCTGCTCAACAGTATGGCAAGATATGGCCCAACAGAATTGCACAGAAAGCCATCAGCCATGACTTGGAGACCAGCAGCAGCAACAGTACAGGAGCAATCAACTGCGTGAACGCAGCTCACAGGGAAAAAAGTATCCTGGTAGTCAGAAAATAATTTTGTTACTTTTCACATCTGAAGCAAGGTCACTTAGGCAAAGTATACATAGTTACAGAATTAGTAAGTCAAAAAGGTCATCTGTAGAAAATCAAAATTAAATCTTCACAATTTTTAAGCATTTGGCACTATTGCTTATTCTCCTTCAGTAAGCAGAAAATGACATCTCACTGTGTTGATTAAGGTCAAACTTTTCAGAGCAGTCTCTGAACTGCTATTTCTTCTTTCTCTGAAACCTACTGAAATTGGCCAAAGAAGAGCATGTGAAATAAAGGCTGTTAGATCTGAAAATTAAATTTCTGTTTTTGCAATTGTTAAAAGTCTAAATGTCATGACAGATTTTAAATATATTACAAGTCCTTCCAGTACTTGAATGGACCTTAAAGGCAGGAGGGAGAACAATTTTTTCCCAGTCTGATAGCAATAGGACAAGGGGGAATGGCTTTAAACTAAAAGAGGGGGAATTTTAGGTCAGGTGGTAGGAAAATACTATTTACTCAGGGGGCGGTGAGGCCCTGGCACAGCTGCCCAGAGAGCTGTGGGTGCCCCATCCCTGGAGGTGCTGAAGGCCAGGTGGGATGGGGACCAGGGCAGCCTGAGCTGGTGGGGGGCAGCCAGCCCATGGCAGGGGTTGGGACTGGGTGGGCTTTGGGGTCTCCTTCACCCTAAGCCATTCTGTGATTCCATGATGATTATATAAATCAGGGACATAAAATATTTGTGTCAAATGTTGTACTTTTTACTTATTTATGTACTTGTACACTTACAGTTTACTATAATATCTGCACCTCCTTGTATATTCTTCTGTTCAAGTATTCAAAACTTGATCAACGATTGTTCATTAAGTCACTTTCAAAGCAGTACATGAGTACTCAAACAAGCACCACGCCCTGTGTGCATGGCACATGCATACATATTTCTGCATGGATTTAATGCATGTATATGTGAAAACATACACACTGCTGGTTACAGAACACACACCATCCTTAAGTCATTCCACTCACACAGGTAAAAACTCAGAACAAACAGCTGCAGAACCAAGGTGTGGCCTGCTATCTGTAAGGCTCGGCCTTGGTAATTTTTGCAAATTTCCTACGTGCCTCCAGGATATTCCTGTTAATCCTACTGAAAACAAATAAACACAAATAGCCACCAGGACATTTGAGATGAGATGACCGATATTCTTTGCTATTTAAACATATGATGTTCTGCACTTTAGACAGTGTATCAGTTAACTTTTGCATACCAACATGGTAATTCTTGATCCAACTATGTAAATCCTTCTTTGTGGGCTGTTTACATCTGTATTAGCTTCCAGAGGAACAGTTTGAGCATCTCTTAAAGGGAATGCCTCTTGTCTAGTGAAAAATCAGACATCACAGACAAGCAAAGACACAATTGTTTTAGACGGGGAACATGAAGTGATGATGAATCTTCTCCCTGTGCAGTCTTGTCAAATGCTTACTTCACCTCTCACTTTATTGTGTTCTCAAAAACCATATGGCCTGTGGGTCTTCTTTTCTGGGAGGATGGGGTGGGAGGAGGTGTATATGTTGCCTAATTTTCATTTGTCATGAAGAAAAACTGAAACCAGTGCTGACGTGACTGCACCAGGTGCCTGATATTACATCATGCCTATATGTTATCTTGCAAAACAGTCAAGTCTGTCTTTTGGCTGGAGATTTTTTTTTCCAGATGACAATTGGATATACTTTTTTCTCCTTCCACATACTATTTTCCTTTCTAATACACAGAGGCCTATGAAATGAAAGAGAATGATGCTTAATAAACAAATAGACAAAAGAATTCTCTAAAAAAGGTGTGAATGTCAGTCTTTCACTTGTACCTTCATGCATCAAAATCATGTTAGCAATTTTCACATTCTATACATAATACACGTAGCTCTCCGTTTTCATAAACTGCTCACTGACATAATCAGATATCTTTCATAGTGACAGGCACAAGCACAGTTCAACATTGGTGGAAAAAATAGGTAATATTATGTTAAAAAAAAAAAAATCACAAACCCAACTAAGAAAAAAAACAGCCATTACAAAAAGTACTTGACGCTCTTAAGCACACAGAGGCATCTGGCCAAAGAAGAGAGGCATAGCCTTTCAGGAAAAGCAACACTTTGCTTTGATATATGGACTTGTCCCACAGGAACATTTTATTCAGTACATAGAAGTTGAACTGAATCAATATAAATAAACAAGCCCATTTCCCTATCTGGGCACTCTTCTGCCAGATCAAAAGGGTTTTCTTTGTTTCAGGTGAAATCCCTTCCAAAGCAATATACCCAGATAACAATGTTTACCTGAATAATTTTACCGATTATGCTGGTTTACATTCCCAGTCTAGTCAAAACAAAGTGAGATTCAAGATCATTCTATTGCCACTGGACTGTGATGTCAGACAGGCACTTGCAAAGGACATTTCATCTTACCAAGACTCCGTATGTCAGACACTTCTCTCATGGTGTGAATGTATCTGTCTTTCCCCTTTTGCTAAACATGGAACCTAGACAAATTATATATATATACATATGTTTTTAAAATAAAACTCATTTTATTTGTCTCATCACATTTTAAACTGGCTGTAGGATCTAAGGGAAAGCAGCTCTTCTGTGAAAAAAGATTTCAAATGATCACCAGAAATTACATTCAGAGTGCCAAGGAACTTTTGTTTGTAACTAAAAACTTTTGGCTCTTTCAACACCTTCAGTATATACAGATTATATTACAGATTTCTGTTAAATTCTTAGTCATTGTATATTCTGCATCTAGGGCTATACAGAAGTTATTGTTCGGATGCACTTTTTGTTCTCTTCGTCTCCTTCACGTCCAACAATTGACTAAGTGCCTAAATTATACCCAAGCCCACTAATTTTCATAAGCCAGTGTTTTTTGTCACAATACATACACTGATTTTTTTACCATTCTTTTTATGTCACGTCTTGAAATTAAAAGACTCTCATTCTCAGTCATCAATTAAACTCTCAGCCCTACTAAACACCTTAACTGAAACCAATTTTCAAAGGACTGTGCAGAGGCAGTATAATGTTTCACTGTGAAATCCGGAACTGTGGAGCCATGATAGACAAAGTTACATAGTAAATTTGACCCTAAATTGCAATCCAGGATATATAAACATAAATTCTCTCTCTCTCTCTCTTTTTTTTTTTTTTTTCAATTTCTTTCCTCCTTTTGCTGATTTTTGAGGTTTATAATGAGCTGCATCATACATACAAAAAAGATAATTCTTCCTCTTCACAAACGTTACTGGGTTTGTACTATGCTATTATTAGAAGAGAAAGACTGATTTCAGGACTTCTCAAACATCATCAAAAACTGAAATAAGCCCAAGCTCTGTGAAACAGAATAAACAAAGAATAAATGAATGACATTAAAATATATGTATCAAAATGCAGTGTTATAAAAATTAAAGGTTTACATGAGTTTATGATCAAAGGTTTCTAACATAGTACGCAAAAAAACTCTGCTCTCTTGTTGAACATTACAGCTCTGCTATTGTTTTCACCACAGCACTGGTCAAAAAAGTAGCATAGAAAATCAATTAATGTCCTACCTGCCTCCTTCACTAATTAGAGATTCAGTCTTCCTGCCTCTCCTTCTTTGTTCTTGTTATTTGAAACTTCTCAGAAGGTGAAGATTAAGGTAGCAGCTCTCAAACTTTTCCAGAGGGTTTCCTTTTTAAACCTTACCTTCCCTGACAAGTATGGATTTAGTTGAGGTGAAAGAGCACTAGAGAATCTTTCTGTCTCTGCTGCTTTTTCTGTATTTTTATTTACTCCTTATAAACACAATCCATGCCACTTCAACACAAGTTTCTCCTTATTACCTTTCCTCCAATTCCAGTTCTAAAAATATTCAGATAGTCCAGAATATAAAACCTGATTAGTAAGGCTCTTCTGTGTTGTTCCAGAAAATAGATATACTACCCATGTCCCATCAACATCTCTGTTTTTTCAATCATCTTTTAGATATAAACCAGAATTGCCTTTCTTTTTTTTCCATGAAAGAAATTCTTCAGTACATGTGCTTGAATTCACATTTGTCCTTTTGCTTGTTTTCTTCTCTCCCTCCTCATTGTCCCCCCTTGAAGCTAATCATTCCATCATTACTATTTGGCTTTCTATACTTTCCCCTACCTTAAAACTTAACTTAGGAATCAAGGATAATTTTACCTTTGTTATCGGTGTGCTGCACATCTGATCACATGGAGGGAAGCTGCTATGTGGTGTACTGCTTTTTCCACCAATGCAAGCAATGGCTGGAACCAGCCCTCTTAGAAACTACTTGTTTCAGTCCCATGGATTGAACTGCAGCTTCTTTTTCCATTCTCCTCTACCCGTTCTGTAAGCTAGCAGGCCAACTAGAATTGAAGATCTTGAAATCTGGATATGTTTTGCACCAAAACTACAATATGAACTGCAAATCTCATCCAGCATCTGAATAAAGCATATACACAACATCTGAATGAAGTATATACACAACAATTTCCAATCTACCCAAATTATTCTAAGAGTACGAAGACTACATTCTAGCAAAACTTGAAAATTTTTCTTTTCCTTTCACTCTCCTTTTGTTTCAGATATATAAATCATCCACTAGTACTAGACAAGCAATTAAATATCGCAGGGCAATCAGCAAATTTTAGACAATGTGTGCCCTCAATCATCAATTTCACTGCTGCCTTTACAAATATAGCTGAGGAAAAAAGTAGGCAGCAGTGGTCAGTGGTCAAATGTTGAAAATAATATTATCTGCTTTGAGATAAAGCCACAGAATTGTCCTTTTCCATCATCACTTACATTCTTGTGTCTGTTTTATTGATTTGAACCCTATAAATTTGATGTTCCTCTCTACAACAGAACATCATAGTCCCTTAAAATGTTCCACAATAAAAGAAGGTATGCAAAAACAAAATGTTGTATTTGCCAAAATCTGTTTCCGCACATGCAAGGTGGACCTGCCTGCTTGCCTCTTTCCATGCTAGGATGCGTAAGGGTGGGCATGCTCATTTCCCTTGAATTCATCTTAAATGTTAAGAGAATCATCTGCTGATTTCATAGGCTCCATGAAAAGACTACTTGCCTATTCTTAAAATCAAACCCTAGTTGTTTTCATTCAAACATGTTTCCAATACTAGAATACAGGAATCTCATCCAATCTAATTATCAAACAAACCTATTTTTGTTTCCATTACACAATTGCACATTCCATTACCCAACTTTTCTTGTACGTAATATATTAATTTGTTCCTTGTTGACAGAACTTCTTGGACAAGCAGAGCATTTGCAAACACACATGATCAAATGCAACACAGGACTGAACCTTGCACATTCATGTATGGCATGCAAGTAAGGACTTGTCTGCACTTGTTTGCATTGAAAACTCTTCTGGAGTGTTGCAAAGAGTTACTAAACCAAAGTAAATTCCTACGTGTTAAAATCCTAGAAGATCCAGTAGAAGTGCTTTTCCAGGAATTCTGATTTTGGAAGGGTTAATCCAGTACTTCATTATTCTTTGAACAAAGTACTTACAAACCACATCCGCATTAGCTCTGTACACTTCTAACACTCACTGAAGCCAGTGGGAGTCATGTCTTCTTCCAAGACTGAGCCATACACACATAAACTAAGTTAAAATATATTGTTTACATACTGCAAACCTAATAATTCACAGAATCCCTGGCATCATACCGCAGGATTTTCCTTCAGACACAGCCACTTCTTCTCCAGATCAAGTTTTTCACGTCTTGGTAGCAGTTGACCCCAGAACCATTTTCAGACATAAGTCAGTGTTTTCTTAACCTGCCAATGCCCTACTGTAAGCACGTTCATCATGCAGCTGCACTCTTAGTCAAAGCCCCTTGGGAAAGAGCTGCAGTTACTAAGGAGTTTCACTACTGGGGTTTCAGCAATGTTAGTGCAGTGCACCCTGCTGGACTGCACGGAGACTCCTGCACGCCGCCTGCCACACCGCCTGTGCAGCAAGCACAATTACGGGAATTCAGGCCCCATTCTAAAAACTTACCCAGCGTATCCCTGATGAGAGCAGATCTCACCCTTTCACTGTTCTACTGTGCTCACAATTTTCATGCGTTTATCATGAAGCTAAGCGGAAACGTGCAAGAATATAAAGAAAACTGACTACAGCAATGTTGGAATTATTTCTGACAAGTCTCAAATTGGAATTTTTTGTTTTTCTTTTTTTTTTTTTTTTTTTTTGCTATGGCTTTATTCACTCCTTTCTAATTTTAAACTCCAACAGAAGTTAAAAGTGGAAAACGTATGTTAGATTGAGTTAATCCCCATAAAATCTATCTCAGCCTGAAATACATTAAAATATTACCAATCAAAATACTAGTTGGTTTTTCATTTTAGTTTAACCCAACTCTTACTTGTGCCAACCTCTCATATAATGGTCCAAATTTATTTCCACTGTAGCAGCTCCCAGCTACAATACTAGTTTTGTGAAACTGATGAAGAGCTTATCCCATAAACCAGATTTACGGAACAGTTAGCAGGGGCTTCTATTACTCAGTATTTAAGATGAATGTTGTAACTGAAATACAGGTTAATAAAAATGGTTACTTAGAGGGAAATGTTATTGTTCTCCCCCCAAAAAAAACAAACCCAAAAAAACGTCTGTTTTATTATCTTTTCCAATCAGCGACATTTAGGCAGAAAGGTCATCTAAAACTTTAGCTTTTCCTTCACCTTTCTTAGATGATGCTCCTAAAAATAAAAATGGCTTAATTAAAAATGAGTAACCTGAGAGAGCTGATTGTATAATTATAAAATATTCTGATTTTCCAAAAGCAGATAGAAAAGCTTATGTTGAAAGACCTTTTTCAGAAAATGTTAGAAACATCTTTGCTATGAATTTTACTTTAAAGGAAACAGAAAATGATATAATGGAAAAGGACAGACTCCAAATATTCTAACATTTTATTTCTGTCAGAAGCCAATTTTAGACTTTTCAGTGAAAGGCAAAAAATCAGTTCTAAGTCTTAAAGAGATTCAGAGGAAGAAGTTAAAAAGCAGAGCAGGTGTTGGAAAATTGTATCTGCCCTTTTTTTCTGTTATCCAAAAATGTAAATTACTTTTTACCAGAAATCTTCCAGCTACACTTTAGCTTGAGAAAATTTAGCATTTACTCTTGCTAGTGCTGAGAGAGAAAGCCATAAATGTCAGCACACAACAGTCTGGATATTATAATCATATTTCTCAACATCCCTCTACATAATGCATAGATCTAGGTAATTTTAGCAAAGTTTTTTAAAAATATCCATTAAATAAAATCTGGATAGAAAGTAATAGAGAAGCAAGGAAACATAAAATGGAGCTGCCAAATATGTGTAACTGGCCTCATTTTCTCAAGTAACTGCAACAGTAAGCATCACAGCTCTCAGAAGTGGACAATTCACACTCTAAAATTAAAAAGTATCTCTGCTTTTTCAATGACATAAATAGTCAGAGCTTCTACATCTAGGAGCCTAACCTGCAAAATTCACCTTTCTGTAGTCAGGAGCAGAATCTTTTCCTTGTTATAGGCAATCCCACCCCAGTTCTTAAACTTAAAGCTTTTCTCAATTTGCAGGTTTAGCCACTGTCTTAAAGAGGGCTCTTTCTTCTTAAAAAATTCATTGCTACTGCAGGATGAATCTGCTTACTCAAAGAGGAGCAAGTGAGGAGTTTGACCTAAGGTTTCATGCAGCATCCATCGAAGTCAGCACCGTAGTTCTGCTGACATCAGTTGCCCACGACAGGGCTGCCAGTGTCATGCTCCATTCTGGCAGATAGCTGTGCTCATGAGCCACATTCTCAGTCCACAGTACAGCCTCAAAGATCTCTACAGACTTTAAACAATCCCACAAGTCCCCTTGATTGGCCGTGCAAGGAACACTACGCAGTTCCAAGCACTCATAGCCTTCCACATACACATTCCACTCCTGACCTTCAGTACCTGCCAGCTATTTCAGCCATGGGTGGTCTTCCAGCATACTGCAAGGAGACCTGCAGCACTCAGTGAAATTTCTATTCTGGGCCTAATTTAATAGGGGGACACTCTTTATTATTCAGATGAATAAGAATAGAAGAATTAAACTATTGGAACTCACATCCTTCGGGACCTTTCCAAAGGTCTTTATTTCACTTCATCTCTTCGCTGCATATTAACCGGCCAATGTTATCTTAAGCCTTAGTGCATTCTAAATATCTTGGTGACGTGGCTGAAGTATTCACATAAATATCTGAAGCAGCTTTTAACCTAACTAAATAAGTGAAAAGAAATTAAGCCTGCTAGATGTGAAAGACAAGCATAAATCTCAATGGACTATCAATTTCCTCCTTTTTTTTCTTTAATTATGAAGTGGTATTTTTATCATAAGCAGCTTGAAGTTGTAGCATTCTGTGTTTCAGCATATTTTATTACATCATCTGGAGATCATTTCAAACTTTTCTACCCTACAGGTTGCCTACGTATCTCAAAAGAATGAAACTTATTCATTTGATCATATATGACACTGGAGATATTTCTTGCTATTAAACATTTTTTTTTCTATTCTGGGTGCTTTAGTTTACTTCCAGAACTGGACAGTCTTAATCATCCACAATATCTTGCATCCGTTCAGGAACTGCTTGCACAAGATTCCCTTGATGACAGCTCCCATTAGCACACACTCATTTACACATACTTTTTTTTGCATTTGTGAAATTCCTTTCTTCAAGTGGATATGAAAGATTGTTCCTTTAATAGTCCCCACAGGTAGATAAGTCTCATGTGAGGAAGCTGTCGCTCACCATGACCACTAGATCAAAGGGGCTCCAGCAGAAAGACTATCTCTGAATCTGTGAAGGGTCACTTGTCCTCTAAGCCCTGGTTGCCATCCATATCAAATGAAGGAACAATTTCATCCCACCTGTTTTAACATTACAATGTGGCCAGAAGAATGGTATTTTCAGCAACGCTGCATGAGGACAGCATACCAACTAAAAGCTTCTTCACAAAATAAAGATGATCAAAAGATTTTTGTTCTTCTGGGCATTAGAACACAAGGTGAGTCAATCACAGCTACAGACTTGCTGCACCTGAAGTTTTCTCTCTAGCCAATCAGCATATCTCCAGTAGGACAGAGATTTCTGGTCCCTCTGAAGATTTAGTGTTGGCATTTAACTGCAGGTAAGACCGTCCCATGAACGGATAAGTTGTAGGAGTTTGTTGTTTCAGTAAACAATAAAATTAAGAACTGAAAAAAGATCACATCCTCACATGCAGTAGAAAGTAGAAATCAATTCTACGTTAGCCTTTAAACTTTTTAAATTTTGCCTTTATAAGTTTTCCAAAGAGAGGTCAAATACACATACCTTAGGTTCAATTACAGCATCTTGCATGATTTTAAATTCTGTCAAGAGAACATCTGCCCAGCTGACTTTAAAAAAAAAGGGAAAATTACTGAGAAGCAAGTTGAAAATAAGTTTAGAATAACATTGTTTGACTCAGATGATCTTATGCAGTTACGCTTTCAATTCCAATTCTTAAGTTTGGAAAATTTTGTGATTCAAAAGAGCCAAGAGGTATTTTTTAATCAGAATGAAATTACTTTTTCCTCACTCTTTATATTAAAACTATATATTACACTTATGTGACATTTTCATCCTGAAGGACTGCTAAGGTCTTTACAGATTTTCTGACTTTTGAATCATCTGACATACAGAAAGCTTTTTCATATTTTTACTGGAGGTAGAGCAGACACAACAGGACCTAGTTACATCTACATTTACAGCAGCAAACCTGTTCATATATCTTTAATCAGCTAAAACTCATGACATAGTTAAAAAAAAAAACACGTTTTTGTATCATAGCTGCACTTCTGTGAATGAACTCACTGACATCTCTAGACTTTTGCCCAAGTGAAACAACAGTTCTATTCTCTTTCTGTATTATCTGTATGAATATGCAACAAGAACCAATGGTATTGGAGAGGCAGAACTGAAATAAAAAGGTCTAATAAGTGTTAGTTCATAGAGAAAGGTAAAGAATACACTGAATTTGATTTATAAAACCCTCTACTTTTAGAAAACCCTTACCTGTACTACAAGAGCACAGCACCTCCAAGGGTGAGAAGAGCTTTAGTAGGAGCAACAATTACTACAACCTTTCTGTTCCAGATTATCTGAGATCGCACATATATTGAAACTGTGTCTACTAATGTAATCTAAAGACCCTGCTTCTGGAAAGAACAGTTTATAAGACTGGTGCCAGACTGACAACCCTAGACATTGTAGTCTTTTCTTGATCCCTAAGCAAGTTTTCCTTTTGACCTAAAATGGAAAAGATGATGCTGGAACATCTTAGGAAGACCTTACCATCCAGCAGAATTAGGATCAGTTAGACACTGTTGCCCTCACTATTGACTGATCATCCTGTTTTCGGAAAAAGTCTATGGCCCTACATACCAGGCACTCTGAGTAGGAATTGAATTACCCAATTTGCATGTAGCTTTCTTCTCTTACTGCAGTTGTCTCAGCTTGGAATTCATCTGTGAGCATTTCAACATTGATGATTCACTGTTTGAAGGACCTCCAGGGAAGCCCTGAAGTACCTCCAGACAAAGTTCTCGCCTCTGGCTTTTTTTGGCTTGCGGGTTTATTACCCAACTGAGAATTTAGACTTATAACACATCCAAATACAACTTAAGTTCCAGGCTCATACATGTGCTGATGGACCCCAGAGCTCCTAATTATAATTACATGCTCATATCAACTGAATGAGATGTTAAACTACAGTTCTGATCCCACACTGTGCCTCTGCAGAAAGCCACAGCTGATTGCTGATCCTCAACTGGAAGAATAGCAGAGAGTACAGGAAGATCCAGCTTTTGCTCTTTTGACTCAAGAAAGAAACCGTTTGCTATCTGATGTGAAGAATGATGAGAATAAAGCAGTGTGAGCAAAACAGCATTCTCTACCCTGAAACTGGGGTGTCTAATGTCTTCAAACGTAATGCTGTACCAAAAAGACAATGGCACATAATAATGGGAAATATCACTTGAGAGTAAGTCTTTTTTCAGTTAATGCAAATTCTTACACTTCGTCTCCTCCTTGAAAGTTTGTACAAAAAAAAAAAAGCTTCCTAACATTAATTTCTCTCAGGAGTAATAGGGTCAATGCAGCATTACACATTTATCCTCTGATTCCAATAAAAAAAGTTGTTACCATAGCAAAAAAGTATTGTTGCAAAGACAACACACAATGTAAGATTTAAAAAAACTCCAAAAATACTTCCAATGCTTAACTATAACACAGGATATTTTCCAATTACATAAAGATGAGTGTGCTACTACTAGTCCCGCTGTGATGAAACAAACTAGGTCCTTAAAGTTGCTTTTTTTTTTTTTTTTTTTGAATAAAATTTATAAATTATCAGCTTTTTTCAAAGTTGTGTCATTTATTTTAAAAATTATGTATATCACACTGCTGCTTGAGATGAGAAAAAAGTGCCTTGCAAGGCACATGAGATATAACAGACAGGTTGCATATTATAATCTGGGTCAATTTCAGGAAACAAGAGGGAAAAAGGAAAAAAAACCATAATGGTGATATGAACAGAAAAATGAGGTGGTAGCCATCTGAGCGCAGATGCTCCTGTACTGGCACAGCACTACCCAATCAGCCAGCATTGTTCATTAAACATTACAGTTCAAGCTATTTTGTGAAAAGTTTCAAATAATGATAATGTTTTTAGATTTATAGACATTCTTAGCACACATTACAGAAAGCTTAGAAGCGATTACAGGAGTAGACCATCAGGTGGAAAAGCTTGCATTACTGAGATGTTAAGACAGCTGTAAATAATGATACAATACTGAGTTGTAGAGCAATATGAAAGTGGGAGAGACAAGAACATGGTGGCAGTGTGTAAAATAGTTAGGATGAGGGCCAAGAAAATTATCTGAGTAGCAGAGCTTTCTATCAATTCAGCAATGGCAAGATCATGGAAAGCATGACTAGAGAGAACACCTACTTAGTAAAACACGAACTGAAAGGAACCTAGAAAAGCCTTTGTGTGTGAAGATACATTTTTACATAAAGCAGAGGTTCTCTGCAAGTCATTTTGGATGAAACAGAAAGATCTGCCCACAGACAGCACATGAAAGTGTAAAGAAAAGAAACCCTGGCTGAAAATGAAATGAAAATACAGCCTTTGACAGTGGGAGAATGTTATGTCTGATTGCAGTAGTGAATGAAAAAAAGAAAGTGTAAATGTAGAGATATGAGGGAGATGGGCTGAAAAGTAAAAGGAACATGCAGAATATGGGCATATGAAGAGAGTAGTAAAGAAATTCACTGAAGAGGGAAGTGATGAGAAGATGAGAGTACGTGATGTAGAAGCACATGATGAAAGCTGTAGGTGAATGGCAAATTGGTATAGTAAGCAAACAGTTATAACCCACAGGCTATTAAAATGTTTTTATTCTTAATTAACCCTCATAAGACCTTTGACTTCAAAATGTAAATATTACTTTAATAGCTTGTGGGGGGAAGAGGATATTTATTTATTTGACTAAATTCTTTAAAATGCTCATACTGAAAATCAAATGTCAACATGTAAAATTCAACCATACCAGGCAGTCAGTCTACCTAGGATTCACAATATATTCTGCTCAATGTAGGAGGAGCTATAGAGGGTTTTTATTGCCTGCGTTACACTTTGCCACTAGAGATGGAGAAACAGAATGTGTTACTGGGTTTCAAAGATACTTGTTAATAGAAAAGAAAAAGCTAAACTCAGGATGAATAGTTCAAAGTACAGAGAATATAAAGCACTTACTACTTATAAAGCACTTCTATCTCTGTATCTCTACAGATAGCCCCCTTTCCAATTTTTCACTAGTATGTTTTTCACCGTTTCTATTTCCTTATCTTTCCATGTTCTTTCTCATTACTCTTATCTTCATCCTATTGCCTCGCCATTCTTCCCCTCTTCTACTGTCCTTTACCTCCTGCAGTACAGTAAGGCAGTCTGCTCTTCCTCTTCTCCTCTTGCCTTAGCACTAGTAAAAGAGAAGCACAGAGAACACAGGAGAGCAGGTAATTCCTGAGTGTGATCTTCTGTCCAGACTTAATACAGACATGTTGCAAATAGAAAATGCAATTACTTGCTAAGTCCTCTTCAGACTGCTCATTTTCCCCTCTAAGTCAATTGCATGTATGCTGTTTTCACATTGGAGCTCCCTAGTGGCTTTTCCCAAAACACAGTAGGCAAATTCAAAAGACTCTCCCCTGAGAATGCTAAATTTTTATTTTCCTGATTTTAAAATACTTGGCCAAATTTCAAATTCTCACTACAGAACAAAAAAGCAGTTCCTTATTTGTGCATCCATTTGGACATTTATACATGTACCCTTATGTATATATATTTTAAACACAAACACAACAGTATCTTTTTTCCCCATTTCTCGCTGAAGAAATATTTGAAGCATTTTAAACTTTCCAAAATATTTGCCCAAGGCAGACAGCATGGAAAATTTTGGCCCAAACAGTAAGTTTGGCAAAGCCATAAGCAATAGAAAACAGGATCTTATAATGGAAACTGTTGGGCAGCTTTACGCCAGACATCACTATTTGTGCTTCTTATAAGACTTCATTTTCTTTAATAGGAGCTGCATGGCAGGGCTGTAATACCCTGGGGCTTCCTGTCTTTAATTTCCTTTGAATATAATCTTGGTCTTAAGCCTTCCTTCCTAAATAACCTCTGTCTTTAATTATTTTTTTTAAGCAAATTACAACTTAACAAGCCCACATTCTTGTAAGACACAGCCTCTAATTATCAAAATGACAGTGCCTGTTAGAATCCGAATTTCACGGTAATTCAGTGACCAATTTGATAGGTCAGTAAATAATTACATACCACCACTGCCAAAAATAAAAATAAAAATAGGATATTATAAGAAGTCATTATGGATACCTGTGCCTTGCATTACTCTGTCACCTGGATGATTCTTGCAAAGGAGTATTCATAAAATGAGCAGCAGGGAACTATATAGCACAGTTCCAAGTGGTCACACTGTTAGTTAATATCTGGAAGATGTATTAAGTTACTTTGGCTGGCAATAACTTTGAAGGTGTTCTTGGTCTTTATTTAGACAAGTCTGCCACAAGTGCATGGAGGAAACATCAGGATGTGGTTCACCACTCTAAATTGGATAAAATTATTCTGCTAGAGGGAATTTTATGTTAACT
>JAOWBP010004006.1:11698815-11717808 GCA_028571105.1 Tragopan temminckii
TGGAGGAAACATCAGGATGTGGTTCACCACTCTAAATTGGATAAAATTATTCTGCTAGAGGGAATTTTATGTTAACTATCTTGCAAGGAATAACTTCTAGGTCCAATTCTGTAGGATTGGTGTTGCAGATTCTCTAGAACCACAGTATCAATGCATTGCTTCACTCAAATTGATGTGACGTATAATAGCTTCACAGTGAGAAGTGCCCTGCAGTGGTCATCAGCTTCAGACTGATGTGACCAGTTGAATTAGAACTGAAAAATTCTGCACTCCTATACCAAACTTCCTGAGTTGTCCATATAACTCATCTGTAACATATTTTTAAAATTATTCTCCATGCAGTATCGGGGACTTTGCCGCATTAAAAAGCAAGTAGTTTCCCTTTAGCAACTAATAAAATCATATAGCAATACCCTTAGAAAAACAATTGGCAGTTGTTTTAGGGATGTATCCAAAGTGAAAATGAGTCTGAAAGTATTAAAACTTTCATTATCAGAAAACTCTACCAATGTTTTTACGCAATGTTTTTAATCCTCAGTTGGAGTGAAAATTACTGAAACACTTGTGTTGCCTTATTCAAGGTAAAAGCCTGACTCAAAGAAATCGGTCCACCTTGAAAGGAAACTAGAAAATAAGGGCTGCAGACATCTTCGTGTTATACTAGTCTGAGTAAAAAGATGACTAACATCACCCTTGATTCAGCTTCCCACAGCAGTTAGCTAAAGCATCGTGATTTATCTTTCCCTGAGAGTTTACGAATTCAAGGAAATTTGAGATCAGTTGTTTATTTGTTGCTGTTTGGTTTTGTTTGTTGGGTTTTTTTTTTCTTCTGATGAACATTTTAGCACCATCTGCTGGTGTTAAAATTTGCTCCAGAAAATAAACACCAGCTACTTACTGCATTTTAAATTCTTCAAGACTAAACTCTTGCTCTTATTAGGAAAGGTTAATTGCTTGCTTTTCTGCTACAGATCTCAGAATTGGATAAGTCATTTATCTGAATGAATCATTCATCCAGATGGGATATACCTTCTGGAGGTCATACATCAGAAGCAATACACTATTAAAGAAATATCTCATCTACAGCTATATGCAGGAGATAATGCAATTCTTTGCACTTTCACAGTAAAAAGCAGATACCCTTTTTCCTTAAGGGATAATCAATCAAGCTTTTTTTTCCACCTGATTTGTTCTGAGTTGACAAATAGTATTTAGACTACAGAATTATGCTGTGATATTTGAAATTTGATCTCTGGTGCACACAGTAAAAACAAACAAACAAACAAAAAAAGAAACCTGCTGAAATTATCTCTAAGTATCCATTTATATAATTATGTGACTTGGTCCCATCTAATTCATCCAGTTGCTTTCTTATTTCCTCAGCTTACTTCTAGCTCAGCACCAGTTCTGTCCTGTTCAGAACCTCTAGGGATACAGACAGTTTGCATGTGCTTTAGGAAATGGTCCCACGAGGTCTCAGCTGCCTTTCTACAGTACCTCTCCTGAATGCAAAAAAGTATCTTCCACCTTCAGCACAAGTTTCATCTCTGCCTTGCTTATGCCAAGCTCTAGAAGACATGCCAAATGTCTGAGTCTGGCTGACAGCATTGCAGAGCACTAAGAAACTTACTATGGACTTCATGGACTGCCCAGAGAGGAGTTATTTAGCAAGTAAATGTGCAAGGGGAATTTCACATTTTTCTGCTATGGTTGTTCTTCAAATCAGTGACTCCTCAGAAAAAAAAAATAATCAGGAAAGGAAGTGCAGATTATTTTTCAGTCTTCCCTTTAAACACTTGACACTAATCATTGTGGCACGTACTTCATTGTCTCTTCCATCTTAATGACCTCCCACCCAGTACCATCACAGTCCTATCTATACTTATCTCATGAACTAATCTCCATAAAGAATACATCCCCTCCCTCAAGTATCTACTGCAGCCATCAGTCTCCTCAGCTGACCCTTCCTTCTATGTATTAGAAAAGTCTCCACTGAGAACACTCATAGTTTAAAGCTGAAATTCAGTTGTCTGAACCTTATAATAATCTTTTCATCAAGTACATTTCAGATTGCTGTACAAAGGTGATGCAGAAGCAACAAACAGAATGACATGTCAGTTTAGCAACATGTCAAGTTGTTACAGGTTAGCAATATGACTGGAAAATGAGAGGACCTATTCTTTGCATTGCTGCGAGGCTGTGCACACCCCTTCTAATAGAGATAAAAGTAGTGTCCAATGTAAGAGTGTCCTATAAGGGTCAACTCAGGCAACAGTTGCCCCATTTTTTTTTTATTATTATTATTTTTGTTGCTTTTTTTGCTTTACTTGCAGCCATATACAGATAATATTAAGTCGAGCCCAAATCATGCACGTCCATAAATTCTCTACTAGACAGTGGTGACTGAAGACTTTTCAGATAGATGTTCTTGGGTAAGTTTTCAAAGCCATGCTCAAAAGAGTCAAGTCAAAACACAAATTCCATTATTTGTTAGAAAGATTTGTGTGTACAGCTCCCACATTCTCTGCTTTGAAATGGACCCCTTAATGTCTAGAGGAGATGCAAAGCCTCTAGCTCTTCTAAGGTTTCAGAAGGAGGAAGAAAGGCCATGACCTTTAACGATGATTATTCTGTAGAAATACAGCTACTCATTTTGCATAATCTTTAACAAAAGAAACTTGATGAAAATGCAATGCAGGGATCTAAAACAATTCCTTAAGAGCTGCAAAGAGTTAATGAGGATCTTGAACATAGATACGTTATATACATTGAATAGAGAAACTATGATCAAGAGGTTTAGGACTGAGATCTTTCTAGCCACAATACCCATTCACTTTGGATTGCAACGCAAGTGGGTATTGCTGGTGAACTCAGCTTATTTTTGAATTGCTTCTTTCCACAGTATAACTCATATCTAATTTCTATCAATATCAGGGATAAAATTCAAAAAGAAGTTTATCTAGAAGAGCTGATTAGGCTAGGAATGGGTTAGACAACTCTGCTGTTTCAGCAGAACAGAAACCATGGGAACAAATTAACTTGGGCAAATTTCTCATTAAAACAAAACCTAAATTATCTATATATACTTACTAAAACAAAACCTAAATTATCTACATATACTTACTAAAATATTTTAAACATGAGTTCCACTGAATTGCATTTTACTTCTGCTTTTTACATTTAAACTAAGATATATTCAAATAATATGTCAAAGTTGAAATGATAACTTTTCAAATTTAATAAACTGATCTCAAGACTGTATTAGTGATGGAAAGCCATCCCTGTGCCTTGGGAACTCATTGTGCACCAAGACTCAGACAACTGAGATCTCCTGAGAGATCTCCACAGATTTTTCCAGGGCCTGCAGATAAGCTGGAAGAGAGAATGCAATATTCTGCTAGACATGTCACGTAAGGATGTTAAGTGAGACTGACAACAGATTAAAAGATTGTCATGTAAAGTCAGAAAATCAAGTAAGGACATATGTGAACTAATTGCAGCAAATTTATCCAAAGAAAAATGCATTCTCATTATATTTGCCTAGTAACACACTTTAAAGTAAGAAAATTTAAAATTTGAATGTAGCTTCTGTACTTCCACTGATAAAGGAGGTAACAGAAATATGTATCTAGAGTTTTGATTCTGCATTTCTGGTGCCTTGAGATAGAAGATGGGATATTACTAACAAACGTGGTACAAGTGATAGATCACTCTATTTGTTTCATTAAAACCACCAGGTAAGAAATGATGGAAACCATTTAGCATTTCAGAAGTAGTAACATTTTAATGACATGAAATGACCAGAGAATAGATGAAATAAAAGGCTTATTTTAAATGTGTTTCTCTTTCCTTGTTTTGTCCTATAAGGCAGAAGTAAGAAATTTCAGAATGACAACTGAATTTCCATTGAAAATCTCAAAGCATACCTCACCCCTGATTCTGTATCCCAGAGAAAAGAACAAGACTTACTATTTAAATCATGAGAGTTCTTGAAGCCCTTCCATGTTAGTCCCCCTCCTTTTAGAGTTTGGTTTCAGAGGCAATCTCTTTGTGAAAAAGAAATGCAATATTTGTACATCTCATAGGGTTCTTTCACACTTTGGGAAAGAAGAAATATTTTTCCCCATGTATAAAACACTTCAGTGAATAACTACTGACATAATTGCAATTTTTTCTACTCCAAGAAGTGCAAACTTGCAGTGTTAAGATGTTAACAGGCCACACAGAAGAACTTCAAAGGGCAGTAAAGACAAATTCAAAGTCTGATACATGTCTCCATTGTGGCTCCTCCTGCCCCCATCTTGTGTGGCTTTGTGCTAGCTCAGTCCCTGTATCATTATACTAGGTCACAATGTACTCCAATAAACAGAGACAGTTGAGGTGGATGGAGCATACAGTTTTCCATCAGTCTTGCAAAGCATAGGATTCACTGGGTGAACAACTGGAAAAATTGGAACAACTGCCTAATACAAATATGCCATTTTGTGGCTCTTCATTTTCCACTGCTGATTATTGGACATAGCCAAGAAATTCCCTATCTTTAGCTCTAATGTAACTCAGGCATCTGTATTTCATGGGTAGATTTGATGCTACTGGAAGAACACAAATAGCCTCCTGTTCAGTTTCAAAATGATAGAACTCTACATCCTCCTGGAACTGATTTAGCTTCCACTGGAAGCAACAAATAAAATCACTTACAAATAATAAAAGCCTTTAACATGTATCATGTATTGATCTGGAAATTGTATTTGTTCACATCCCAATGAGCACTATTATTCACATAACTTCTCTTCCTCCAACCTGGCACAAAAGAACTGCCATTTTACTAAGTCGTTAGTTAGCTAGATAGACAGACATAAATTTTTACTGAGATGATACCCAAATGTTCCATTTACAGCTAGAGGTCTGTGTTCTTTAGATGAAGATCCTGAGTTTCGTGGTTACCATGGCAGCAGTACTCACAGGTTACTGTGCTTGCACAGAACGTGTTACGCCGGAGCAGTATATTGTCATCCTACTTCAGAACGTATGAGTAAAGTGAGCTGATATTTGCTAACACGTAGTATTTCAGATCAGTAAACTTATATACAATATGACGAAATGGAATAGCAACAAACTTCTACTTCTAAATTTGTTTTCTAAAGTAAAAGTACTTCCTAAGTTACAATAAAATCAATATGTAGTTGCAAAACTTAAAACCGAATTTCAAGCTCTAAGTTCATGGAGAATCTAGAGATGGTTCTTATCCTTTCAAAAAAAATACACATTCACTGGGATTGGAAGAGGAAAAACAAGGCCAAGCTAAGTATTAGTTACACAAAATTACAAAAGAAACCACTGGTACACTGCAGCAAAGCCACGCTTCACTGAATGAATTCAGCAACAACAAAATACTATTTTCATAAGGGTTTTTATTAACACAATATAACTCGATAGCAGAAAAAGAAGCCTCTCTGGGTCATCATCTGGTGGGAAAAAAAAAAATATTGAAAATCTTGAGCAGAAATCCCTTTCTAAACATCATGAAAAGGTGTAAGTGCAGCTTTGGTATAGTGCAAGGGAATTAAAATAGATGTCATGTACCCATGTCAGCCACATCTGTGACCCATATGGTGCATGTAATAAGAGCATATGCCTACACCTAAAGAGAACATTATATGCTGCATAAGACTAAGGCAAATGTAAAAGTGAAGTAGAACACCTCTACATTACAAACACAGTTTGTTATTTGTGTCACATCAAAGAAAGAGTGTCTAGGAATTATTGCCCTCTGAAGTCATTTAATTATGATTAAGTGAACTAAGAACTAGCGTAAATGGTATTTTGTACCCCAGTGAATTAAAGTATGAGATCTAGTCAAGGTGAATAAGATTTACAGCCAAAACTCATGCAACCTTACAGTAATTTCATGACACTTTTACTACTAGCCTAGACATTTCAGTTCTTGAAATAATTAGGAGTACACAAGTAAATTCTATTCTTGGGACACTTATAATAAGCCACAGACAGAAAAGAGAAAAGGTTGCTTCTCAAGTGATTTATGTGCTTCTACTTTTATTATAAAGGGAACAAAGATAATGCAGGGCAATTTTGGGGAATATTTTGGAGAATAATACAGAAAAGCCAGACGAAAAAAAGGATAAGTGTATTAGGATAATCAAAAATCTCTTTCAGTTGGACTAAATCTGACCCATAGCAAAGCCTCCCACCACAAGACTCTCACCTTTGGCTAATAACAAATACCTGTCTGCAAAAGAGCACATTTGTTGTGTTGAGCCCTCATGCATAAAATGATCAATTAAAATCAGCCAACTCTCTTTAAAGGTACTGAGGATCTCCGCACAGATTTTTAACTGTAAGGAAAACCATTCCTAGGTATTTGCCTTCAAATAACTGCATCCAAGAAGAAATGTATAACATATCAATGAATAGTTATACTTCACAGCTTTTCCAGCTGGAAATAAACTCATTTTCCAGTGACAACTGCTAATCCACTCTCTTCTAGAGTCTGTTTGAAAGGGTCCAGGTAAAGAACAGAAACTTGGCTGACAGAAAAAAGTACCAGATGGCTGCTGGGATGGGGGGAAAAAAAAACAACTGAAGAGAAGAAAACAGTGAAATACGAGTTGTAGAAATAAGGATTGAATCACAATCAAAATGTAAGTAGAGAACCAGAGCCTTCGGATTTTAACAGGAGCCATGTTAGCAAGGTAACAGCTACCCAAATGATAAACTTGAGGGACTCAAGAGGCTCTCAAAATGCACCAGAGCATTAACAAAGTGCATAAGTTACGTGCACAAATAGTGTTATTTGAACAGTTACATGGCTGATGCAACCAAACACATTTTAACAAACCTGTATCTCTGCACCTAAAAATGTATAAACCTGAATACTTGGGTCATACAAGGATGTGCCTCTTACACAACCTGTGCACTTCTTCAGTCTTTTAAGAACTCCCAAGTTCCCAATAATCTATATGAAATGGAAAACTAAGGAAAGGAATAGGTAATGTATTAATGTTCAAATATGATAGTTGGCAAAGTTTATAAATTATTAGGATAAGGATCATAAAAGGAATCAAAATTCAGATGTTAGGGAAGCTCTAGTGTAGTTTTCACATAGTAAATATAGTTGTAGACAATGTCTTTAGTAGCCAAGAGCATAGAAGAAAAAGGAAGTCTGGGATTAAAATCTAGTTGTAAAGATAAAACACAAATGACTTCAAAACACAAGTGAGAGTCTAGGTTACAACATATATGTTCTTGACCTCTTGCTCACCTCCTTCTAACTCCAGACAATGAAGTTAGTAAGATTTTAAAAATAAAAATCCGTGTTATTTAATATCCTTAGTTTCCCTTCAGAAACACTGTCTTAAAAGAAAGTTGCTAGTACTGCACTAGCATTCAACAGTGACAGTTTTGTGTTCAATTTTGTAGCATATCCCCAAATCTGGAGTCAAACATGACAAGTGTGATCATTCCACTTAGAGAATAGTCACCACTGTCAACTCACCTGAAAGAGTGTGTATGGGGGGACTTTTTCAGGCTTACAGCTAATGCTGTTTTATGAAATAGCAAGAAGTGCACATCACTCAGAAAGCTTAGTAACAAAATGGTTGTTCGTAGCTAGCTCCAACATCCATACTGAGGCACAACTCTCTGCCACCCCTTTCCAGATAGACACGGCACTATAAAACAGCCTTTCAGAATATCTCTATTTCCCTTAGCCTTTCTTCATTTGCCTCCCCTTTCAATAGATGATCCTCAGCCTGACTGGTATGAGACTTCATTAAAAAAATTCCACTTGAACTGAACTAGCTTATTCTTACCGCCAATGAAATTGCCTTTGTTAAAAAGCCTGTGTAAAAGACTAGCACCTGGAGACACTAGCTAGCTCAAGGGATTGGTAACAGGCTATGGAATATTTAACCTCTAGGGTACTGGCTTAAATCCATACTCAGGACCAAACTTGAACCATCAGTCTCTTAGGCAGGCTGCCACATGACACCTTTAAAAATTATACCTCTACACTCAGGAGAGCTCTTACCAGCTTTCTGCTGAGAAACTCTCTCCTCTCTACGGTCTATAGCTTACAAGTGAGACCACTACAGGCAGGAAAGCTATAATTTAGAAATGTGCAAAAAGGGGTATTTTTTTTAGTGCAACTGTATGGGCATCCCTATGGACTAGATTTAGTGGTCTTTCCGAGGACTGAATTATAGACTCATGAGTTTGCTGTCAGTATATGTTATAAAATGAGAGAATTGACAGAACTTCTCTATGCTCACAACAAAGAATACATGCAATTATGCTAATAATATTATATTTATGGATTAAAAATGCAACTGCAAAAGTCATAATAATGAATAAACAAATAAAATGTCAAGGAAATTAAAAGGTAGTAAGGGCAGAAAGCATCCAAACTAAGAAAGACTTTAAGCCAAGAAACACAAAGGAAATGTAGCTTGTTTTAGACAAAAGACATTCCCTTGCACCTTTTCCCATGCACAGAAGCAGCTGTCTGCACCTTCTCTGTGATGGTATTAGAAAGAAAATTCCTATGCCACTCCCTTCCCTTCTTCTGTGTTATCATTGTCCACAGCAGATTTCTTCACACCCTTAATTAAGCTTGATCCTCTTGCTCTTTGAGCAAAGACAAAATTATTTCCATTTGATGTTTTGCATCACTGTTCATCTGAATGAAAATACAGTAACTCCCTCTAATAGTGACTCACAACTTAGCAGGTCTGTGACTGTACAGTATCAGTGAAAGCACAGCTGGAGAAATAAAACCCGTGTAAATAGCTGAAAAGATAGGTAAAAGTCTGGGCAGTGATCCAAAAACACTAAACTACAGACTCCCAACATCTGGTTCAGGGTGGATTCCAAGAAAGACAAAAAAAGAAAGACAAAAAGGATTGATTTCTCTTTATATTTTTTACATAAGGTTTTCATATTATTTGTTAATTCATCAAAAAATTGACTCCATTATTGTGGTTTAATTTCTTCACCTAGTTTCATCCTATTGCTTCACTGTTTTAGTCATCCTCATCAGGAGAAAGCAGTGCCTCAGACTGGAGATATAACCAGCCCTCAGTTTCATACTTGCATATTTTATTGTGATAAATGACAGACAAAGAACTCTAAGCCTTATTATCCACCCTCTCTCTTATTAGCTAGAATTGGCCTTACGACATGTGTATGAGAATCCTATGCTGATTTCATGAACTTTCAGCAAATGGTCACAACAGAGATAACCCTGTCAGACACTCAGCTTCCGTAAGCACTTCAGACTCCAGAGAGCAACCCACACTTCTAAGTACCAACATGAGGCATTCAGGATCCTACCACTTCAACTATCTCTGTGTGAAGAGTAAATCTCTTCTTTAAGCAGTTTTGCTAGCTGAAAGATTCTTCTGAGTAGTTCAGAGATACTACCATTTTGAAAAGCTCATATGTGACTAAAAGTCATAAAGGCTCCCTGGTTTTCAGGGATATTTCTATCCTTAATGTACAAAAGTCTTTTTCAAACTCCTGCCTTGCCATGTTAAATGAGTGTATCATCCATTCCACATATGAACACCCGTTCTGGCCATACACAGTCAGCCAGGCTATCAACGCATAGTGTCTATTACTGATATATTCACATCATCCTTCCCCTGCCTTTCTGAACAGAGCTAAAGATGCTATTCTGACAGATGGCTCATCTCTCTAGAAAAGCACTGCTGCCATAAGGACTCTCTCCCAGGCAGAGTGCTTTTTCTGAACGTCCTCATACATCAGAGCTTTTGCTTTGTTTTAAGTGTTTGGTAGCAGACGTGCTGCATGGCCTCCACACTGTTTGTGTAGTAGCCCAGACCCAAGTTTACCAGGAGTCCTACACTGGTGACAGAGCGCATGAATTGCAGGTAGGCCTGTCCCTTCAACAGCTACCAGCATCCAAACCTCAGGAACCCTTGATGCATGTATTCACAGTAATCATTTAATGCACAAATGAGGTAAGAAGAAGCTCTGAAGTCTGCAAACAATTTCAGATTCACCTACTTAGTGCTTCAAAGTTGCCTCACTCAGAGCTGAGCCATGAGCGCTTGTGTGCTTTTCAAGCATTATTTGATGCATATAGAGTGAAAGAAAATAATTCACTTGGGTAATTGTGAGATTCTCTTGCCCAGAGGCTAATTTTCTCACATATCTAGGCAAAGGATGCAATTACTCACTTTCTCCTCTTGCAAAACAGAATGAAGGAATGCAGTGTTCGAGATCCAGCAGAAAGTGCAGAGCTGAGCTGGACACAAAACTCTCTTCCTCATTGCCATGCTTTAGCCAGGGGAACCAAAGCATTTATTTCCATCACAAGACATTTCACAAAACAATTTGGTGACTTCCGGGTAATACACACAGTTGACAACATGGCACTAGGCCACTACTCGTGCCTCTTAATCTGTGATGAGTTTTCAATTTATGAAAGGCTATCACACTGCTGAAATGGGAATTCCATTAGAGTATTGACAGATAATAAAAAAGGGATGAATTCTCTCTGTCAGATACAGTCCACGAGAAATAAGGAAGCTACTGCTCTTGATGATCAGTGCAATCTGTTTTCTAAGATTAGAGCCTAAGGGTGGCAATTACATATGCATATTACCCAAACCTGAATTCTTTCCTTGGAGCTGTCTCTTTAAATGATGCCAGTTTGCAAGACTGTCTCCTCTACCTGCTCATAGCTTGCTGCCACAAAAGATCAGCTTTCTCCCTCTAGCCCGCCCTCTTCGTTTCAACTTCTCCCTTTGTACGTTCTGGTTTTGTGCTGTCCCTTTAGTGAGCACATTCAGCCCTCTAGACCACCAGGAAACAACTGACTTTCTCTCTGAAAATACTTGACTGATGTTCCACTGCCGTAGGCAGAAGAAAGAGAATAAAGTAGTTTGCTGCATAGTTCACAAAGCTTGAGTGCTTTGAAAAATGACTGATAGCCCCTCCACCCCATACCTTTGTGCTACCCACATCAGTCCAAATGCATGCATTCACACCCGGGCACCTAAATCACACAGTGAACTATAGGAACAGTCACATATGAGAGAGGTAATTTCAAATCAAACCATATTTCCTTGAGTTATACTAACAACGTTGTACAATGAAAGTGACAGCAAAGCTTCATGAAAAACCCTGATACTATCGGGTACCCTCCACTCTATCTCCTCTTGCATTTAGTAGATTCTTCTGCAGACAGTGATCTTGTGGAAAGCTAACCCAGAAAGACAGGACAGGGCAGCAAGTTTTCTCCTGAGTTTCTTTCCAATGAGTTTGGAACCTTGAATTAGCTGGGCAAAAGCAGATATTACCTGCAGCTCACGGGTTAAAAATGTGGGGAAGGAAGAGAAGAAGGTGAATGCCTAAATGCAGTGGCCATGGTTCCCGTAAGGTAGAATTAATTAAAGCATTTAGCAAATATTTACCTTAGGTTAGGTAAAATCCCAGCATTAGGCAGTATGCATTTTTGCAGCCCATGAAACACATAAAAAGATAAATCAAGACAGTCAAATACACATCCATATCCTTCCTTTACAAGCTTCTTGCTTAACAGTCAGATTCATAGACAAACAGACAAAAAGCTAGCCCAGACACTACAGCTTCATCCAGCACAATGAAGGCAACACACCAAGTCAGTGAAGCTTAAAGGAAGTTGCTTTTTTCTAAATCTTAGCCCTCTGGCTTTTCACCACCTGGACACCAGTTCTAAAATGATGACTTCATCATTTATCATTTTACCTTTCAGTGCTTTACTTAATACATGACCTGCTCAGTAAAATATTTGCAGACTTGGTACTCTGGTACTCTATCCCATTACAAAGGCACGCATAACATTTCACATCTTTTTCATGCAGGTGGTCCTCTGTTCTAACTCAAGGCCAAACAGAATATAAAGTTAGGCCAGTTCAGCAATATAGGTGAAGGCATCTGAACTGAGGGGAGGGTTTATGGTAACTCCAGATGCCAAGTGTGGCTATACATTTCAAAGATAGTGCTAATTTATTTATTTGGCTTACAGTGACCGAATCCATCTGTCCAGTACAGATGATCAACCACAAGATGTTTGAGAATCACTATGAATCTTTTTTTTTTTTTTTTTTTTTTTTTTGTTTTAAATTGTTCACATATGTACCAAGGAGCTACAGAAAGGTATATTAAAAATGGTCCAGTTCTTTCAGGCAATTCCACTCCATTAAATTTTATGAGTACACATGTCTGAGAAGAAGAGAGGAAAAGAAAAGAAGAAAAAAAATGAAGTATGTATCAGGTACTTTCATGTTCCCAGCTTATTTTTAGAATGCTTAACGGTGCAAAACGTAATGCATTTTCAGTTTGTTCCTCCATTTTTTTCTCCATTCCAAGAAAATATTTCCTGTGCTAGATGATCTCTCTCTCTTTTTCTCTCTCAGTAGCTTTATCCTAGATGATCTAGTTGCAAATATATTCAGACACAGCAATTTAGATTTACAACGAGCAAATAGAATGTATCAATGGAAGTATATAGGCAGGAGGCATCTCTTTTCAGCTCACTTACGGAACGCATTTGCACAACTGGTTTTGATTTCTATTTATATTCCTTGCTAAGGAGATAGATGTGAAATTCAGTGCTCATGACACTCAGTGCTGATAGGTACTGGGAATGCTGCCACCTCCAAAGAAGACACCGTAAACTAAGGACTCAGTCACATACGGGTCTCTCCCAGAGGAAGACTGCTCTTTCAAATAAGAAATCCAGCACAGAAGAATTGGGAAAAAGATTTCCTACACAGTGTAGCCTTTCTTTAACATGTCCCTGCAATTCTAGTACAGAGTTCGCCTCGGCAAGGACTCTCAAAAGAGCAAAAGGGCAGATGCAAAGACAAAGGTGACAATCTGAGAGTGCAAAGTATTTTACAAAGCCTTTGTTATAAAAGGTTGCTAAGGAAATCTTTGGGTCCACAGTGACTTACTGTACTTTCCCTTTTTTCAAAGACTCAACTATTGTGCTCCAAAATTAAGATTTGGCTTTGGCTTTTAGAAAGACATGAATAATAATAAAACCATATTGCTGCACATATGACTTATGATTAAGCAGCTCTTTGGGTTATATACAAAGGAAATGTCTGAAAAGGCACTGGCTGACACTTATCAAAGAATTTGAAAATGGAAATTACAGCAAAAGAAAGTAAATTAGCCAAGAATTTTAAAAGAAACAGGATATAATGATCAAATACATGGTATCAAATTAAAACTCCAGACCAGAAACCATGCAAAAAAAAAAAGAAAAAACTTAGAAAGACATGCTTTTAAGCTGGTGACATCATACTTATGTATGTCGTATGTCATTCAGACATACTCTGGTGGTTTCACTAAAGATGCAAAGCATACAATTTTGAACTCATGTATTTTTGTCTCTGTTGGACATTATCAGCTTTCCAGGGCTTTGCAGATTAGTGGAGTACATCCCCATTCACAATTCTTCTGCTCAAATTCTACTTAATGTTGGAAGGTAGTGCTTTGAAATGCCATGCTTATTGTGAAGAAAGAGCACAGCATTTTTCAATACGTGAGTTAACAGTGAGTCATACAGTTTGTGTTTCCCAAAGAAATTAATAACAACAACTAACAATTCATTCCTAAAGTTCCTGCATGCCCACAATTTCAACTGACTGCAGCAAGAGCCAGAAGCACTCTACAGCACTGAAAACAAACACTGTCCTATGGTGTTTAAGCAGAAATATCTACAGATAAATCTGATGAAAGTTAAAGGGGACTCTTAACATAAATGGAAACTGCATTTTAAAAGTCCTTTAAAAGCAAAACCAGCTTATTTTAGAACATTGTCTTTTGAGACTACTATACTTCACGCAACCTGCTTCTTTGTGGCAGATACTGTATTTATTGATGTTATTGATATTGATGTTGTTAGTACAATCATTTATTACCAACGATTCCTGACAAATTATTGACAGCGTTGATAAAGAAATCCAAGTATGAAAATATTCATACTTATGAAATCACCAGAACCTGGTAAGAAAAGCTGAAACCTGAACTCATGTCCTGGATGAATCTATTTTGATTGCATTATTTAAAACATATGTAAGTATACTTGTACCTGAAGTACAACTTGGTGTGAGGATCTCAGCATCTTTTTTAAAATACGAGACGGGTGTTAGCATTCCTGCTATTTCTGTAGAAATATTCTGCTTTCCTGTAGAAAGAGAAAAAGCGGCTCAGTATGTTGCACAGGTTTGCGTGTCATAAAACGTTTCCATGAAAGCTGCAGCAGCATGTTACATTCACAGGCCAAGCTTTAGCCTGTTAACTTCCATCAGCAACACTGCTGAATGACAGGGCTATGCAGTTCTTCTGGGTGAACAGTTTTTAATATTTCAAAACAAGAAAGCACAGGAGCATACAAAGTCACTTGATTCTGCAGCTGGTAGACAACTGCATTAGTTCTGCCCTGAAAAGCAATTCCCCAAGACTGATACTCCTAGAGAAATAGAGCCAGAAATAAAGATGGCCTTTTGTGTAGTAAGCCTGGATGGTGGGTGAGGACAGAAGTGCTGTTTAAGCAAGGGCAGCTGGCAGTTCACCTATGCGGGGAGAGGAAGGTAGTGCAGTGAGGGTTATATAAGCAAAGTCACTTGTGGAATGTGCAGAATGTACACAGAGGGTGTGCCCGGCGAGGGCAGCGCCGGGAGCTGGGGTGCACAGGGAAGAGACTCCAAACCCATGTGTAGCAGGTTGCCTGGCTGAAGACATTTCCAAACGTTTCCCATGTTCTCTGCCCTCCCTGATGCTTCTGGCCTTGGACTCAATGTCACAAAAGTAATAAGATACAGTGTGGGCAGTACTATGTGTTTTTTAATGCTACTAAGATAATCATAAATAAAACAGTCAACATTTCTCCAGTGTCCTCATATCCCTCCCTGAAAATAAGCAAGACTTCTGCAATTGTTAGCAATGAAGTACAGGCAAGACATACAGTCAAAGGCAAAGAAGAAACTTCTTACCATTTACAGAATAGTCTGGGTTCTTGCTCTTGCTGCTTTGTATTTTTTCCCCATGACGTTCCTCCCTTCCTTCAAAAAGCTACCTCTAAAAATCAAGCAAGCAATACACAAAAATTATGAATATTAGATTTGCAATGAATCTGTTCTAACCACTGTAGCACTCTTCCTGTTTTCCTCTTAGGTTAGCACTTGAAACAATCAAATCCAACTGGCAAAAGTATTACTAAATTTACAGATGTCAAATCAAAACAAGTCCTTGTCAAATCAAAGAATAAAACTTCATCCAGCTGGGGCATAAATTTATCTAACCAGTGTATAAAACCAGGAATCTGTAGAAATTTGTATGTTGAATGCATTTGCTAAATACTTGACCACAGACTTTGTGGTCCTGCAGTGTGTGAAAGTTTGTGCAAGAGCATCCTCTCATTTCAGAACAGAATCAGTCAGGCGCAGAACTCCACTCCTTCACACTCAGAAACAACAATGTAAGTGTTCCACAACTGCCAATGAAAAACGTGAGTTAAACTATTTACAGTGGTACTGGAAGTAGCTCTAGTGATCAGAACTAGTTATAAGGAAAGTTCACATGTTGGACGTCAAAGATAGATCCACAGAGGAAATATAACACATGAAGCACATTCCAGACATGCTGCTTAAAAAAAAAATAAAGATTGAAAAAGCAAGGTCAAGGGACCCGGAATATTTCTCACAGAGATTCTGCAAGCTAAGTGGTGAAATGGCATTAAACAATTTATACAGTTTCAAATTACTAAATATGCAATGAAAAACTACAGAAGAATATGCCTGTTCAAGAGAACCCTGCCTATTGCAGGGCAAATATGTCTGCAGTAATCAAGAAGAGAAAAACTATCAGATACTGTTTAATTACTGGCCTTGTCTTACTTTTTGTTCTGTAAACACAAATTCTCTCTTCATCAGGAGCGAGATTTTGGATGCACTCACTAAGCAACTCTTTTGAAACTGAGAAGACAACAGTTAGCAGGCAGTGAGAAAAATACACACAGTATCACTTCATTGTACATATACATCCATCAGCAGTCAACAGACATGGAGACCCACAGGTTTCCCTTAAGCCTCCTCACAGTGCGTCTGGAAAGACATTATTACAGAATTAGAGCACTAAAGTAGATTCAATTTAGAAGTAGTTCACAACATTTAGATTTTGCATGTCCAAACCTTCCCGTAGGACCACCACTTGCAGAGACAGTATCATGTGCTGGTTTTTTGTTCTTTTTTTAAAAAAAAGATTGTGCACCACGCTTTCAAGTTCTGTGAGAAAAAGAATCCCCATTTCTTCTGGAAATTTCATATTCTCAAGTGCTATTTTTCATACAAATGGCCTCATTTTTGAGTTCATAGAAAGCAGAAAAAGCAATAAAACCTTTAGATTGGAGGTGATTTTTCATCTTGCTAGAAACACTTTAGCATAATTCTAATTCACCATCATCACAGGAAAGGCTGCCTATAACACACTGAAAGCCAGCTTGGGCATTAAGCCAGCAAAGCACTTCAGCATGATTTCATCTGTAAGCTTAGGCATTGTATCACTGACTTCAGTGAGACGACTTAAAAATCACTACAATTAAACGTAAGCATAAATAGCTTGCTACCTTTGGTGTAAAGTTCCTAGCGCAAGGATCTCAGCATACAGTAACGCCATTTTGAGTTTATAATGCCCTGCCACATGACCCAACCTAAGTAAGATCCTACAGATGAGCTCCAGGTGAAATTTCATGAGAATGGATAATATTTGCAAAAGGTCTTCAGCAGAGGCCTTTGTATTCAAAAGTATCTTATCCCAGTGAAGGTGAGAGTATACTTTATACATCCCAGGAGGAAAATAACTTAGTCAGAGAGCTCTCAAAGAAAGTTAAAGAGTACAGACAGGAAAACTATTGTGCATAAATCCAGGTGGAATCATAAGTCTTATTCAAAACTCCGAAAGAATAAATCCCCCTCCCACAAGCTACACAAGATGATGTGGTTTCCATCCACAAGTGAGTGGCAAAGCAACTTCCCACATAGTCACATCTGCCTCTTTTTTTCTTCTGTTCCTTCATTTAAACTCTGTCATAAGAGCAAATGCAGGAGGGAGCAGGGGCTGTATATGCATATCGTCAGAGAAAGGGCAAAAGAAGGGAAGAGGATTTCTACCTTAGATGTTTGCACATGAATTTGGCTCAAGCCTTCCCAATGTTTATATGTCTTTGAACACTTTCTGTTTTTTTCTGCATTCTTCACTGCTCCGTTTTATTTATTTTCACCTTCTGCTTCTCAGATCTTCTGCCAGATTGCTTTTTAAGATTCTATTTGTTGCACTAAAAACACCATTGTTGTCATCCAAATTAATCCCTGAACATAATAAAAACCCCAAAATAACTCAGACAACCAGTTTTCCATCCTTTGGTCTCACTTTAAACACAGTATAAATGCCAGTACTTGAGAGCTCTGATAGTTTACATAGGACCAGTTCTAGGTACGTGGCATTTAAGTAGGCAGTGAAGCTTTTTCCTTTCCTACCTATCTTCTTCTCTTTCTGTCAGTTAAGAGTCTGCAGAGTATGCCCCCATCCATCTCCAGCCCAATTAGCCTCTTCCAGTTCAATCCTTTCCAAGACTTAATATTTTTCAAATGAACTCAGCTCTTATCAAATATAGGTGGCCTTCTGTAAGAGGTTAGCTGAGAAGCAAGATTAACTAAGATCTCCTTTACTTTTAGGAATAAGGATAGAGAATCTGCTCTATGAGTCAGTGGTGAGGGAGCAGAGCATTCTGGCCACAGATTTACTTTTATGTCTTCTATGTTCCTATCTATTTGAACAGCAAAGGGGAAAAAGGAGCGGAGAGGTGACGAACGTGTTAGGACGAATATTTTCTCCAAACCTGTATTGCCGTTATCTTCCCTCATCCACAACATTTTTTCCCTAAGAAGGCCTCCTTGAGATAAGAAATCTGAAAGACTGAAGATTCTTTTGCTGCAGATCAAATATCTGTCCTTTTAACTGTCTTTCAGGATAGAAGGAAGCTAAAGTGAATGAACACAGTAGTCCTTGCCAGTAAAATATTCATTTCATGCACCATGGGGAACAAAAGGGCAATACTCTTCTGCTTGAGGAGCTGCATGATCTTTCTCAGGCTAAAGTTTCCAGTGCCAAATGTGCATAGGAGTACTCTGCAGAATACTGAAGAACAAGCAGAGGCAGATGAAGACACCCAGCAGATTGTACAGTGTGACCATGGTAGGACCTAGGCAGTTTATCAAATGTGTAATTTTTACATAACCCAAATGGATTTTTAGGGAAAGGGAAAAATGAGAAAGAGTCACGTGCCGAATGAAGGAATGGTTAGAGGAAGAAATAACAGAATTTAAAGTACTGCATTATTTAAAGAAAGCAGTACAGGATCTTCTTTGCTTTCATAGAATGCTTTCTACTTCTTGTAGAATGCTTTTTTTGTTTCCTTGATTGGAACTGAATGGCAAGCAAATACCATAATGCAAGTTTGAACACCACATCATCAAGAAAACTATTTACTTGAAATATAAGCAAAACACTCAAACCAGAACTACAATAATTTTTGAAGCTGTTCTTTCTTTTTTAAAAGAAGACTACTTCAGACTACTTCTTACAGTGTTAAAGATTCCCTTCCAGTTTCTTTTTTTCTTTTTTCTTTTTTTTTTTAAATAGAGTTTACAATTAAACCTACCATTTCTTTAGTCCAGTAGTACTTCTGAATTAGAAAACCAGACTGAAATTTCAGCAGCCTGTCTGAGTATTGACCCATCTCAGCTCCTCCACTCTGTCAAAGCCCTGGCTAAGATATAAAAAAGAAATACATGCCTGTTTGTTAAGAAATATTCACACCAATTCTTTTCCTAGTCCTTCCCCTTGCTACTATGCACTAGTAACAGGTCAGAAAATATTTTAATACTGTCAACACAGAGA
>JAOWBP010004006.1:11735213-11753486 GCA_028571105.1 Tragopan temminckii
ACCTGGCCTTGAACACCTCCAGGGATGGGGCATCCACAACCTCTCTGGGCAGCCTGTTCCAGCACCTCACCACACTCATAGTAAAGAACTTCCCTCTGACATCCAACCTAAATCTTCCCTCCCTCAACTTAAAACCATTTCCCCTTGTCCTGCTGTTATTTACCCTTTCAAAGAGTTGACTGTTTGTAGGCTCCCTTTAGGTAGTGGCAGGCTGCAATGAGGTCACCCTGCAGCCTTCTTTTCTCCAGGCTGAACAAGCCCAGCTCCCTCAACCTGTCTTTGCAGGGAAGGTGCTCCCTTTACCGTCTTTGTGGCCCTCCTCCAGACCCTCTCCAACAGCTCCCTGTCTTTCTTGTATTGGGGACTCCAGACCTGGACACGGTACTCCAGATGGGACCTCATAAGGGCAGAGTAGAGAGAGACAATCACCTCCCTGTCCCTGCTGGTCACCCCTCTTCTCATGGAGCCCAGGATACCATTTGCTTTCTGAGCTGCAAGAGCACACTGCTGGCTCATGTTAAGTTTTTAATCCACCAGGACCCCCAGGTCCTTCTCAGGAGGGCCTCTCTCTTGCCTCTTCTCTTCCTGTTCTTAGCTACTCAGCACAAACAGTGTCTCAGAGAAGACAACCTCCTTGTCCCACGGCTGAGTCAGCAGTAGCTGCTGTTTGCACTTACTTCAGAGATTTGCCAGCATTATAGAGAGGTTTCTGATTTAATGTCTTCTTTTCAGATCTAACTTCATTTTGGTGCTAGGACAAAATAATCTGTAGAAGAAAGCAAGAAAGTTGTGAGCACGATGGGAATATGTCCTAACATTTTGTTTAACTAAGTTGGGGGAAGCTAAAAGGTACACAAAGTCTCTGGTGCCCAGAGGATGAAGCCTTTCTGGGGCAGTTAGACAGAAGTTTCAGTGGTGGGAGAGATACTCTGAAGAAGTGCATTTTTGCCTCTCATTCTTTCTCAAATTTTCTGAACCAAATTGTTTCAAACACAGAATTAAAACACCTCACCACACACAAACACTTAACATTGTAAAGGGGCTAAAAGTTCTGTTAAGCTGAGAGCAGCCTGAAATAGCTCCATTAATCTTGAGCGACGGAACAGCTGGCCAACAGTAGACTTCCCATTTGAGGCCCAAAGTTTTGTTGCTGTGTACCTCTGTCACATCTAAAATATGGCTCCATTTCAGTTCCAAATTTTAATCTAAGATTCTTTATCTAAGATTCAATCCAGATTTAGACAATCCAGCCTCATCACATCCAGCCTTATGAAGAGGAAATACTTTTCCGTAAGAATATATCAATACTCAGAAGTTACCTCATGCAAAGGGATGAAGTGCTGTGTTCTGTGCAACAGGTAGATGATGCTGATAATGTGAAAACCAAGACAGAAGATACACATGGAGGACAAGGTGAAGAAGCTAACATTATTTTAACTTACCCTAGCTTATAACTCTTAGTGGCTGAAGATACGAATTTAAAGAAGGTTTCTGAACCAGAAAAGTGGTGGTTTAGTAAAGTGGAAAGAAAAAAAGGGGATTAGCATTGGAATATGAGTGGGAGAATAGCTTATAGTACAGATGCCAACTGAGAGAAGAATGTAGAGGACATCTGACAAAAGATAGCGCAGGAAGTAAAATCAAGAGCTTAATGCATGTTAACCACACAAAATGCAATTTGTGCTCAGTCTCCCGAAGACTAGTTTTTCTTTCTAAAGGTTAACAGAATTTAAAATCTAAAGAAAACAACGCAAGAAAATATATTTGTTTCCATCTAGTCTGAACTCTCAAAGATCACAATTCAATGAACAGTACAGTAGAGATGGAACAAATGAATTTGCAGCTACATTAACATCAGAATATTCAGGAAAAATTTCTTTACAGCTTCAAAAGTTAGATAACTGACTTGCTTGAAGAGTTGGGGTCATGCTATTTCCTTTTGCTCCATTTTGGCATGATCACAAATACTGATTCTGAGAAAAAAAATATAAAAAATAAACAATCACACTATTAAGTACCAATGCAGAAAAGCAGAAAAACAGACTGGGTCAAAGCTGCAGCCTGAATATATTTGTTTCTATCCATAATAATGATTAATATTATGGCAACACCCTGTATTGAGGATATAAAAACAAAATCCTCTCCCAAGAAATGACTCAATGTCTTCACTCTCAACTATCTGTGAGATTCCTTGGAAAGAATATGAAGTTCTTAATGCACAAGTCTTTTTCATCCAAAAAAAAAAATTGTCAAAGCTGCAGGGTAGTGAGTGCTTCGTCACAGTCACACCTGTCACTCTACCTCTTCATAGCTACTGCAGTTTTGGCATAGAGAAAACATTTTGCAGTTTGATACAAGGCTCCCAGTACATATAAGCATTCTTTATTGAGAGTGAAATAGAAATTTTACAACGTTTTAAAAGACAAATCAAATGAACCGTGATTATGAGCCAACGCCCACTGCAGTCTATTGGAAAGCACTGCACTGCATTAACTTTCTTTTTTTCGTAGTTCAACTTTTCTCCACTCTTTTCCAGGATTATCTCAAAAAACAGAGGAATAGGACTAAGTTCTACCATTTTTTCATCTTTTTTTTTTTTTTTAATGGCTTCAATTATGTTAACCGGGGCTTTCCATTTACACACATTTTACAAGAGAGAGTAGTATAGAAAAGGATACATGTCCCTCTTTTAACTCAGTCAGCTGCCTATAAAATTGAAAATGCATGACATATTCCTTTCACTCTTTGCAACAAAGTCTAATGTCTTCCCAGCTCAGTTTCCAGACACCATCTTAAATCAGATCTGCTGCTGAGTTTTCTGATAAAGACTTAAAGAGAAAATGCATCAGAACCTGACTTTTCCTATGCTAAGGCCAAAAATCCCTCTTTGCTACATGCAATTATTTCAGGCTTTTGAAAACAGACAAAGAATGCCCTAAAATCTACAGAAACTGTTGCCCAGAATAGGGCCTATGTTCCCTATGTAACGTAGGGTCATCTGAATAGTAAGCTCTTGGGATCTCTAGAAATAAAAGAGTTTTTCCTCAGCCTCAGCAGCTCCTACCAATGTTATATTTGCACAGACATGGGGATCAAACCATAGCTCCAATTGTGCTCAAAATGCCTCCGTCATTTGAGCTTTACTTCATTCAGTGCATGGCAACTACTTCCCCACTGGAGAAGTCAAACTGAAAATAGCATAAGAAAAAAGTTTGACTCTCAATTTGTGCCTAAAGGTCAGGACCCAGATGAATTATACAGCATGTGCACAAAGCAAGTAGGTGAAAGGCTTTCTAGACTGAGAGTTTCACATGAGGTGAGTAGTTCAAAGGGATATGCGGCAGCTATTGAACCTGTACTAGATTGCAGATCCAAGCTACAGCAGAAATCTGAAAGGAGACAGTGTCAAAGAGGAAAACAGCATTTGCAAAAGCATTCCTCTTCCGGGGGCTTTTCTTTTTTCCCTTTCTTTTTCCCTAGCACAGCAGAAAATGCAGCAGGAACATGAACTACACAGACTATGCTTGCACAACAAAGAATGAAGGAGAGGATAGTAATACATGAATGAGAAAGTAGATAAGAAGAAGGTAACTAGATCTAGGGCAAACTTAACGTGAGCATCCAGGACTTCCTGTACCCTCTCTTTCCTTGTGAGTGGAGGGGTGTCAGTGCCATTCTCCAAATGACATCATGGAGGGAATCGGTGCATTCGAATAGTTTGGACATTGTTGTTTGAGTGTCTCTTCCATTCTTTCTTTTGGCCCAGAGCATTTGCGTGGCCTTTGAATTTAACCTTGGAAAAACAAACAAATATATAATAAGCATGCCAGGCGTCCATGCGATTAGATTTGAGTAGATAAATACTTCTTATGTTTTTCCTTATTTTGGGAAGAACTTGGGTGCTGACATAAAACAAAAAGTAAACGAATAAACCTGCTGATTCTTTTCAGACACATCAGATTGGTCAGCTGTTTACACAGATGAAATCTACGCTCCAATAGAATCTTATCTGCCAGACTGACCATTTCAGTCCGCAGAGGAGCCAATAGTGTATTGAGTAAATAATTAATCTATGGCTTAACTTCAAGGCAGCAAGGTGAGTTAGTTTTTTTGAAAGAAACTATCTTCAATGCAGAAACACACTTGGATATAAATTCAAAGCAAAATGGATTCCTTAAAACTATACAGGAACAAAGTGCACCTGATACTCATTCACCTAAGAAAGATGCCATCTGACTTCCAGATTTCAGAGTAAGCATACCACTGAACACACAAGGACTGCATACTGTGTGCTCTGCAAACAGCGTTCCTATATCCCTCTAATGAAAGTACCCAAAACATCTATCTCTCAAAACAGTCTTGTAAACTTGCTTTATTCAAAAATACAATTCCTTGAAAGTAGGCAGTAATTTACATTATAGCCTACATTAACTGCAGCGACTTTTCATCTTTTCATCTGTTTTCCCAGGTTCTGATATACGTAAATTGTAAGCACTGTGAAGTTGTGTTCAAGATTGCTGGCTCTTGAATTTCTTAAAATAAAATTTTAAAAGTCAAAGAGAAAACATTGGACAGAGACATGCTTTTATCCATCCATAAATTACTTAAATTCATACATAGGCCAAATTTTGCAAAACATTTTTATAGCCAGTTCTTCAAATTACAGGACCCTATGTCAGTTGCAGCAATTAAAAATGTAACCAAAAAAATAGCTGTTTTAAGGTCGGACAAGTTGATATTTCATGTTATCTGTCACGGTGATGAGATCATATTCAACTACCAAGCTAATATTGTAATCAAAATAAGTCCTTCCTTTGGAAGGGCCATGATAGATAAATTCCTTCCTTCTGCCTTAAAGGAACAATTCTGCTTCTACAGCAATCAAGCATCTGACATTTCAGATTTTGTCAGATATTTCAGAATCATATCTTCAGATCTTAGAAAAGGAATACTCCTTTTAACCACTATTTATTACATAAATAAATAAATAGAAAAACAAGTTTATTTAATGAATAGAGTACTCCTTTTACCTTGTATATATTTAGCTAATTTCCACAGTGGCCCACACACAGCCCTGCACACAGAACTGCCTCGATGGATGGAACAGGCTTGCTGAGTGCAGGCTGCCTCATGGCTTCCACATGAAACTCTTCACAGGCAACCTCTGAAGAATTTGTGCTACAGGTCTTCGTGCCTTCTTTTTGGATGCTCTAGCTAGGTTCACTCAAGCATATTTAGTTTTCAATCTGCAGAAAGGCAGACATGTTTGTAATTAACCATTTTTTTTTTTTAATTATTTTTCTGTACATAAATCAGGAAAAGGGAAAGATACTGTTAAATGAAGACAGCTATCAAAGGACCTATTTTGTTTCCAATTAGGTTCATAAGAAAAAAGCCTTTTCAACAACTGGTTTCCGTTGTGCCTAACTAGATGTTCTCATTTGTTTTGCAGGAGCCCAAAGATTAGCCTTTCATTAGGGCAAAGTTTAGTGAAATGGCTAATTTAAAACTCATTCCCCTGCTCTCTCGATTTTTGTCTTCCTTTTAACTAAAATGACTTACCAGCAAATCATCTATCTTCTCTGACAGGTGCTGCTGCTTAGCTTCTGATCACTTTGTAAAGTGCATACACACTCAATAAATAAATAAATAGATTTCAAGGAAATTTTATGACACAGAAAGAAGATTAAGAAGACAGTTTCATAACGGCATTGATTTTTCTAGCACATTATACTACCTCAGTAGTTAGCTAGCTACAGCTTGTTTGATACAAACTCCTCTTTCACTTTTTTTCCTGTTTCATACTTCAGACATAGCTCAGATCAAACAGCTTAGTCAGTATTTGACAAGGAAGACAGACTTTCCAAAAGCTCTCAAGAAACACCATGGAAACTCACGCAGGTTGACTTGACACATTACAACTCTTCCTTTCCAAAAGCATTAAAAAAATAAAAATAAAAAAAAATGCGAAAAGTATCCTTTTCAAAGATAAATACAAAACAGTAACTTTCACAATTTCTTGCCCTTAATCTAAACCTGTCTCGCTTGAGAAAATGTCTTTTGTGCAAACTACATATCAGAAGGCTTCAAGAAGGAAGAAAAAGCAACTACTCCCACATCAAAGAAGAGAAATGCTACTCTGCCCAAATTAAGTCGTACTGGAAGAACTACTTCCACCCTTTCAGACCTGCCCCATTTCATTGGGGTTTCACTTCCTAGCTCGGAATTCACTTCCTAGCTCAAATAACTAAAATCTAGGTGCATGGTAAAACATTCTTTCATTAAATCTACAGAGGCAGTAGCAATATACAGGCAGTTAATATAAAGATCTTTCTTCAGGCTGTAAAGTTTGTAGTTGTCATTCTAAGCAAACCTTGCTGTTACTCATTGCATTCAGGAACACAGCCAGTATTACTCACTTGTAACTACACAGCGTGGCCCTCAACAGCATATAATCACATATTACTCCTCTTCTCTGAACTATGATACCAAGAGACTCCTCTGCCCAAAGGAAAGCTGAGTAGAAACATGCTGATGCTGTTTTGCAGCTCCATGCTATTTGATTAAATCCCCATTTGTTGTATTCTTTCGCCACTCCTTTTCTCAAGGCTGTATCTACCACACAGCTGTTGCACATTGGGTTGGGGAATTCATTTGGAGACTCAGAAAAGCAATAGCTTGGCAATTCCAGTGCTGCAAAGGCAAAGTTGAAATGCCTTTATGTAGCACCTGCTGAGGAGACCCTTTACTGCTTTTATAATATGGAACAGGAGTTTGGCCCCAAGGGGAGGATCTCACTATACACATGCAAAACCCCAGGTTTTGCCTCATTATAGTTATTGGCCTACCAATTAACTTGGTTCCTGTGAGAGCTGAGAGGAAGGTATTTTGTTCATAGAGATATTCAGGCCTTACAGTTTGTGGTTTACTTAAAGGACTGTGTATGTTCCTAATTGGCATTTGTCATAAATCATTCAAAATAATTTTCCTGGACCAGATACAATATGAAGCCTCACACCCCACTCTTTTACCAATGGGTAAACTGAGGCACAGCACATCTCACCACAGTAATGCAAGCACATCCATAAAACAGCTCAGTTCTCACGACTCAAGGCACTGTGAGCAATCTGCCCCCACACAGCTTTTGTTTGTCTGGGTATCAGATAACTTTTTGTACGTGGTTCTGAAAAGGAGTGTCAGAAATAGTCTTTCCTGGAAATGTTCTGTTTGAGAATATTTCTGGGATACCCAGTCCTTTGTGAGTTTACTCCAGGTCATTTTTAAATGTTTTTCTGGTACATCATTCAGAATCATCCGTTGGCAGTACCCTCTGCAACAATAAGATATTCCATTTGTAATAGGAGTGGAAAAAAACACTAACAAATGTCCAAAATAAAACTTCTCCGCTGAATTAGCTGTGTAATGCTGGAAGACTATTTAATATAAGCAGCATCTATGACACAGCACAGGCCTACACGGTGTTAAACATTGCTATCATAGTAAAACTGCCCATCTTAATTATTTAAAAACTGACTACCTGTGGGCTTCACTTTCATTCACTGTTGTTATTAGTATACCCCACACAGCTGATCAAACTGTCCAGTGCTTCACTTTGTTCATATGCTATTTGGCCCCTGCTCCTGATTTATCAGCCGCAGAGATAAACATCAGGCTTACACTATCTGAACAACAAAGATTTATTCTTGAAGCATCTCTCTTGCAGTCAGATAAAAATAATGTATACCATTTCTCAAAAAATCCGTATTAATGCCATAAACACACATCAGCATTGCAAGCAAGACGATGACTATTCATTGAGATAAAAGATGCAAATCACACCAGCTTGGCAGATGATTTTAGCAGAGCTGACGTTGCATGAGACACGGTGTTCAAGCCCACTTGTTTCTTCCTTGCCCATCACTTCTCTACAAGCTTTCTGAGCTCTGCCTGTGGCCCCATCTCATTCTTCACACCTGCAACTCCTATCTGAGCTGAAGTTCAGCCTACATTCAATCCACGCACCACTGAAAACAGGAATACTATCTAGTGAATCTCTGCACTGGAGTTTGACAATTTATACTACCTTCACAAGCATGACCAAAAGAATACATATGCAATCTCTGTGTTTCTACTGAATGTTAACATGCATGAAGTAATGTGGCCTAGATTCTGAATTCATTGCCACTACTGGAAATGGGGAGTAAAATGCTTTACTTTAATGGATTTACTCCAGAATTTGTCTTCTCACAAACTACAATAATTCTAAAGCCTAAGGGAAGCTTTTATCAAGAGCTATTTTAAACTAAAGCGTGCTTTATGATACACGCAGGCTAGATTATATCTGATGTGATCCTACAGCTGAGATTCATATTTACCAGATTAATTAGTCCAGCCAAAATTTTTAAAACCATTTTGCATCCATCTGAGAGACAGAAAGATAAAAAATTAATTTTCTATGAATGGGCCATTACTAATTGTGAAATTGCTTGCTATTATCTACTGCAAAATTCTTTGTGGTCTAACTGTATTTGTTCTGCATAACAAACAGAATGCCAGTGGTTTCCATCCACATACAGTTCTTCACTCAGGGCACTTTACATGTATGGCTGATTACCTTTACTTGTTGAAAATGGAGTAACCAGAGGCAAAGAAAGCTTTAGCAGTCAAAACCACTTCTGTGGTATAGTCAAGAATAGGACTTAGAGCTTCTAAACAATTCCCAAGGGCTGTTTTAACCACTACACAGCACTGTGCTAGCAGTGTGCAACCACAGGTTGTTCTGCTCCAAAGTGAGAAACTCTCTGTTGTCAGCTCCACTGTAGCTGTGTGCATGCATGTGAGTTGCCAAGCATGTGTACATGCACTTTTCCCTCCCAGTCCCTCAAATCTTTATGCAGGTGAGTTTTTTGTTCTTTTTTTTTTTTTTTTTTAATGTGTCACGGGAAAATAAATGCCTGAGACATTATCTGCCCATTCCAAGAGTTCAGAGAATGTGTATGACATCATGGGCATGACTCTCCCACTAATCACATTATATGCTGTTTAATTTAACAGCGTTAAGCTTTGTCTGATAACATTGTAAATATCTTTTTATTGTAAATTAGATTACACAAACCCTCTTGGTGTTTAAGTCAGTTCTTGTGTGAGGTCCCCATTTCCCTTTCTCTCTTACTCCAAATTGAATCTTTTTAGTCTCTAAGCCAGAGTATTTCTATAGGAGGAAGCACAAGAAGAAATGTAGGCTAAACCATTACTGCAATCTGCAGTACTGACTTAGATAAGTGGACAGAAGAATCTGTACATCTGTTCTTTTTCACTTTCATTGCTCAGAATAAAATCAATAGCTTTTGTTTTTCCCTTGGAGCTGGCTGGATTTCATTACAATCTTCCTGTGAGGTAGCACATATTTGAGATCTATCCTTTCCTTCTATCAAGCCTAAGCTGAATTATTCCAGTTAGAAGCCACTGTGTTCTTATCCAGCCTGGCCTTTACATATCTGATTTGCTTACAAAGAAAGCTGTAGAAATATTATTTTATTTTCATTTCTGCATTTGATTCTGCTTTCTCTAACAAAAGAAGCAGATTCTAACCATGTTAAATCATAGCCTTGCCATCGACAAGATCTTCAAAGCGATTACCACACTGATGCTTCCTTGTTTCTGAGAAGTATATTATTTAATTATATTAATTTTCACATTTTGACACTTTTTTTTTGCTAAAAGAAATATGAGCAGTTTCTAGTCTTTTAGAAAACCTCTGCTACAGGATATCTCAAGATTTTTAGACTACTGCATGAGAAGATACTCTTCAACTGTCTTTCTGAACTTTGTCAAGGCCGTAAATATCCTAAGCTATTAAAGCAGAGGTCAGAGAACCCAGATTTCTGAGGTCTAAGCTTACCTGTATACAGTTCTATGTTTCTGTCCTCACTACGGTCAACACTATCTCTTGGTGTGAACTTGACTTCTGCTTCCCATCCACGAGCAAAATGTGAGGCTCACGATGCTTCAGACAGAGCTATACCCTGCAGAAACAGAACCACCAGCTCCCAACACTGAAATAAGACTTTGATTTTGGCTCGTGTTAGAGCCTCTTGTCATGAAGGATTCAGACTAAGCCTCTGTGCCTTCCTCACCTCCCATACTTGAGAAAAATAAACCTTACCACCATCACTTGAGAAAGAAACCATAAGTGAGGCTTATCCTTTCTCAGCACAGAAATAACACACGATGCAGGTGTAGATCAAAAAATGCTCCTCAGGTCACTGCACTGGTTGGATATATACTGCAGCAAGCCAGATGGGCTGGCTGTGCATGCCCAGAAACTGCATTGCTCATGCAGAGTCGCCTGTGCTTGCTGCTTGGGGCCCTCACAGTCTTAGGACTTACCGTGCTAGAAGCTCCCCAGAAGAACGCAAGCCAATCCAAGTGACTACCTGGACTAAGATAAAGCTAACATCAGTGCTAGTAAGTCACCAGTTAACTGCACTAAAGATTGACTCTCACCTCCTTGAGCACACCACTTGCCTTTTGCATTCCTAAATGTTCTCATCTAGAGAAAGGCAGCAGCAATGCTATACAAACATAGCAAAAGATGCTGTAAAATAAATGTGTTGAGATCTAACACGAAACTCAATCTACATGAGCTGATTACTACATATTGCAGTTGTGTAAGATCAGTGCTATCCAAACTGGACTCCACTACCTCCTCATTTCTCATGACATTTTAATGAAACTACTGTCATGAAACTCAAGTAGCCCTACTGAAAAGAAACACATCTCATCCTGAAGAAGGTTAATGCACATTTCAAAGGGTATCCAGAAGGATGGTGCTCTCTTGAACATCTCCCTATCCTTAGGCCACTTGAAGAACTCATCAAAAATATGCCTTTACCATGGTTTTCAAAACTAGTTAATATCTCTCTTCCCAGAAATACTGAGATGAAACAACATGACTTGTGGGGCAGTTGGTTAATGGATCATGCAAGTCTCATACAATCCAACATTCTTCTATTCAAAGAATAGAAGATTTTTTGAAACGGGTGCGTTATGCTGTATTTTAATTAACTGATTCAATGGAGAAAAGAATAAGACTATTAAAGTACAGAAAATTTACATGAATAGAAATTACAAGATGATTAGCAAATCAGGCTATTTACATTCTCAAAAGGGTGTTGCGTGTCTCCTCATAAACAGACAGCCCACTATTATAAAAATGAACTAGAGTAATGTTACTTACGTGAAACATCAGCAATGAGTTTGAAAAGCTTCACTGTCATCACAAAAGCTGAAACTGCTGCCAATTAGCATATTTAGGGAAAAAAATTGGTTTTTTTCCTTTTTCTGTCTCTCTGTTCACTTCAGACTGTCTCATAAAAAATCTATTCACCCACTTCTAGAATAATGTCCAGAACAGACTGCCCAACTTCACCTCACATACCAATACATGCCAGTTTTAGTTCTCCAGAGAAAGAACAAGCGTCACTATCTTGAAAGACAGAGAAGTTCAGCTACTGAGCCAAAGATCCCAAAGCAACTTGATCACAGACAGATACAAAACTCTGCTCCAACTGTAAATCTGCACTGCAGGCACAGGATAAAGTTCACAGGACCAAGAGTAGACTGAAGTATCTAAAAAACACTCCTAGGTGATAAGGCAATTGCAAGAAAGCTCAATGAATTGTTGTACCTATTTTAAATACAGAAAGCTACAGCCCTTTTACAAGGATAATGAACTTGAGGCACTAGCACAGATAAAATTAACAACCTGATACAAGGCATTAACTGATAAACCCTACAGTACCATATGGGAAATTGCCAGACTATTAACTATGGTATGAAATCTACCTCATAAACAAACCTTGCTGTAAAAAAAAAAAAAGAAAGAAAGAAAGAGAGACAGACGGACAGACAGACAGAAAAAGTGACATCATAACTCGTGAGAAGATCATAGCCAAGAGAAATAGATGTTCAACATCACTGATGTAGGGAGCTCCCCACGGACTCTGAATAGGGCCTGTGAAGTGACTACTGCTGCTTTATATTCCATGAATGATCTGGAAATGTAGGCAGGTTGCTGACAATACAGAAGTAATTCCCAAAAATGAAATCTAAAATTTATTCAGTGAGTGAGTGTTAGAGAGTAAATTTATTCAAAATTCATTAAAAAAAAAATTAAAAAAAAAAAAATTAAAAAGCATGAGGAAGGAGCCACCCTCACTGTTCTTTAAATCAGCTATTACTACTCCTTAAAAAAATCCTGGAGAAGTGGATAATTCTCTGAAAACATCCGTATGGAGTCAAAAGGTATGAAAAAGACATCCCATTAGCAATTTTTAGGAAAATGAGAACAAAACAGAATACATCATTATTCTCCCCACGTATCCACTGTGTACTCCTCTCTTCAATCCTTCCTGAGCACATTTTCGGACACTGTGGAAATATACAGCTACAGAAAAGGCAAGAACAATGGCATACCAAAGATGCAAGTGATGTTGGACAGTCTTAGAATAGGGAAACCATAAACAAGCCATTGCCTTCCAGCTTGGAAAACAAGTACAACAACAACAAAGTTCTAGACAAGCTGTTACATAATGAAAAAGGTAAACAGCAGTGATTATTTAAAAGCAGTCTTAACAGAAAAAGTAAGGCACCAACTCAAACTGGCAGGCAGCAAGCAGGTTCATAAGCAAACAAAAGGAAGTTCATTTTCACACAATACCTAATGGTGTTGTTGAACTTACTGCCACGGGATGTCACGTCAGCCAAGAACACAAGTGGATTTCAAAAAAACAATTAGACAATTTTGTGGAAAAAAGTCCATCAAGGAGTATCAAAAACAATGATACAGCTTCAGCCTCCAGCTCAGAAAGGTCCATAAACCAGAAAGCACTAGAAGCTGGGAGGGCTTGCCAAAGGAAGTAACGCTATTTTCTTGTCCTGTTTTCCATATTCTTCCCATGTACAGGTTATTAGCCATTATCAAGAGGCAGGATATGGGGCTAGACAGACTTCTGTTGTGACTCTTTTCTACTTGACCAGTAGTAGCAGACACAGATATAAACACACACACATCCGTGGCCATGGATAATTCTGTAAAACCCTGGTACAGTTGAGGGTACGCGCTTTTAAGCGTAACATAATAAATGACATTATTTCTAATTTGAGTAGGACTGGAACTGGCTACCTGAACCTGAACGTGGTGTCTCATTAGTTATGTTCTAAGTCTACACTTTCTAGAGATGAGTTATATTATCCTCCTTTTATTACCCAACTACAGCAACAGAGACCAATTCAGTAAAAGGAACTGGCTCCAAATTTCAGCTGTAAGCCACACATTGATTCACATTCTGGTGAGTGAGAGCTTCTCAGCTTAAAATTCTCTAGAGAAGTATTGAAGCAAATGCCTGCCAAGCCTGTCGATCATGGCCACGCTGCAGAGGTGCAGGTGCTTCAAAACACAGATTGTAACTTTAAGTCACACTGTAGGTCTAGAGTATAACCTGAAGCCATGGTAAGCCTTCAGCATGAGGGAGTGAAACAATCCCTAAAGATCCTGTTCCTCACAGACTCCAGCATCCTGAATATGCCTTGCAACTGGAATGGCCTTCTTATCTTCTCCTTTACCAGCAGTGAAAGCAGAGAAGGAAGTGACTCACTGCAAACTCGGCAGCCCTCACTCTTTAGCGGCTATGATCCTATGAATCAGATGAGAAGCCTGCTATAACAGATTACTTATCACCCTTTTCTTAATTATTTCCAAAACAACGGTTTAAAAAAAACAAATAGATGACTATGAAAGAATTTTACAAAGATACCCTTCTTCTAACTTCTGTCATGTTTTTTGGTTCAACTGCGCTGGGAAGGAAATGCTGCCCTTTTGGTGTGAAATTACAGTGAAAACTACAATACAGAAGGTACATGCAAGATACAAGCACAGTGAAGAGAAAGCTTGTGCATCAATCAGCGGCCATGTAGCAAGTTGCATTGGTGTATAATATACTGAGTGGCACAATTACACAGGTAAGTTTGCCAAAGACAGAAATCTAATGGCAACACTAGTCCTGAAATTCTACCACTAATCCTAAGAAAAAATGTTCCAAAGAAGATCCAAACAAGGGCAACAAGGCTTGGAGAATATGTCTGACAAGAAGTGACTAAAGGATGTGGGGATATTTAGTCCAGGGAAGAGGAAGCTGAGGGAAGACCTTATTGCTCTATTCAAATACCTGAAAGGTGATTTTAGTGAGAGTGAGGTTGGTCTCTTCTCACTGGTGGCAGGGGACAGGACGGGGGGAAATGGCATCAAGTTGCACCAGGGGAAGTTTAGGTTATCAGGAAAAACTTCTTTACAGAAAGGGTTGTTAAGCACTGGAATAGGCTGCCCAGGGAGGTGGTTGAGTCACCATTCCTGAGTGTGTCTAAAATCTGTTTGGATGTGGTGCTCAGGGACATGATTTAGTGGAGGGCTGTTAGGGTAGTATGGTTCGGTTGCAATTGGACTTGATGATCTTTAAGGTCTTTTCCAACCTGAGCTATTACATGATTCTATAATTCTAAATGGAAACTATTGCAATTTGCACAACTCTTCCTCAATAAAGATTCCTCCTCCTATTCAGCATCTAGTACTTGTAAAGGTATGAATGTCTATAATTCAAGTTAGGAATCGATCCTATGCCTAGCCATAAGAAGAAAAGGGATACTTTTCAGAGTGAATAAGCACCTCCAATTTCCAAATGGAGAACTAAGGTAAATCTGTGTGCATGAGGATCAGCGAAGTTCTGATGTTCATTTAAACCTGCTTGTATGTGACTTGTTCCCTTAAGTACTATAGAAAGCCATCTAAGAAGCAAGAACTGTCTGCTAATTAAGTTCATGTGAGTCCGAGGTAAGTCAGAACAATTCTGCTTACTACTTGTTAATTCATGTTGGGATTACTACAAGCAGCAGATCCATGTCTAACACTGAAATAAACAACTGGAGAGGATGGGACTTCCCCTTTTGAAAATCACATTATTCATTTAGGCACCTGATCCTAAGATCCAGGCAGGCAAGTCTAGAGCTTTATCCTTAGACCCTTTCTTTAATTCCGCCACCACTTCTAAACTCACCACAAAAATATATACGTGCTTCAATATATTGATTGATCCTGTTGCTTCATTCATGTTGCCTTCCATTAGAAATCCTTTCACAGGAGAGGGCAGCAATGTTTGTAAGACACTTCCTAGTGCAGTATCTGGCACAAACAGGACCTGTGCTGGGTTTAGGACCTGGAAGTGGTACTACAAAAGATAATAATAATACTAGCCTAAGTAAAAACAACCAAAGATAAAAAACAATAAACCATCCTCTACCCCTCTTAAGAAAATTTGTTTATCCACCCCCTCACAAAGGGGTCTGCCCTGTTTATCTGCCAGGAAACCTCAGACATTCCTTGCATGTGCAGCACAGATGGTCGCCACACAACAAAAGGCAGAAGGGCTCCCTGCACATGCAGAGTGGACGTGTCTGGTTTCTGGGTATACAGATGCTTGGTCAGAGCTACTGCTCCAGCAGAGCTGCTGCACATTCAATAATCCAAACAAATGCAGAAAGACATCAATATCCTCTGAACAACATATCTCAGTGGAGAAAGAGACTGTCTGGGAAAGAGCAAATGCACAGTGATCTTAGTTGTGGGCCTCAATTCATTAGCGTACATAAATTGTTTTGAGATACAGAGGTGGGAGGTGCTAGGAAAGCAGAAATATTATTTATTGAAGCACAAGGCTCTGCTGTTTCTTTTTCTTCAGATATTCTTCATGTCTCATTCTTGATTTACGGTCATTCCTACTTCACTTATTTTTTTTTAGCTATCCTGACCTTCTCTTTGCCAAATGGAATTGCCTCAGACAAAGGATATACAAGGATCTGGGCTTACTGATATTGCATTCACTTGTTTCTTTTCTAATTAATTAAGTGCTTTGACCCCAGTCCTGCTCTTCTTCTGTTTTCATAGCAAGATACAAAATGTGGCTGCTCTTTGCATATAGCACTTCTTTTGGAAATAAATGCTTTTTTTTTTTTTTTTACTACCTTGCTAAACACACACTTCTACAGCATACGACAAGGGGTATGCAAGTTTCATTTTGGCCAATCAAGTATAAATACTGCTGGTTATTCTTCTGTAAATCAAAAGGCTAAACTGTTCAGCAGTAATCTTTTCAGTTACCAAGGTAGACAATACAGCCTTTAACCATAGAATAAACCTGAGCCACTGCATAAGCTAGAACACAGAAGAGCAGAAAATTAACTCTGTAACATATGATGTACTGCGATGCAAACTGTTGGCAAGTGTCTGTCTTCAAGTAATTGCTGAGTGCATAACTGTATTCTATCTTATACATGAAAAAATAGCTAAACACATTTCTTCTTTCAAAGGAGTTATTCTAGCTTTGAGTATTCAAAATACATACCTTGTCTCTTCAAACAATACAGGATACAACTCTCTCTCTGCTTTCTCCCCAGCTTAGTAAAAATGTAAACAAACCAGGAAATTAAAGACAAAAAAGAAAAGAGAAAACTACCTTTTCTGCATCCTGTTATGCTTAAATAGGACATGTTGTACCAGCCGGTACAACTTCTCAATAAAATGTCTTGAGGACACTTCAAAAGCTGACCATAATCATGGAGAGTTAAGTGAGGAATGTCAGCTTGGATGAGGGATTTCTCTGCTTTTGTTATGCATTAGTTAAGCATAGAGGTTTGTGGTTTTTACTTTATCTTGGATTTTACTGTAATGTAATTGAAATCGTTTACCTTTTCAGTTTCCTAAGGATTCCTCTAAATGATTGTATGGATTTAGGTTTAAGGATATTGTAACAGACCCAGAGCCTCCTGAAGTCAGTGACAGAAGCCTCTGTTGAGTTTGCCCAGTCCTTTGATGAAAAAACTGTTTTTTCCTCTCTATTCAGAATACCCCTAGGATCTACCTCCAGATATGTTCAGAAACAAGGTGAAATTCTGGTCACTATCAATCCAGAGGCAAAATTCACACTAACTTCAACAAAACCATGTTTTACAAAAGAGTGCATTTGATTGTATCAGGATCACTCATATTATATGAATTTCGTGCATTACATTCACAGTGTTTACAAGATTACATTCTCAGTTTTTCAGAGTTTGGGATGTTCACTTCTCTCATTTTCATCAGGCACAGTTTATTTCCCTCAGTCACTCAACCACACCTGAGTCTTCACACAGAAAATGCAGAAATAAAAACACAGTCTTTGCTGTGGGGTGCTTGAACGCTGCAGACAGTGTCATGTAACCATACATGACAAATAGCCAACACACACTTCTGCAGATTTTACTACCTCGGGAACAGACTATGTTTTAAAAACACCCGTGGCTTTAGGCTTCATGTGTCAAGTTCTGCATCAAATACACCCCTTTTATAGCCAGAGCTCTGACAGGAAAAAACACCAAAACACTCCAATTAAAAAACCAGATCCCTCACCCTCTGCAGATGCACGTGTGGATACTCCATGTGGTAATATCACAATTTCCTTCAGGTCTTCACAACAGAGAACTGCCCGGGCCTGTGGGAAAAGGGGGCTGTATGTCATGGCCCTTTCTCCCACTGCCCTGGGGCAGATGTGGGGAACGGCGGCTTTGGGGTGAGATCTCCTGAGGGGGGAGACCCTCTGACGGGGAAGAGATCCCTTGAAGTGAGACCCTTGAGGGGACAGACTGCGAGGGGAACACTGCCGATGGGGAGAAGACCTACAGAGGGGTGAGTCCTCATGAACGGAGCTGCCCGCTGAGGGGAGACCCACCATAGGGGTGACTTGTGAGGGGCAGACCCACTGAGGAGAAGGGACCTGCGGAGGGCTGAATCCTCCCGAGGGGAGCGACCGGCTGAGGGGCAGCCCTTAGGGGAAAGAACGGACCCGCTGAGGGACAGAGACTTGCAAAGGAGCAAGGGAACTCAGCCCTGAAGGGAAAGACCCACAGAGGCAGGAGAGACACTCGTGAGGGGTCAAAAGGACGCGAGCTGAGGGGAGAGATCCTCTGAGGGGAAGAGACCCGCAGGGGGGTGAGGCTTCCTGAGGTCAGCTACCTGCTGACGGGAGACCCGCGAGGGGAGAAAGCCTCTGATGCGGAGGAGGCTGTCCGACAGAGGACTCGCTGCGGGCAGACCCGCGGAGGTGTGACTTCTTCCGAGGGGAGAGAACCAACGGGCTGAGGAGCGATCCCTCCGCCCTGGCCACGGATATCCCCCTGTGAAGAGCC